>JZKD02S1261455.1:0-12205 GCA_000966675.3 Picea glauca | reverse complement strand
AAGACCATGTGAAATTTTTTCTCCTGTTCATCATGCTTGTCCTCTTCTTCCATCTTATTCCTTCGGGATGCACAGCCAAATTCAGGATTGAATGTATGAAGATTTCCTTCACCCTGCTTATGCTTGGCCCTAGTAAGCATTCATAGTCAACAACTCAAGTCAAAGAAGACTACTCTAATACAAACATGATCCAAGATCTTTTCATTAAGTGACTTATTAAAGAATTGTATTAAATGAGCATAAACAAAAGTACACCATACAGAAGGAAAAGGTCAAAATGAAAGAGACATAATCATGCAATATGAACACAAAGAACTTGATAATGGAGTTCATCCCTGGTGGACTATGTCTCTAGGTCCTTCTCTCAAATGGGTAGGTCTTTTTATTAACTCCACAAAAGAATTGGGAAAAATACATAAGTATACCTCATTATGGAGTTAAGCTACAAAAGATTTGCTCAGATAAAAAAAATAACACCACCAATGCGTTTGTGGCATCATTTTACCTAAAAATGATTGTCTCCACCCCTCGATCCAAGTCAAACACCTTTTGGCCCAAGAGGCACCCTTTCCTTGGTTTGCGTGCCAGTACTCTTGCAATAAATGACTGAAAATCTCGGAATGCATGCCAAAATCTCGAAAATCGCTCCCAAGTCCGTACAGATCCATATGGGTGTGCTTGGTCTCACCTATCCTTCTCTTGTGTTGTGTCGAAACACTGATGAACACCCCCTTATAAGAAAAACTTGGTGGTTGAGTAATAATTGAAGTGCTTGGCACGCTGGTAGGCAGAGCTATATTTAGAACGTAGGTTAGCAGAGGTCCCGGGGTCGAATCCCATTAAATCTGCTCCATTTGGTGAACTATTTGGCAGTTTGTGATAAATACAACATATGTTTTTCCGCACTACACTAAAATTGGAGGGGAAGTTAGTGTAGGTTCCGACAATGATTAAATTTTGTGGATATGTTGTATATAACGGAACTGTCGCCACATTTGGTAGAGTTTTGTTATATATATTTTTAATTGTTCAATTGTTGAGCTTCCTTGTGCATTTTGGGGGTGCCACGTGGATCCTTCCTATTGGGCCACATGGAATCTATTGATTTTCCCATATGTATGCTGACATCACCTCGAGACATGTGACTCCTTTTGGGTGGTGCCACGTGGCATCACTTGGGGGTTCCATGTGGAACTTTTTTACTCGTCCACATGGCTCCTTAAAAATTCCAAATCTAAGTGACATGTGGCAGCCTCTAGTGTTTCCGCATGGCATGATGACATCATCATGACACATGTCACCCTTTGTGCTTTCCACATAGACTGTATCGACATTAACTTCATATGTACTGATGTTGACGCCAGTAGTACGAATGCTGACTCATCCCTATTGACTGGGCTAGGTTGACCAAAACTTTGACCGCTTATATATTTTGATCCATAACTCCGTTTGATGAGTCGTTTGAGCCATTAGAAATCTTGCGATGCGCTCTTCGTGATAATTCCATTTTAATTGAGTTTTGGAAACTTTTATTTGTTTCCCTCTTTCTATCCGTTGAAGCCATTCTGAGCGTTATAAGTTGCTTCTATGCATTATGAGTTGTTCTTAGCTTTCTCTAGATCCTTTTTGGATCAATAAGACCTTTTATTCCACACACTTATAGGTCATTTCCATGTATGATTTATATCTATGAAGTTCCACCATTTGTATCTCTATTTTGTCTTAGTTCTAGGGAGAGCCTATGAGAGGTAACTCCTATAGGATACATTTATCCTACAACAGACTTCTTCACAATATATGGAACCAGAAAATAAAATATCTCTTAGGCTCAAGTCATCCCAATAGCACATTTCTCATGGGATAGTATTTAGGAAGAACTATAATGGTGTTTTCTCGATATGTCTAGAGAAAGATGATGCAGAAAAGGTCATATATGAAATACATGATGGTCTAGCTAGAGGATGTTTTGGAGGATATACCAAAACCCAATATTCTTATAGAAGGTTACTATTGGCCCACTTTATTTATACATTTTCATGCATATGAAAGGAAATGCCAAGAATGTCAAAAGGTAGCTAGAAGGGAAAGGAAACATGTTTTTCCTCTTCAACCCGTCTTAATTGAAAATCCATTTCAACAATGGGGTTTATATCTCATAGGATGTATTAATTTTAAATCTACCCAGCTTCACAAGTACAACTTGACTACAAGAGACTATTTCACGCACTATACAAAATCAATTCCTCTCAAAGCGGTAAACACAAATCAGGTGATATATTTCCTTGATACTCACAATGTAAATAGATTTGGTGTCCTAGAATATTTAGTGTTTGATAATGCAAAATATTTCTCTCCATTGAAATTAACTAAGTATGCACTTAAAATAATATCAATATAATATATGTAGCTAATCATTATCCTTGGGGTAATAGGATAGTTGAATCCACAAATAAAAATCCTATACAAATTATAAAAATTATTGTAACAAAACACCAAAGGAACTGTAACTTGGCCTTTCCTAATTCACTAGGGGATGACCAAGTAACACCCAAATTTTATGTAGGAAATTCCCTTCTCTTTCTGGTATATGGACAAGAGGTTGTATCGCCAACCCATAATTTTCTTCCTTATCTGCAATTAACTCAATCTATATAATACAAATAATGTCCAGTAATGAAATAAAGATGAAATATGCTCCTTAAGCTAGAATAGTACTAGGAGAAATATAAGAAGAAATTAATGCAATAACAAGAATTGTTCAAACTTTCATTCGAAAAATCCTCTATAGGAAGTAAATAATTTCAAGAGGGAGACATAGTTCTTAAATGGGACAAAGTGAATGAAATGAAATGAAAACAAACTAAATTCCAAAAATGGTGGTTATACCCATACCAAATTCATGAAAAGATCAGATCAAGAACCTTCAAACTCAAAGAATTGGAGGGAGATGTTGAGGAGCTCCCTGAAAATGGTAAAATTATGAATACATTACTTCTCATAATCACCTTAGGTGATCTAGTTTTGTACATAATAGGTTTATTTGATGTTGATGCATTTGTTTCTGAGTTTTGCAATTATTCTAGAATCAGTTTGTATAGTTTGTTAGTTTTGAATTAGTTTAATCATTTATTTTCCCTAATAAGGTGCTTGATGATTATTTCTCATTGTTTATATGTATCTTCTAATAGAAAATTTGGACTGCATATCAAGATTAAAATTAGGTTCCTTTATAAGTAACTTTTCAAGTGCTCAGAACTGAGAAAGATACCTTGCAGTGTTACTTAAAATCCATAGAGCACACAATATGGAAATATTTAATGGGAATTACTAGTATAGATCTATTTTCAAGAAACCCTAGGACGTGATGAATAATTATCCATATGGTTACTCCTAATTATAGGTTATATATACATGCGTGATCACTTTAATACTTATCTTATTGGTTTTCAAGGCAAGGAAAGGTAACAACCATATGTGTACTGTGTGTAATATATGTGAGATATTTTCCATGTGTGCAGATACAAGGAATATTCAAAAATATTCTTAGAGTCGACCCATAAGGAAAAAATATTGGCTGGACCAGTATATCACCCCTCTTCCTGAACACCCACGTTGCAAAAGAAATACATATATTACAAATCTATAAGGGTGAACATAAAATCATAATGGCAAGGAAGTTGAAAGAACCATAATATTGTGTGGGAAGACAAGTAAACCCATTGGGGATATGGACACTTGTTGGTAGCGGGGATATGCTTTCATGATATCGACCAAATGTTTTTGGTGATATGGATGCTCTCTGGTAGTGAAGTAATGCCAATAAAAGAGAGACGAGTAACACACATCGACCTACAGATATCCATAAATACTCCTTTGTGGCAGCATAATCTCCCAATATTCTTGTGTAAGTATTGAAATTAACAAATGTAAACCCTTACCATCTCACAAAAATTACTCAAAGGAACATCTAGGTTGTTCTAACTGTTCCATTTTTCAGTGAAAATATTGATGATGTGGGATCCATGGTGCCAGAAGACCTGTAAATTTATACACAACTATAACATAACAAAGATTATAATCTAGAGTTACATTTAAAGACATAGACAACTAGTTATTCCCATCAAGTCACCATTTTTTGCATCTCCTATCACTACAAACTAAAATTATCTGATCCATAGAATCACAATGGGTCCCCCTATCACAACTTTAAAGTAGGAATTTATCACTATTAATTTGATTTGGTACTTATACAAGAAGTATCATTCTATAATATATGTAGTCTTAAAATTAACTACAAATATATATATTCATTAGAATTATTATGAATTCCCCTTATATTGAACCTATACCCTTTATTGAAAATCAGACATAATCTCATTTTAGAAGCCCCCTAAGGCTCACAAGTCAAAGTTTCACTCATATGACCAAATTCCAGGGCTATCAAATTTTTTCTCATCAGGAAATCCCACTTGGGAGAAACGTGCATGTCATCACCTTTTGCTTCTGAAGCCCAAACATTGATAGGCCATCGATTTGTCTCCATCGAGAATAATAATGTTGTGTAAGGTTTGGATCCTTGTTATGTCTTGAAGTCCGAAGAATAATAATATTTGAACTCTTTGTTGTCGAATTTTATTCCATTAGGAGAAGTCATTTACCTTGTACACTCTTGTCTACCAAAAAAGGAAATGTTCTGATAGACTTGTTCCGATAATATGTGGGTTTGCCTCAATGTAAACCCTCCACACTATAACTCGTGTTAAGTGACAATTGGCCCATAAATACCAATGCGAGTATGTCGGTGTAAAAAACACATGGTTAATCCCTTAATTATCTGATCACACTAATTCTTTCATAATATCCCAAAATTTCGTTATTCATCGGTTGGATGAAAGAAAAAAAGAGCCTAAATCATTCTACATATAATGACTTCTTTTAAAGAACATTTTTTTGAGGTACAAAATATTCCTTCAGGGAATCCCTGTTAGGAAAATAATTAGCAATACAAAAAACCTTTTCTCAAAGGAATTTTACCAAGGGAATATTTTCTGAAGACCTTCCTTCCCAACAACATGTTATCCCAAAGAACCCATTAGATAATCAACTTCTTGAAACATTAATGCATCCTCACATTTTCTCTATAAATCACTTTTCCAAAAATATATTTTTCTGAAAGGTAAAGTTGTCGATAGGCGTGTTAAAGGAAATCCTTTATGAAGTAACATATTCTTGAGCTTCACCTCTCTGAAGAAGATTTGTCCTGTTAGATTCTTCTTGAAGTACATAAATGGAAATGTACAATTGCTTTCTGTAATAGAATTGACCCATTTGAAAAAATCAATGTGAAGTGTGTAAAACTATTGAGAAAATTAAGACCTAATTAAAAATCGACTACATATTTATTGTCATTTATTTGAAAGCCATTGTGAAATAACACTAGATTTGTCAGTGTTGTATGTAAGATTGAGAAAATTTGTGCACAATATAATAGTTCATTGTAATGATACCTGCTATTATATTCCCTTACTCACATTCTTTCTTATCCTATAGAATGTTGAAGCTTTAGGTCCTGAAAGCTACTAGAAGAAGAGGCTGATGAGCTATTAAAAAACCACCTCTATAGTTGAAGACCCAAAAATTTATGTTTCTCACAAATACCCAATATCGTGATGGTATGAATAGTTGCCTAACCTGGAGAAAAATGTATGAAATTTTCCCCAACGGTATTTTTTCGCTAGAAGATGACGACTTGAATGCATATCAAAATATCTAGAAAAGAAAATTATATTTTATTGTAGCCAGGAAGACCTTGATTTCATATATAGATGCAAATAAATGGGTTTTTTTCCATTTAAACAAAAAATCATGTGCCATACTAGATGGAAATAAACAACCTATCACTTCTTTGAAAACTAATTACATCCACATTCAATACAACCTACCAACTCCCATTTCACCTCCAACACTTCATTGATGGATAAGTTTGATGTCGAACATGAAGATGAAAAATAAGTGTTTAAAGAATGGTGGGAAGAGGGGGTAGCTCTCTCACCCAATGGAAGAAAATTGTTTCTAACACACCTCATGAAATATCCTTACAAGATCTTGTTTTCCCTAATATGTATATTATATGGCGAGGAAAACAACATTCATTTTAGTAGAGAATGGACCCCCATGGAATATTATGTAGCGGAAAAGGACACATATTCAACTGGGCGCAACTCTTGTCCATCAACATATTCAAGACAACAAGCAAGGGTTATTCCCTCAAACCACCAAGTTTTTATATATCTCCATATTTAAATGATGCTATATGTGAAAAAACTCATTTTCCAAGGATGGGATGGGAAGGGAACCCTATCCTATTTCCAATTCACATTTACTACTTCCAACTCTAGGAATATAGTTATACAAAGCATCTATATGACATTTGCAAGCAATTTCTTATTCCTTTATATTCCCTCATTTACAAACAAAACTCTTTGTGAATATCACTTGAAGCCATGGAAGCCAGAAAAGAAATTGGGAATTGGATCATTGGAAAGAACTATACTTATATCAAACTTTTTGGGATCTATGGAACTCCTCACCTTCTACCCAAATTTATCCCATAAAATTTGTTCATTATAAAAGTAGTGTATCAAACGACAGAAGTTGGGATCAGAATTGTGTTATCTACCAATCAGAATAGATAATGGCCAAAATTACTGTGACCATAGGGACACAAGCCCTAACCAATTTACCACATGAAAAAAAGGAAGTTGAAGCTTTGAAGGAACTACTATGAATAGATAAACCTAGTCTGTATGATCCCAATAAGACAATATAAGAACATATAAATTATATGGAACTATTTCATGTACATGAAGAGAGACCCTAGGAGGACATCTTTAAAGGGGTCATGTCTTTTTAATAAGATTTAATAAATATCAAGGATGAGAATGAAAAAGAATCTATAAGGATATTAGAGGAATATAAAGAAAAGGACATGAAAATATAGTTTGAGGCAATAATTAAACATGATATCATACAATGGTAGGCCAAGAAGAAAGCACAAGAATAAAATGAAAGGGAACAATATTACAAATCAATAGAAGCCAATGAAGCTTATCAGAGGAAACATATGGAGAAGGAAACACCTTCAACCGAAGGTACAAATACAAGGATGACCAAAAACACAACTGAAACAAATAGAGGAAAAATGAAGAAAGAGAAGAGGTTGTGAAGAAGAAAATCTACAAGGAAAGAGAAAAAAAGGAGAAAGAAAGAAAACAAGATGAAGTTAAGAAGAAGAAAGTAGCAGATGAATATGCCAAGAAAAAGGTTGCAAATGAAGATGAAAAGAAGAGAACGGAAGAATCAACATAGAAAAAGAGAGCAATTGATGAAGCTACAAAGAAATAAGAAGAAGAGAAAAGAAGGAAAGAACAAGAAGCAGTTGATACACAAAAGTTTAAATATTAACAATAAACAGCTGCACTTTTGATCCCATTCAAAAAATTTCACACTCCAGAAACAAACTTATATCCTAGAACCCCACTGAATTTCATCCCAGAAATGATACTTATTAATACTAAGGAAGTAGTGGTGTTTGAAGACACCATGCCAGATGTGGGAACCTATTATTACAAAAAAAACAATAGGAAGATAAATACAAGAGAAAAGAAAAATGAGAGGCTTATGGAAGAACCATTGGAGATAGGAATAGGGGAGAGCTCAATTACTAGGTTGATAGGAAATGATCCAAAATAAAATGCCAAAGAGACAACTTCAACCCTTCATGCATTTCCAGGGGAAAACTTTAGCATAGGTGAGGAATTATTTGATGCATTGGATGAATGTTGGATAAAGATATCCTCATGTTAGCCCTTGACCAAGTTTTGGAAGATCCTTGGTCAAGTTTGACCTATTTTGGGACTTCAACATCCTGTCAAAGGCAGAGTGCAAGACGAAGCAGAGATCGCAGGATCTTGGCCCCTTTTTGGGTCCTTTTTGGGATTTGGGATTATGTAACAGGTATGGGGATGTCGGCCCATGGGTTTACCCATGTTTAGGCCTATTTTGTAAAGTATAAATAGATGTCTAGGCAATATAAGGAGAGGCATATATATGCATATAGTCATATATAGATATATCTATGTGATATTGGGCTAAGTGCTATGTATGGCTTGTAGATGCTTTGTGCATATTGTGTGAGATTTGCAGATCTTCGTGCAAGTAATTGTAATAAGGCTTGGTGTTGTACCCTAGATTGAAGAAGGAGGATGTGGCAGAGTGTGCATAGATCTCCTGTCTTCTGCAAAGTATAATTTTGAAGCTATGTGCTTGTAAGAATCTTGACTAAAGATAATAAAGAAGAAGAGTTGGTGGACGTAGCCCCAAGGTGGGGGTGAACTACATACATGATGTGTTTCTATACTTTGTGCGATATGTTGATGTGTTTATGTCTTTACTGCTAAGTGATTTGATATAGATAGATATTTTTGTTTATGCTTTTGTGCTAACAATGTATATGGATGTTATATCTAAACTATGTGAATGTTCTTAGTGCTTGAATCTAGTAGATATAATCTACCTTTCTATGATATGTGCTTAGATACATCAGATCTGGTTGAATGATGTGATGCTTTATTTTATATATGGAGTATATAATGGTCAAATATTGATGAACTGTCGATGTTAAGTGCTCTATTAAGTGCTATAATCACAAATCTGTGTCCCAGCTAAGGTTGCAGACATCTGAGTCCTGCAACCACCCCTGCCTCTACCTTGGGTGAGACTTCATCTGCTTCGTAGGTGTTGTCGAAAGGGCTGGTAGTTAGGGTTTTGTTGGTGCACTATTGTAGAATTGAACCTTGGGTATGCCCCTGTAACAACAAATGGTTCCTTTGTCGGGACCTGAAACTGTGATTGTTGGGAATTAAGGAAGAAGAAGCTTTGTGCAAAGATCTGACCTGAAACTGTGATTGCTGGGAACTGAGAAAGAAGAAGCTCTGTGAAAAGATCCGACCTGAAATTGTGAAATCTCTATGCATAGATCTGTCACTCTGGTGTGCAGTTCCCTACTCGGGTTGTGAAGCTCTGTGCGAAAGAAAAGAAGTCTGATCTGAAGAAAAGAGGTAAGATTTGAACGCTTTGTGCTCTAATAAAGGTAAGAATATTGAAAAGTTCTAGATCGGAAATCTTTGTGCTCTATAGAAGTAAGATAAATGGAATTTTTTTTTTCAACAGTATGGATTTAAATATGTTTGATACATTCTGTCCTAGCTTGAAAACTAGGGCACTAATAGATAAAATAAGGTTTGATTTCCGTAGATCTGATAAGAATAGTGAAATATATGTTATACCTATGCATAGAAAGAATGTTGGGACTAACAAGTGGATGCAAGATCCTAGAAAGAAATGTTTGCAGGTTAGCTACTATGATCCTAGCATGCAGTACAGGAAGATATTGGAATAATTTAAGAGAAAGAGAGGATTAACCCTTTGTTACAATTGCAAAAAACTGAGATATCTTGCTAATGAATGCCATGGGAGAAGACCTAGTTGTCTTTGTTGCAAATCTATGGACCATGAAGTATGGGATTGCCCTAGAATGATTGCTATGATTGAGGGAATGAACATGAGACAAGAAAACCCTAAGGCATATCCAGAAACTATGATTATGGCAGAACCCCAGAAAGAATAAGAGAAAGTATTGCTATATATAAAAGACACCTTGAATAACCACCGACATGTCAGCTTATAAGATATATTCAAAGATAAATCATGCATAGAAGCAAGAATAGGAGAATTCGACATTGACTATGTTCTAGATCAGGAAACATAGGTGAATATCATGACATAAAGAACTTGGGAACTTTTAGGGAAGCCTGGTATGACCCTTTCATTGGGAAGAATAGGACTATTCAGAGGAAAGATGATAAACCTATGTGGAAAGATTACCCAGATACCTATGAATGCCAATGGGACTTCGATAGAGGAGGATTTTGAGATTGCTAAATTTATTGAGAAAAACGCCCCATTTACCATGTTACTAGGAAAACCTTGGATTGAAAGAGATCAAGCCATAAGGGAAGAAAAATAAGTTTTAGAGAAGAAGAAACAAGAGTTAAAGGATTTTATGACTAGAAGCATCACATACTTAATTGAATAATAGATAGAAGATATTGAACACTAGAGACCTGGATGTCGAAGTTGCAAGAACACTAGAAGACCCATAGAATATTGAAGTACCTATTCTAGATAAAGAGGAAGTTTCACCCTCAAATCTTAGGAAAGAATATCAACAACGCGAAGTAACTATGCCAAATGTAGATAAGAATCAAAATGGAAAAAGGAATATTGAGATGAAGCTCACTGGAAAGAAGGCCAGAAAACTAAGTAAGAAGAGAGCTAAGATCGAAAAGTTACAGAAGGTTCCAGAGGGAACTTTGTAGAGGGAAAATTTGCAAAATTGGAGCTTCATTGGGATAACAGAACAATGGCACATGCCACTTCACCAGGGTGAAGAAATATAGCCATTGGGAACAATATAACCATTAGGCCGACCCTTCGAATGGGTAGAAAGGAGTTCATGGTTCACCTCCAGACCGTTGGACCTCGTCGTAATGGACAGAACAGAGTTAATGAAGGCTTCTCACCCGTTGCAAGAGATCTGTTTCCAAGTTATCTATTTATCCTGTCGCGCCATGCACTGAGAACACTTTTTCTAACTATGAATATGATCTCGTAGACTCATTGATTTTACACAGTGATCATTGTGCTATTTTCCTCTATCCCATTGCATTTTCTAAGTTATGCCTCGAACCTAAAATTTCCAACCCTGAGCATGTATGTCGGACGAGTTCAGCACTGCAGAGAAAGTTTTCGAAGAAGTTCTCATCGACCTCATGACTAAATGAGTAATGTCAATGTATGTAGGTATACGAGCATCATTGATGAGAGGACTGCAAGCCTCTCCGTCTACTACTTGCGGAGCTGGATCATCCCGACCCTTAGTGAAAAAGAGAACCAAGAACAAAGATGACCTATCAAATGTGAAGTTGATTCCAACCATATTGCCCAATTACATCCTGCCTCTAGCTGGCACGGTGAATCGTGCTAGTGTGCCAAGAGATTTTGAGTACAACATGGTCACTGTGTACCTCCCGAAGGGGATACGCACTGTTCGAGCATAGCAGGATAAGATCACAGCATTGAAGTTCTGCGACTTCAACCTTGGAGACCGCAAGATCTATGGTATGCTCACCCCGTACAAGTACCTAACTAGGACAAAGGGAAAGAAATCAAAGATCATCCCTCAGCCGTGGACGATGAACCTCGCGCAGTCCACCTTACTGAATGTCATGAAGATCCCACACTTCGGAAGACACCAGGAAGTCAATGCATGTGTCAATTTGCTACTGTCATGTTACCATGGTGGCTACTTATGGCTAGACTGTTGTATTACAATTGAACCAACGCTGATCCACAGGATCACAAGACTTTGTATGCAAGGACCTGACCCACAGGACTTCTACCCAGGAAGGGCCACAGATCATCTGATAGCATAGAAGATCAAGGATACATATGGTGATGTTGAGAAGGGAACAAGAGGCTACAAGGTAGCTTCCATCCAAAGTGGCACAGTGCGCCTATCATTTCAAATGATAGATGGAAAGTTAGTAAGGAAGAACCGACCTACGTAGGTCACCGGATTTGTTGTTGACCTCGCAGGGAAGTGCACAGAAGGCCTACAAATGAATTGCGAGAAGTACCTATTTAACCAGTTGGAACTAGATTTTCAAGAAGCACAAGATCAGGGTTATGAATTTCATTTTAGTTGGCTCCTAATCCTCATTACATTTGTTTCCCAGGAGATGCCAGAAGCTGCAACCTTCCCAAAAATAGAGACGTTCGAACTGTTTGTTGTGAAGTTTGCTACCCTTTGGTATTCAAGGGATATGAACAAACAATGGCAGTTGAATGTTGTGTTTCATACATATTACCTCCAGCTAAAGAGAGCCATCAAAGCTGAGCCTTGCATGAATCTGAACACCTTACAAAGTTTTTGACCCCTGATGAAGTTCAGTGTAGATCGACACTTCATCTACATTACAGCATGAGAAGAAGAACATAAAGAGAAACTCTAGTCATATTATAAAATTACATAATAAGACCTTGAGGATATCACTAAGGAATGGTCCACTAACCTCCTTATCCC
>JZKD02S1261433.1:0-12205 GCA_000966675.3 Picea glauca | reverse complement strand
ACATAGGTAGATTAATGTATTCAGATGTAATAAAGGTCAATATTAATAAGGCCTTTCAATAAAATAGAATAAGGCGGATGTAAGAAGACCTAATAGAAGCTTCCGCTTCTAGAAGAATCTTCCGCTTCTAGAAGAATCTTCCTCTAGATGCTTCTCTTAATAGACATATTTAGTATAAATAAGAGGCGAGGGTATGAGAACCCTAGCTTGGAGATTATTGTAACAGAGTGCTGCTCGACAGGAGGTTGCCCCCTCGAAGAGGCCTGTGAACATTTCTATCTGAATCAAAGTGTTATTTATGTTGCTATTTCGTATATCATTTCTGTGTATTGTGAAGATTATGCCAGATATTTTACTGTCATTCTGTCATTTCTAGCATTTCATTTATGTTCTGCATATTTTATATATCTGGTATCTTGCAACTTCCATCAGTCGGTTGAAAATGCAAGACAAAATGCTTGGCATGACCGACACATTAAGACCAAGGTATTCACACAAGGGGACAAGGTGTTACTCTATGACATCTGATACCAGAAGCATCCTGGAAAGCTATGTATGCACTGGTTGGTACCCTTCATAGTTTCGGATATCCAACCTTCAGGAGAAGTCAGACTCACGCAACTAGATGGTGTGTTATGACCGGCATGGGTGAATGGCACTCGCCTGAAACCCTACCTATCTCAAACCTGAGCGAGAAGAACAATCGCTCCAATCAGAAGGATCTTATATAATAGATAGATTTGAGTTTTGTTTTCTTTATGAAATTTTGTAAATACAGTTAATAAAGTCCATATGCGTAGTAATGTGCCATAACACATAGTTAATTTGTTTTGTCTAAGTGTTGGTTAATACTAAACTGAGGACCCAGAAGTACAGGACCTTAAGCATAAGAGACCTTATTTAATGAAAGTCATTAAAGACGACGGGGACAACCTTTGTGGTCGGGGGGGGGGCATGAATCCAAATCCAATCTAAGTTATAGGCCACGCAAACCCAGTCTAGTCACAACCGTTATTGCCATTCTAGTACCCCTTCTAATGCTAATTAAGCCATAAAGATGCATTATGACAATATGTCATCGAAGTTCACGTCGGGACACCCACCCATCAAACCAAAAGGTCTCAAATCAGCCACGTCCCTATTCCACTTAAATAAGTAAATAACAAGATCGCCAATAAGATGTACCTTGATTAAACCATCCCGTCAGAAAATTCACACCCAGATTGCATCCATACGGTCATGATCAGTAGCAGTTATTATTAAAACTTACTCGTTAAGTCAATTATAACGCCCTCTGAACTCAGCTGAGAATGTATTGTTTCTAAAAAGAGCATAGCCATTTCCAAACTCAACAGTGCGAACCAGTTGGGACCATTGTAAAAGATGCAGATGTAACCCTAGTTCTTACCTGCCACAGAAGTGCAAATGTTGAGAGCCATAGAAAGTGGAAGTGCCATGACTAAAGAAGCAGTACCAGATGAGCCCACTGACCCCCAGGTAGAGATCATGGGAGATCCAAAAGGGAAGGTAGAGCAAGTTAAGCTCCTCGACCTTGACCTCACGGATTGAGCTTTATTCCCATAGATGCACACAAACGTATTCTAGGATATAGTTTTGTATGGAGTCGGAGGAATGAAAGTAGTACCAAAATAAGAGTTCATCAACTTATTTAACTTTCCCATCATGAACCTGACAAACTTACCAGTCTTTGGTACCACAGGCGAGATTGTGCACTATACAAAATTTATGATAAGCACGGTGCATGACAGAATTCTATGGTTGGATAAGCAGTATCCAATCCATGTTGACGACATCCAATAGCTTACTGGATTATCCTCCCAAGGAGAGGATGTTTCGAAGGGATTCCAGGGTCCTGGGAAGCATGGGAAAAAGAAAGGCGAGCTTAGCCTATACGAGAAATTTAACACAAAGAGAGGAGGACGCACAACAGTAATTGAACCAATGCTACCCAAGACAGTCTAGAATGACTGCTACATCATAGCTAGAAAGGTTATGAGGTCTTACTATAAGGGAGAATTCACTCTAGATGTGTTATCAGTCACCAACTTTTGCGCAAATGGAGCAGTGTTCAACTGGTGTAGTTTCTTGTTGGAGGAACTACTAGTAGCTTGCGAGGAAGCGAGGAAGAAGGGAGGAACCTTCACCTATGGATACCTACTTGTGGCATTTTCAATGTTCAAATGGACGTCGCCTGTGGGAAGACAACCGGAAATACCAGATAAGGGGCACATGGTGAAGATTTTCGAGCCATGGCAGTCCAAACAAGACTCGGAGAACACAACACTCAACAACGCAGCATTTTCCAAATGGTATAATGGTATGATAGATGCAACGCAGAGGATGTGCATCCCATAGGAACTCCTCAACAATAACACGAGGAATATCACCTTTGGCATGAACTGGCACAACACATTTGTTTGGCCGAGACATGGCAACAAGGAACTTTTCCACACAAGGATGCTTCTATTCTATTTGGATGAGGAAGCCTTCGATAAGGAATTCATGTCATGGCCAGGAATCAAACGCGGCCACCGTAAATCAGGAATGCATTACATTTTTCCAGCGGAGCTCCTGAAGAAAAAAGACAATGAACCAGAAGAAGGACCAAGTGCAGGCACCACTCAAAAGAAGCTCGACGCTCCGACACAAATAGACTCTGAGGAGGAAGAATAGATACAGCAGTTAGAGCAAAGAAAAATATCGGCCGGTCGACAACTACCAGACAATGTTGTGTTGTCAGGTGCACATGTTAACCAGATCTTGGGCATTGTGCTTAGTACTGAACCCTTGGTGAAGAGGCCCAGAACTAAGGTCTCACCAAACAAACCCCTGAACCCACAACCCCTTGCATTTGTCGCTCCCTGCACCCATTCCATGATCAAAGCCACCACTATCATTAATATTCAGGATTACCCAGAGCCTGAAACACTTTTGTCCACATTCGTTGTTGATCACCCTCCACCACCACTCCAACTACCAAACCTCATCACTGTCAATCCACATCAGACCACGACCTCATAACTGATGCAGCTCGATCCACCAAAGATAGCGGAGCAATGACTCCCACAAATAACCAAAGAGTTACCAAAGCCAAGATCAGAAGTTTCTGGTCCCGACACCAAAGCCTCTGAGCTGAGTACGACGATGGATGATCCGAATCCAGATGCCCAGAAATAGCAGCCTGAATTTTCAGTGCAAGAAGAAGACACCCTAACTAGAGAGGAGCCAGAACCCGACAGCAACCAGCAAATCACTTCACCAGCAAAGGGCGAGAGTGCCCAAGAAATCAGATCACAGGAAGCAGAAGCACCGGAAGAGCCAGAGATACAAGATGTGTACAACGAACCAGAAGCCACAACTGAGCAGGATACAACATCCATGCAAGCACAAATGGAGTAGGTTCTTCAAAATCCCCAATAATGTGCAGAAGTGATGCAACTCTGCATAGCCAGAATAGAGGTTTTGACTCTTTTTCCAATAGAGATAAGGTTGAGAATCGCACCAACGCCACCAATGGAGGAAGAGGTAGAAACTTGTTCAAACCATTCCATGGCCAATGGACTCCCACTACAGACATGAGCACCCACCGAAGTAGCTCCTTCATCTATCGACCTCGTACACTGGCCAACACCACAATTATTTGGACTAATCAGAGCATCCACAGACCAATTGGAGCAAAGACTCCAGGAGGCCGAGAGATCCACCAAGATTACAAGGAAGGAACAATTCTTTGTGCATGCATACAGAATGCAGGAAGCACATAAAAAACTCCAAGTCCAACGCAAACTGGAAAAAGTGCAGGAAAAACTTGTTGAGGCTTGGGTGGAGATTCGGAAGGTTGCGCCTAAACTACCTGTGGCAAGCGACGTAGGCAATCTAGAGCAAAATATCGAGATGTTATAGGAAGCATGGACGCAACTCATTAATTGCACTGACCAGTTGCAAGCGAAGCTACAATAGGTCCAGTAGGAAGTAGAACAGCAGCCTCAACAGCTACAGGAACAAATGCAGAAGAAAATATTGCAAGGCAACAATGCCCGAGCAGCACTGCACAAGCACACAGTGGACTGCACCAAAATCTTCAGAGAAGTCAGCGACTATATGGGAATCATCGCTTGATAGAATCAGGTCTTAGAGGAGGTCCCTACAAAGATCTAGGTGTTTAATGAAGAATTTGCGGTCACAATGGACCCCATGGAGCAACAACAGAATTTCGACCAAATTCAGCAGGCCGACAATGAACTAAACACACTCTATGAGGCACAGTCTATAGCCAAGAAAGAGTTGCACGATTTTCGACCGGTAATTTAGACCGCCTATATGCAAATGCATCAAGTTGATGCAACATCTGATTCCAAGTGGAATTCATTGGTTGCGGCCAAGCCAAAGGAGTACAACAAAGAGATGACCCAACAGTTCCTGGAAAAATCATCACTCCTTGCCCACAAATGGTAGGATAAGGTTGAAAGAATTCAAGGAGTAAAGCACAAAGCATTAGAGTCGGTACCAGAATTGGGCCCTTTGTTTGAGGAGGTAAAGGAAGAAAAAGCACAAACAGAAGATCCCAAAGAAGAAGAAAAGACAAACAAGGGAAAATAACATATGCTCCTAGAGGATGTGAAAGAACCAAGAGCTTGACTCGAGGACGAGTCAAGGATTTTGGTCAGAGCCTGTTGGGCCCTTCATTTTTTAGAAAGAATTGTGCAATTTTTTACTAAGCATGAGTTTTTCAAACTCCATCAAAGGTCAGGAGAAATAGAAACAGAAAGAAGTTGCGGAAGCCAGCGCAACACCAACGAAGCAACAAACGGTTGCACCAGAACAAGAAAGCATGCAAACCGAGAATGAAGACACAACCTAGCCACATATAGGACCAAATGCAATTGAAAAAGGGTTGTTATTGTCCACTTGTTCATTGGCTCATTCACTCACCAGTTAGTTCATTAGTTCATAAGTTAGTTAGATGGGTTGAGTTGAGTCAAGTTGGATAGAGTCGCCCAGATTTTTGGATTAACTGTTGATAATTGATGTGAGTTGGGAAAGGAAAGGTTTGAGTCTGTCATGAATCAAAACTATCAATTAGAGAATTAGAGCTCTATGAAATGGGTCTAAGAGACAAGAGTCTGTACTGAGCCCCACTATGTAATTATGAGTCTGTAATCAGAGAAAGATCTTGAAGATAATATGAAGCAGGACCAGATTAAAAATATGTTGTGTCTTTATATGCTTACCTATGAATTACAGTATTTTCTTATGGTTTATGAGTTTTATTTGATGGTTCACCATTTAAATGCTTTCTTGCAAAGTAAGTAGGTTGGATTCTTGCATTTATATGTTTCAGATATGTTAATGTCTCTTGCACAAGAATAGGAATGAGTTATGACTACTCTATGGATCCTATTTAGTATTCTCCCTACCCTTCCCTATCTATATGTCTCAGCAGTGCTTTGAGTGAGACTTCTTCTCTTCGAAGGAGATGAAAATGTCAGTGCTCTAGACTACATGGTGCCTTTTGTTGGTAACCTGAGAAGGACCCTGGTCTGATAAAATTCACGCCAACAAGGGCATTGCATATCATGAGTTAATTACCCTGATTTTGGTGAGCTATCCACGTATCATTCAATTATATTTATTAATGATCTTTGCAAGTGTTAAGGCTCATCTTAAGTCCAATATTGTTAATACTTGTTCCATTCATTTACAGTTGGGAAAAAAATAAATATGTGATGTGTTGACACGAAGTTTAAATTTTTCTACCCTTGAAAACTAAAACTTCATCTTTTCCTAAGTCATGGAGCTGCCCTTAGTCCAAAAAGGGGATTCAGAGCCTTCCGTTCCTTTTCAGGTTTCGAGATTCGGTTTTTCTCGAGGTATGATCTTCAACCATCCTAATTTCCCAGTGCCGAAATCCTGAAACCATTTAACATATTAAAAAAAGGGGGAGGGGGAGAAATAAAGGTTACATTTTCCGTCACTTTCCACAAAGTGATATTTAATCCATAATTAAATAAACTCCTAAACACAATCATCTTTCCCTTAATCTTTCGTGATTCAGGTTTTTCTTTCTACTAAAGCATTTTCGAACTCTCAACCGTCGAACTCCCGATCCTTGTTTTTCTGAAAAGTTAAAAAAGTAATTAATCATTAACCTTGATTAATCAAAGCATTAATACGTGATTAGCACCTCACTAATTCCATTGCAATTTCGCGATCAGGGGTTTTCTTATGACATATCTCCTGACAATAGGATCCCCAAAGTTCTAAAATCTGAAATCACGTTTTCTTTAAAACAAAGTCTAAAATTAAGGTTAAATTGTTTTTGAAACAGGATTAGTGATAGCTAAGTTGCCTTTCACATTTCAAGAATTCAGGAAGGTAGTGGTTTTTGAAACCCCAGTTTCAAAATCGTTGATATACGGCAGTATTGATAACAGATAAATGAAGATATTTTTTACGCGAAAGAATATCTCAAGGCATATCTTTCCATTAAAGCATTAATTTTTCATCGCTTATGTCCGTATGCTCCTTATAACATGAATTAAGGGTTAATAAGGTCTTGTGTTTTGAACTTCATTCTTATCCTTTACATCTGTAGCAAGTCGTATTTATCTAGTTTTATACACATTTTCTCTGTAAACAGGTTTCTGGTCCAATGCAAATATCATGGCACCTAAGAAGGCACCCAGGAAAAGTGAGGAAGTTGCAGAAAGCTCAAGTCCAGACAGAGATGTTATATCTGATACAATACCACATGCCATCGATTCCATAAAATCCTGGAGGCAGATTTTTGAAACTCTGGATTATGAAATTACAAATTTCCCTCATGATGCCGACAAAAAACTCCAAGATATAGTGGAGTTTGAGCTTCACAAAATAGCTACACGGGCATGACTTATGACTTGTAACGACATGATCAGTTGGGCCTTAGAGAGAATAGACGTGCAGAAGAGAAGCATTTTGGACAGCCGAGGGGTCATCATTGGCTCTTTCAGACCAGAACATGTACAATTAATGTATAAACTATCTCCCAGTCGAAAGTATATTTATAATAAAGATTTTGTGACATATTTTCAAAGGAAAGAATGTTTTGAGTCGAACCAAACATATCCTGGCATAATAAAAGACTGGTGGAGAAAAGAAGCAAAATTTAGGGCTGACACCCATGGTATTTATGCCACAGCCTCATTGAATGAGTATATGGTCTATGTGGCGATGATGTTATGTAGACTTTTTGGGAAGAAAAGTCCCACCCATTTCCCTATAGAATGGGTACCTCTTTTGCACGAGACAACAGAAGGTTACAGCTTCAATTGGGATAAGATTTTATCCGATAACATAGTGAAGGAGGTCATGGAATATCAAACTTCAAGATCAAATGGCCAATCAGTAGCCTTTTATATGTCTTCATACATCATGGATGCTATATGCTTCCCAACTCCTTTCCCTTTGATGAATTGGAGTTGGAATCTGACTTACCCGGAGCCTATTCATGAATATCATTATAAACTTTGGGAATAAAATGCCAAGGAATCATTCTATAAAATTTGTCATTTTGTGGTGATACCACTACATCAAATGTTGTACGGATGTGCGCCTCCCCACATTTCAAAGCTAGTCACAGGAAACCTCAGGACAGTTGTTGACTGGTTTATAGAGGAGAATTTCTCATACATCATAGTTTTCGGGTGTTCAATCCCTCCACATGCACTCCCAAAATTCCTCCCTGACAGACTGGTGTGCAGGGAGGTAGCTCATCAAATAGTAACAGGTGGAATTGGGATAGAACTAAAAATGGCTCAAAAGAAGTCTTGGCCAGTTTTTCCCGTTCAGATTGGGAAATTTTCATTACTCAACTTGGGTCATTCCAAAGTTGAAGCGGCAGCACTGGAGGAGGTCAAATTGGTAGACCTCAAGCACAAGAAGCACGATCCTTACCAGTTAGTGGGAAAACACATGGCCCACTATAATATGAAGGCTTATGAACATGAGAAGTCCCCTTGTGATGACCTATTCAAAGGGACTAGGACCTATGAGGAGTTTTTAGAGAGGGTACACACACTGTCGTCTGACTTGCAAGATAGTTTTCAAACCTTCCAGAATCATAGACGGAGTGGTCTGCCCAAAGTATTGCAAGGAGAAACAATCGCCCTTCCTCAGAAACAAGAGGATACTCCTCCAGGCCTCAAACAAGAAACACAAGATAAAGTCAACCTCGAGGAAATTCCACAAGAGACTGAAAGGTCCTCACAAAATTAAGAGGCCTTACACACAAAAAATCCAGAGACTGAAACAGAGAGGAGGCCCGAGACACCTCCCTAGTCTAGTAAGTCCACTCCCCCTTCATCACCTGATGTTGATGTCAATATACCTAAGGCCATAGGAGAAACAATATCTACAGAGCTAGGAAGTCCCATAGCTTCCTTAACCCATTTACAGTCCACATTTGGACTCCCACAGATGGTAGCCATATATGTTGGTGATCTCACCCCTATCTCCAGAGATGAGATCCCTCCTTCTGATTATTTTTTTAGTAAAAAGAGGAAGGTTGTTATAAAACAAGAGATGCATATGAGAGAGGGGAGTATGGTGAAGAAGCATAGGGTCTTGGTAGATGGCCAGAATTTGGAGGAGGAGGATTTCTCTACAGAGGTAGCAGGCTTTGTTAGGGTCCTAACCCGCACATAGGTAGATCAATATATTTGGTTGTAATAAAGGTCAATATTAATAAGGCCTTTCAATAAAATAGAATAAGGTGGATGTAAGAAGACCTAACAAAAGATTCCACTTCTAGAAGGATCTTCCTCTAGATGCTTCTCTTGATAGACATATTTAGTATAAATAAGGGTCGAGGGTATGAAAACCCTAGCTTGGAGATTATTGTAACAGAGAGTTTCTCAACTGGAGGTTGCCCCCTCAAAGAGTCTCGTGAACATTGCTTTCTGAATCAAAGTGTTATTTATGTTGTTGTTATTATATCATTTTTGTGTTATTGTGGAGATTATGTTGGTTATAGTACTGTTATTTTGCCATTTCTAGCATTTTATTTCTGTTCTACATACTTTCTGGAATATTACAAGTGGTATCAGAACACTTTCCTTGGCAGAAATTGTGGGAAATTTTTTTTCAGGGTAGAGATGTATTCCAGCATCTTTAAGCCACAGAGATCTATCATTATGCACATAAACCCGTGGTTGAGGGATTCATACACGTAGGAAATACAATTGGTTCTTAAGCGCACATCTGTTGGCCACCCTTGTAACCCCTGTTGGTACCCCTTCGAGTGGTAACGCATCAGACAACATCTATGTACAAATCGGCCTAGATTTCTTGAAGCCCTCTTTAGATAAATCGATCGGTCGCTTGACTGCTATAGTGCCACTGAGAACAGCACTCGGGAAGATACTCTCTAGTACCTGGGTAGTCAGGTAGTACGGCTAAGGGTATGATCTATCCTCCTTAGTTAGTGCCCTGAGATATTGAGCCGAGTACTACTGTTGGACCCCGCACGTATATCAGAGAGCTATGGGATAGGGAAAACCCTTGTCTGTAGAACCCTTGAATACCTAACCTTTGGGGGACAGAAACATAAACAAATTAAAACAGACAAGATATATTGCCGCGCAACTATGTTCGGGTTGCCAAGTAAATACACATTTCTTTCTAGTTAAGAATTTGGGGATTTCATCACTGCAATATTCTTCAGACTGGAGTATAACTCCACAGGTGTAAAAAAAAAGTTCAGAAATTTTTTCACGATTATTTGAGACCTATTCCATTGGATTCATCTCTTTGCCCTTATCACATTTATCCATATCATTTTTCGGAAAAAAAAATTGACCTCGCCTACCCTTTTTCAGTTCACCCATCCTCATGGCCCATACCCGTAGCCAAGACCTAGAAGCTCACTTCAACACCTTGCAATCCAGTTTCCTCAAGACCCAAAAAGAAGTGAAACAACTCAATGCTACTGTTTCCTCCATTGATTCATCTATCATTACAACCATAAATACAACCAAGAAGTCCTCAATGGAGGAAGTCAAACAAGAATTGACCACCCAGCTTGAATATATCTTTGCATCACTTTGCACCAAATTGAAGATCCCTATAGATGACCCTTTCTCTAATGTACCTCCAAAGACTAAAGGTGAACATTCCTCCCATTCCCATACCTTTCAGCCCCATCACTTTCAACGTGACCTACACCTTCGATGGGTGGATGTGACCAAATTTGATGTCTCGGACCCCACTGGTTGGGTCACCCAAATGGAACATTATTTCTCTTTATACGGCATTACAGATGACTTGTCCATACTCCGGTATGGTGTTCTCCATCTAGATCAAGAACGTTGGCAATGGTGGCAATGGAGAAAAACTTATCGTCAAGGGTATATTGCTTGGACCCAATTTGTGATTGAGCTTTATGAATGCTTTGACACTGACACCAACCATTTGGGTCATTTGACAAAGTTGAAACACACAGGAACAGTAGAAAACTTCATAGCAGCCTTTGAGCACATGGATTTTCGAACAGAGGGCATGAATGATGCTTTCTTTTGAGATTTTTTTATCAGTGGCCTCAAGGAGGAGATTCGGGCCCATGTCCTCATGGCTCGACCTTCAAGTTGGGTGGAGGCTACTAAAAAAGATAAAGAAGCACAATAGGTTGTATCCTCGAAAAACCGTAAACCCTCCTTTATCCCTCACCCTAAACCCGTAAATCCCACTACTCCCTCCACCCCATTAAAGATCCAAAAATTGACCAGGGATGAAATGGTTGAACACCAACTCAAAGGTCTTTGTTATAATTGTGATGAAAAATATTTCCCAGACCACAAGTATAAGGAACAAAATATTTTCATGGCCATCTCTGAGAATATTTCAGAAGAGGATGTTGAAACTCCCCTTGTGCCTAAGTCACCTGAAATCACTGACATAACCCCTCCCTCAGACCCTCCCGAAGTGGAAGTAATCATTTCCCTCAATGCTCTCACTAGCTTCTCCAGCCCCCAAACCCTCAAGTTAGTCGGTTACATCAAGCATCGGAAGATTATCATTCTGGTTGATAGTGGAAGCACCCATAATTTTATTCATCGCCGCATTGCCCAAGAAACTCATTGCTACATCCATGCCATCAACAATTTCCAAATCATGATTGCCAATGGTGGTTCCATGAAATGTGGAGGGCACTGTGAAAATGTGCATCTCCAAATCGGTGACTACCACCTAAAATCTCATATGTTTGCTATTGACATGGGCAGTTGTGACATTGTGTTGGGTGCAAATTGGCTAAGGACTTTCAGTCCCATTCTCATGGATTTTAAGGCATTAACCATGCAATTCGACCAGGAAGGCCACCAATATAAATTCCAAGGCATCACAACTGGTTCACATGAGGTCATTAGTTCCCATCGCATGGAAACGTTGCTCAAAAAAGGTCATTCTGGTGTCATTGCCCAACTCCATGCCATACAAGCAACAGAGACACCCCCGGTGCTGGAAGACCTCCAAGCCCTCCTTTCTAAACACAAAATGGTATTTTACACTCCCCAAGGACTCCCTCCTTCCCGTCGTATTCATGATCATTCCATTCCCCTTGTACCCGGAATCCTTCCTCCCAATATTCGTCCGTATCGCCACCCCTTTTCACAAAAAAATGAAATTGAGAAAATGGTCCAAGAACTCCTTACTACAGGTGTTATCCACCCTAGTACAATCCCTTACTCTTCTCCTGTAGTCATGGTCATGAAGAAAGAAGGTTCTTGGAGAATGTGTCATGACTTCCGTGCCCTCAACGAACTGACCATTAAAGACAAATTTCCCATTCTTGTCATTGATGACCTCCTGGATGAATTGAGTGGTGCCCAATTCTTTACTAAACTTGATCTTCGCTCGGGCTATCACCAGATATGTATGAAGGAGGCAAACATTCCCAAGATGGTCTTTCGAACTCATGAGGGCCACTATGATTTTTTGGTCATGCCCTTTGGCTTGTGTAATGCCCCCTCCACCTTCCAAAGCCTCATGAATCATGTCTTCCGTCCTTTTCTCCGTCATTTTTTATTAGTTTTATTTGATGATATCCTAATCTATAGCAAAACCTGGACATACCATCTTACTCATGTGGATCGAGTTCTCCATCTACTCTCTCAGCACAAACTTTTCCTGAAACAGTCTAAATGTGCTT
>JZKD02S1261422.1:0-12205 GCA_000966675.3 Picea glauca | reverse complement strand
CATCTAAAGGGTAGATCAACAAAGTGTTTGACGAAATACCTCACTCAGAAAAAGTTTTAAAAAGACACCAAAACAGTGATGATCCTTGCATAATGGCTTGGGATCATTACATTATATCAATGATAATTGAAATTATTTCAAAAATATATATTACCCATATATCCCAAAAATAATGTGTTGTCCAAAATTTCAGAAGTCAACTGTTCTCAACAATTAATAAATAAATAACTTAAAATCCATATTTTCCACTTTGGGAGGCAATATTTCCCTTGTTGTTGTTGTCACCTTTTGACCTCTCTAAATTTTCCTTGGGATGTGTGGATCCTTTAGGCCTAATCTCACTGATCACATGAGAGCAATCATCTCTCAAATGCATGCGGGAGGACACAGATTTATCAGAGTCATTTGAGGGTGAGGAAGGGGCAGTAGTGGATTTTCCTTTGTCAGGAGTATGGTGGGCCTTGGTTTTCAACCTTTTGCTTGAATGGGAAGACTGAAATAGTGAGTGGACACAGGCATCTTGGACAATTTTATTAATAGGTGGGGGAGAAGGTAAAGACAAGTTAGGACAACCACGATATTGGGAGACTATCGGGTGGACAATCTCTTGCCATCCGTCATTTTCGGGGACTTTAGGTTGCAGTGAGACATGAGGAGGCATTGGGATACCAAGGACCTATGGGGCTTGGAAGAGAGGCCTTTCAGTCCTAGGTTGGACCACTACTTTCCAAATCTAGTTAAAAAAATCCAGCTTGAAACAACTGACCTAACCCTTGCGAGTCTTCATCAAAGTGTATAGAGAATATTTCCCTTATAGGGCCCCTGTTCCAATTTCCTCTACCTCAGTTACCTTGACCATGGCTACCTCTACTAAAAAATTTCATTCATGTACGCATAATTGATTAGAAAATAGTTTCTTTAACAACCATACATGACGACTCTTTTAAATATGAAATAAAATTTGGCTCAGCAACCTATCAGACTCATGCAAGCCAATCCATACAAATCATTTAATAGTTGTCAATGAGAAGGGGGTGAAAAAGGGTTATGGGATATGTGAGGGGTTGTATTGAGAGAAAAATGTTAAAATGAGGGGGAAAAGATCATGATTACTGCTCACAGACATCAAACAATCAATTTTATCGTAAACCAAAAGAATATATCATTGTAATTCATCCCTATGATCCTTTAACTATCATAAAACAGAACTTATCTTAACTATATTTAAATTTTAGGAACAGGGAGTGGATAGTGAATATGGGAAGGTGAGGGGAATTGTAATGAGAGAAAAGTGAAATAATGGTAGGGGAAAAGATCGAATATTGTTCGAAAAAACAATTAAGAATTCATAAAAATAGTTATATATTCAATACAACTATTCTAGCACCAATTATAAAATTATTATGGCCAATTAAACAATTATTGTGTGTTAAAATTTGTTCGTTGTCCCACATTCAAATTCCTTAAAAACTTTCAATTAACACAGAATATACTTACACTCAGAATTGTCATGACTTTCACCCATATTGTTTACAAGTAAGGGCATCATTTGTGACCCTGCAACTTGCTGCAAAATCGTTTCTATGTTAGGGAGAGGAAAATAACCCTTCATAATAGCCTGCTTAACTGTGAAAAAATCAACTCAAAATATGATATGCCCAGTGGCTTTCCGAACAAGAACCAAATTTGAAACCCATTCAGAATACTTGACTGGAAAGATGATACCAGCCTTCAAGATTTTTTCCAATCCCTTTCGAACAGTTGCTTCCAGTGCAGGGTTGGTAAGTCTTTGTTTTTGCCTAATTGGTTCTATGCCTTACTTGATGGGAATGGAATGTTGTATAAGATAAGGATCAAAACCATGAAGATCCTCATAAGACTAAGCAAAAAAATCTTGAAATTCACTAAGTAGCTTGGAAAACTTCATTTCCTCTTCATCAGAACATTGGGAACCTATTTTAACATTCTTTGGAGACTCAGGTGTCCCAATGTTCAAGGAGATGGTTTCCCCCACCTTCCTTTTTGAATCCTCTTCTTTCTGTTTCTATTTATTTCCTACATCACTCGATGAAAACGAGCTCTCTAGAGGAGTCAATCCCTTAGAAATCTTGTTATATTCTATGGATATAATTTCCTTTGGCTTATAAGGTTCATTTTGAATGAAAGCACATATGCTCTCATATCTAGGGAAGAACTGCCAAGATTCTATATTGTCAAGGATATGTGGATGATATAGAGATTGAAAAGTACAATAAGGTCTTTGTGGCAGAAGTTGTCTATTAGGAGAGGCTGCAAAAACAGCTAATCGATCAGTGATTGAGTTCAATTCCATCCTAACATGAGTGATGTTTAAATATAATAAGTTCAAGATAAGTGCCCAAATAGTTTGGGTGTATCATTTCATCAACTTGTTGCTAGGATATTATATCTTACGTACAAGGTTCACAACAAGTTCGGAATCTCCAAAAACTGAAAGGTGACCACAATCAAGATTATAGGCGTTTTCAATGCCTAATAATAAAGCTTCGAATTCAGTGACATCATTTGTGCAAGCAAACTCCAACTTGTAAGAAAAGTTATGAATTTTCCCAACAGGAGAGTATAATATTATGCCAACTTTGTTACCTTCACTACAGCATGAAACATCAAAGTGCATGTGCCACATATCATCATCTAAATCAATTTGTTCCAAGGGAATGTTATCCTCCTCAGCAAATATGAAATACACCCCTAGGTCCTCTTCAATATAGTTCACATTAGGTTGTGGGACACTTTCTATGTAAGGTGAAATCCTTCCCTCTCTGAGGACTATAATGTGTTTACCATTATGAGGAATGGATAAGTGTGTCTCATCGAGTGAGAGGTGTCCCTCTGTCAAAGATTTCCAATCTCTTCCCAAGATGATTGAGTAATTGCTTGTTGGCATATCAATTACCTGAATACTAAGGGTTGTCCTTATTTCAAGGTGTGCGCACAAAACTAAGGTCACATATTTAATCTCACCTATGGTTGTTTGTTGTAGACTATTATAAGGGACCATGCTCCTGGCATTTTCATCTATACAAGACAAGCCTAGCTCTTCCATAACAATCTTCGACATCACACTTCGGCCTGAGCCGCCATTAATGAGGAAACAATGAGCGATCTTATCCATAATATTTACATAAATATAAAAAGGGGGACTTTTTACATGGTATCTAAAGTTATGTACAGACAAATCCTCTTCATTTACCTCTTCAGAGAGGTTGGCTACAATGGAATCTTTTCCTTCCATAAATTGTTTTAGATGCCTTTGTTGTTCAAGGATGGAAACCATGTCCAGAAGGGTGGTATCTTATTTGATCTTGGCCAACTGATTTAGAATATTGTATTTGGAAGAGGGGAGAGGGGAGGTAATTCATTGATTGTCAGGAACCTTAGGAACCTAAATAGTAGCAGCTGGTGAGGATGAGCTCGGGCTAGAAGAGTTGCGGGGAGGATCATGTTTTCCTTTGGGAGCATAGGATTTGTTCCTAGTATTTATGATCATGACATCTTCTAGCTCTGAAAAATCTAGGACAACGATGGTATTTTCTAGTCTTTTACAAAAGATCTTATCTCTGGCACTCTTCCTTACCTCACATGTTTCCTCATGGTGTTCCTTGCAAAATTTACACCAACTTCGAGGCATGATAGCTTTAGGCTGAAAATTATTTCAATTGGATTTCTAAAGGGGGGTACAGAAGAGGATGAAGCTCTAGGGGTGAGAGGGGAGACATTTCCTTTTCGCTCATACGCTATCATATGATTATTCATATCTTGTACTAGTTGTAAGAGGGTGGACATGTCTGTCTGTTTAACCAATTCTCCCTAAGGAAGACATGTTCTTTCGAACTGTTATTCATACTCCAAACACGTATGCAGACTAGAACCAAGGTTATCAATGGATTTGTCCTTGAGACTATGACGATAGGGGGAAGGTAATGCATTATAATAATGCATGAAAGAAGCTTAGTTTCTAGGTCGAATGAGTTCATGGATTTGATTGTATAACTTAGTGAAACACAAGTTGAAGGACTTGATGGTCTCACCATCCTTATAGGTGATGTTATTGTACTCTCGTAACTTCTCAGCTAGGATTTTAGGTTTCCCATAGGTGTATTTGAACCAATAGACTAACTCCTCCCAAGTATAAATAATCTTAGGAGGAAGGTCAAAGAAATCAGCTGCAACCTTTCCTTCTAAGGAATTGACAGATAAGTGCATGCAAGTATCATTCTCATTGGCTCCTATGTTGTGAAAAGCATTAGAAAATTCCACCAGGTGTTTGTTTGTAGTGACAGTGTTATTCCTCGAAAGCCTAGGAAGATGCTCTTTGAATTTAGGAAGTGGATGAGTAGCAGGTGCTAGGTTAAGAGGGGAGAAAACATGCCACAATGTGGTTGTGGCATCTTCTTCAAATTGGAAAATCCCATACTTTTTGATGACTTTGGTGGGATTTGTGGTAGATTGGACAGGGATATGGTGGATATATAAGCTACCAATCACTGATGAAGATGAATACTGAGAGGAGGAAGCACTTCCAGTGCCACCAGAGCCACCACTAGATGTCATCTTTTGGATTATAGGTAAGGGAGAGAAAGACGAACTGGATGAATCAGACAAAGTTCTCCTTAGAGCATTTTCTGGGGTAGATAACACAATGTTTCTTCTTCCTATTTCAACAATAGGATTAATTTCAGGTGATAAGCCTCTTATTCTCTTAGAAACACGAGGGTCTAAGGACATGAAAGAAGGCCAAGGATGAAGGAACAAGAAGGTTATTGTTGATTTCTAAGCTATCTATGTCTAGCTTCCCAATATTCTTGGGCACTAATGTCTCATTCAATTGCTTCCCAAGAATGATTAAGCTCATCCCGAGTATTAGCAGTGTCTAAAATGGTGTTAAACAGATTCAAAGAAATGTTGATCTGGTCTTGAAGACCAGGATCAATATTGGGTTTCCTTGCAATAGGTACAGTCGTTAAGAAATAAAATAGTCAAAGAATCAATATCAGAAAAATAGATGTATTCGATGCTAATCAAGCATAAAAATTAACCAGAGAGATATTGAAGATCTCCCTAGTATGGTCACCAAATAAATGTTGAGGAAAATATATGAAATGATCTTACTCAAGCATTTTCATATCCTACTTGGCTAAAAAAAAATATACGGGAATATCACCCTATGTTTATAGCCATCACAATTGGTATCCTAATTCACAAGTATTGATTACAAGTACTTAGCCTGGTTTTTTTATAAATAAAATCTTGCTGAAAAAATCATTATTTATGTAATTTTCTCAACATAACATATGTTGAAATAATTATAGAGACAGAAGTAAAGACACCAAGTCAATAATCAAGACATATGAGACATAAATCAATCGTTTATTTCATTCCAATTCATCAAACGAATCGTTCTCTTTACAAAATTTCCTGAGGAAGTTTTGGACCAAAGTCAAACTTAGATGTCCCCGATGAAACATACAAAAGGACTTATAACAGAAAGTAAAAAAGTGAACTTTAAAAGCTGGATCAGCTTGCCACAGATTGCTACCCACTCGACTCTACACAATAGCCTTTGTCATTCATGAAATTTAACTCACAAACAGACAAGTCTACACAGACTATCAAAGATAGATCAATACCTCTGAAAAATAAGTGTCTAAATGATGTAATTCAACCCTGAATCTTGTTTTCTACAATAGGACCCTGCTATCATAAAAAATAATTAGGCTTCTAATGAATTAAGGAATGAATGAAAACTGAATTATCTCAACAAAACTCAAAGAAAAAACCTTAGTATGTTTCTCCTTCTATTCTCCTCTTGTTCCTCCTTTTCCTTTTGCCTTTAAGCAAATTAGAATCGATTGAAGTAGTTGAACTACTTATTTAGTTAAGTTAACTAAAACTCATCCAACTTTTTAGTTAAGGGGGAAAATGAATAAAATCATAGTAAGGGTTTAAAATAAATAATAACTAGTAGGTGGGACCCCTTGTGACTCCCTTTAGTTCTTTAACAATCATAACACAACTAGTTAATAAAACAAAACATCCCACCTTATGACTCCCATAATCACTTCATATTTTGACAATTTTATATCAATGATAATTGAAATTATTTCAAAAAAATATATTACCCATATATCCAAAAAATAATGTGTTGTCCAAAATTTCAGAAGTCAACTATTCTCAACAATTAATAAATAAAAAACTTAAAATCCATATTTTCCACTCTAGGAGGAAATCTTTCCCTTGATGTTGTTGTCACCTTTTTACCTCTCTGAATTTTCCTTAGGATGTGTGGAGCCTTTAGTTCTAATCTCACTGATCGCATGAAAGCAATCATCTCTCAAATTCATGCGGGAGGACACGGATTTATCAGAGTCATTTGAGAGTGAGGAAGGGGCAACAGTGGATTTTCCTTTGTTGGGAGCATGGTGGGCCTTGGCTTTCAATATTTTTCTTGCATGGGAATATTGAACTAATGAGTGGACATGGGAAGTTTGGACAATTTGATTAATAGGTGGGGGAGTAGGTAAAGACAAGTTAGGCCAGCCACGATGTTGGGAGACTGTCGGGTGGACAATCTCTTTCCATTCGTCATTTTCGAGGACTTCAGGTTGAAGTGAGACATGAGGATGCACTGGGATACCAGGGACCTGTGGGGCTTGGAAGGGAGGCCTTTTAGGCCTAGGTTGGACCACTCCTTTCCCAATCCAGTTAAACAATCAAACTTGAAACAACTGGCCTAACTCTTGTGAGTTTGCATCAAAGTGTATAGAGAATCTTGGCCTTCTAGGGCCCCTGTTCCAATTTCCTATACCTCGGTTACCCTGACCGTGGATAACTTTGCTGAAAAAGTTCATTCTTGTATGCATAATTTATTAGAAAATAATTTCTTTAACAACCATACATGACAACTCTTTTAAATATGAAATAAAATTTGGTTCAGCTACCTATCAGACTCATGCGATCCAATCCATACAAATCATTTAATAGTTATCAATGAGCAGGGGATGAATAAGGGTTATGGGATATGCGAGGGGTTGTATTGAGAAAAAAATGTTAAAATGAGGGGCAAAAGATAATGACTACTGCTCATAGACATCAAACAATCAATTGTATCATAAACCAAAAGAATATATCACTGTAATTCATCCATGCAATCATTTAATTGTCATAATACATAACTTATCTTAACTATAATTAAATTTTAGGAACAGGGAGTGGATAGTGAATATGGGAAGGCGAGGGGAATTGTAATGAGCAAAAAGTGAAATAATGGTAGGGGAAAAGAGTGAATAGTGTTCGAAAAAACAATTAAGTGATCCATAAAAACAGTTATGTATTCACTACAACTATTCCAGCACCAATTAAACAATTATTGTGGCCAATTAAAAAATTATTGTGTGCTAAAATTTGTTCATTGTCCCACATTCAAATTCCTTAAAAAATTTCAATTAACACAGAATATACTTATACTCAGAATCGTCATGACTTTCACCCATATTGTTTAGAAGAATTATGTTTCTTTTCATTTCCTTCCCTTTTATATTTAAAACAACATCCAAAGGAACACACATTCATATTGCTTCAACTTCGTTCAGCATAAAAGACATCAACCACTGCCCATAATTTAATTTCTCAAATGAAAAATAGACACAGGTCTTTCCATAGTTGGGCAAACTCTTTTTAAGCATGCCCGATCCCATTCCTTTGACAAATTTAACAATTAAATCTGCAATGCAACCATACTAACAAAACCCTATGCTCATCTCTGATGGTGCAATAAAACCAAACGATGCACATTTTCTATAAATCATACACAGTAGATAGCTAGGCTACAATTATTAATACTTCAAATTTCAATAATCTTGATCGGGTAAATTAAACACACAGCAACAGCAACCACCACTAGAATTTATACCACGTTGTAGGAAACACACAGACCAACGCATAACGAAAAGAGGCATCTATGTGACTGTACATTTATGATCACTATCAATCAACCAATTAAATGATGTTGAATTATCAATTCAATTGTCATAATAAAAGAGTGCAGCAACTATATACCAATTATCATTTCAAATTACAACTCTCCAATCAACCCGATCAAACAGAGACGAGTCAATAATCAAAGCCACTATCAATGCTACTCAACCAACTCATGACAGTCAACAAGATACCCAATAGGGTGTGACTGGTTTAGTTTATCAAAATCAAGCTATGTAACTAATGAATAAAATAATCAAGTGCTCGCTCGGTCACCAACACAGGGAGACCGGAGGTCAACCATATCAACAGTAGGTGAGAACTTTTGAGACAAGCAAGGTGGAACCACAAACCTTATAACCCTTAGCTTGTAATATAGGGTGATATTTCGACACCAAGTAGGGGATACCATGATGCAGAGGAGAAGAGGTTTCTTACTAGCCAATAACCAACACTGAGAACATGAAAATGCATAACCCTCATGTTTTTCCCCAGTAGTTGAATAATGTTGATAGAAATGCAAAGCCCGGGTACTACCAACAACCCTAAAGCATGCTTATTGGCATGATAGCCACCCCATAACCAACTATTCAGATACCAATAACGCAAAATGAGCCCACGCCCAAGTGAAAACAATATGCAGTGACCAAAAGGTGGTTCAAAACATACACAACAACCCATAGCACCAAATACAACTGGGTGTGGTTACCATAACTGTGAGGAGACGGCCAGCAAGGCTAATAGAGTGAAACCCTCTAACAAAAACACATAAAGACAACAGAGAACCACCATGGTTCCCACCACACAGAACAGCCAATGAAATCGCAACTTCAACCATCGATTTTTCCATTTGCAACGAATAACACACACAATCATTCCAGAGAAAACACCACATGTTTACACAGTTTCCAACCTCAAGAAAACACATACCAACACATTACTGAGCCAATGTTCATTTCATACACAAAGAAAATTCATGGATGGGTGAAAAAAACCATACCTGTAACCAATGGCCTTAAAAATGCGAGCTTGGTCAAGCAGTTCCTTCCACGCCTGAATCTCAGAGCTTAACCACAGAAAAACTAGAATGAACAATAACCATGCTAGGGTAATGGCCCAGTGGGAGAAGTATGGAGAGACGTGCATTTACTTCACATCGCTTATGTCCTCCATCTCATTCAATTGCATAGTACACGACAGTCAACCAAACCATTAATCCATGCATCAAAACTTGCACACATTGCTTTCCAATTGCGCCACCCTATCCATATTAACCATTGCCAAAAACATACCATTACATATATCAAATGCACACAACATATCTCGATACAATTCGTATAGCCACTAACATTGCTAGTAAGGACTAACATCAATTCCTTTAAATTTCAATTTCACATAATATAGCATAGCATAGTATAGTTTCCCTTCTTGGATTTTTTCCATATTGCTCTTGTCTCTTGTTATAACTAACATGTGTCTTGTGTAGGTGTAACAAGTAATGAATCATGGCACCAATAGAAATGTAATAACAGTGAATATAATCCATTCATACATAGAATTTATATCTTAGAATAACGATAACATCACATAAAGTGTATTATCCATCTGTCATATGTTGTAAATAAAACCAATATTTCATCATCAATCATGTAGAACCATGTAAGAATCACCGAAATAGCAGCATAAAATGTGTAATAAGACTATATCTAATCCTCCAATCTACAAAGGGGTCCCACCTACTAGTATTGTATATCATTGGCGTAGTTTAAATAATAGGCTTAGCAATACTTTGTGGGAGAAATCCTCATTTCGATTTTAATCGTCAACATGTAGTGTAAGAGAGCTAAACCAGGAGGAGGCTTTATATCATCATGCATTGAATAGTAAACTTGATTGAATCTGGCTAAAAAGTGTTGCATTGTTTCTCCTGGATGTCTTTTCAAATGATTGTATTCTTCTAAAATCAGAAAAGGATTCCTCTTGATCGCCCATTTATCAAGGAAGAATTTCACAAACTGATGGAAATCACCAATGCTTCCAGATGGAAAATTTTTGACCCACTCTTTAGCTTTACCATGCAAATATAGAGAAAAAATCCTGGCACAAACATCATCTTCTTCAACCTCAAAAAGGTCAAGAAAATGTTCAAAACCCTGAATGTGTTTTCCAGCAGTGATGCTACCATATTCTCCATCAAACCTGGGAAGGTATTTGTGATAATTTTTAGGGTAACCATGGAGTATTGGAGGTAAGATGAGAGGCTTGTATCTATTTGGTACTTTAAAGGGTATGGGGGTTTGTACAATAGTTGTAAAAATAGTCTTGGTTTTTTTAGGCTCATCAAATGGAATATGACCAATATAAGTTGCAGCAAAATGGTTTCAACCAGGATCAAAGGCATAAAGAGAATCTGTATTTATAATCTTCAAAGGAAAAGAATTGGATGCAGGTCTGTGATATTTTTTCAAATATAGTATACATTGGAAAAAATTCTTGAAGAAATAACTAATAATACATCATAGTATGTCTGGGATGAAATTCCAATTTGAATACCTGATTTCTCCATAGTGTTTTTTCATGTTTCTGTTGGTCAGGTTCATCCTCCAGTGGAGTCTTCAGATCAGCTTGAAATTGTTTGGATTGGCCAGGTGAATGATTATGCCTTGATGTGTATGATCTATGTCCACCATCAACAATTAGATCTATAACTTGATACACTTCTCTGAGGAAGATAAAAATTCTTCCCTAGTATGGTCACCAAAATTTTAGCACTCTGTAATTTCTTAGGTTGAGGAATAAGTTGACATAGGTAACCACAAAACCACTTTGGAGTCTAGGATCTATCCCTCCTAGACTCAGATAGGGATCTCTCTATAATATTTAGCTTTGTTTGTTGGGAATATTAGGCTAGTTATGATAGTACAGGGTTTGGTTTTTTAAATTGTTTGGTTGGAACAGCAAGGGAGGGCCATTGGGAAAATGGAGTCACGGTTCAGAATTGATCAAAAACCAGGTCTAACAGGCTAATATTGCAGGGCAGGGTAAGCAAATTTACTGGGTCTTCAAGAATTATGATACGTAGGGAAATGAAATGTTGATAATTCTAATTAAAAACAGATCAATCAAGAATTTTGTTTTCAATATTCAGTGGAAAACATAAAAACTATTCCTAAGCCAGAGAGAGAGTGTACATTTAAAAAAAATATTTCTCTTATCTTCTTGGAATAATTCAGAAAAGAAACAATGGTGATAATAGGAAAAACAAATTTACACAGAAAGATACACTTCACCAATGAAATTAGTCACAAGAATCCTGCAATTGTCGCATGGTATTACTGGAAATATGAATCAAATGGTCTATGTGCCTGCTTTATAATATTAGCTCCATTTTTCCTAGCAATTCCACGAATACTTCAAAAGGTGAAGTATATATAGACTTATTTACAAGTTATCCTTCCATAACATATAAGGACTAACTATTACAATCATAGAGGTTTTTTGAGATTCATTCAGAGATCTGGCACTATTTTGATGGGATGTGTGGGTGATTTGTGCCTTTGAATCTTATCTCTTTGACATCTGTCCTTTTGAATTTTTGCCTCCCAAAATTTTGAAAAATAGGGTCCAGTGATCTCTTCGAATATCTCAATATGAGATAGTTGTGTAAAATTTGGGGGAGGTTTCTGTATATCATCTTGTTATGAGAAACAACCTCTCTCGGGTTTTTAAAATTCATCTCCAGTTGTCCGGGATCTGGGTCTGAAAAAGATGTCTCAAACAAGAAAATCTTGAATCCTGAAAAACAGGGCTTAAATATGCTCTCGATTCTCCAAATATGTAATAGATATGATAACTATGGGAGAGGTTATTGTAAATTGGTACGTTTTGAGAAAAATTGTCTTTTCATTTCTCAAAATGCGCCCTAGTTAGCCTATAAATTTCCTCAGAAGATGACTGGTAAAAAACGGTTTTGGGAGGAGAAAAGTGGTTTTCGGAGGGGGAGAGTTGTTTTTGAAGGGGGGGTAGGTTGTAAGCGGTTTTAGGGGGTGGGGGGGTGTTACACATTATTTTTTCCATCCCTATGACCGTTAATGATGTAAACCTATATGTTGCCTTCAGAGGGGTCAGTGGCCTGAGTTCCTGAAGAGAGAAGGGAGAAGAACTTTTCCTGAGAAAAGAAGTTGCATTT
>JZKD02S1261411.1:0-12206 GCA_000966675.3 Picea glauca | reverse complement strand
CGTTGTACGCGAATTCTGCCTGTGGCAGGATCTGATCCCAACTGGTGTGATGCTCCACCACTAAGCTCCTCAACAGATCTCCTAAGCTCCTGTTGACCACCTCTGTTTTCCCATCAGTCTACGGATGGTATGCCGAGCTAAATGCCAATTCAGCCCCCAGCTTCTTCCATAGCGTCCTCCAAAAGTGACCTATGAATTTCGTATCCCGATCCGAGACTATGCTCCTGGGCAATCCATGCAATCGTACGATCTCTTTAAAAAAAAAGTTGGCGATGTGTGTGGCATCGCTGGTCTTATGACACAGAAGAAAATGTGCCATCTTCGAGAACCTGTCCACCACAACAAAGATGGAATCAACTCCTCTTTGTGTTCTCGGCAAGCCCAACACAAAATCCATACTGATGGCTTCCCATGGCCTCTCCGGTATGGGCAAAGGTTGATATAACCCAGTATTCTTCTTTCGGCCCTTCGCGTGTTGACATACCCTGCACCTGTCAACAAAACGCTTCACATCTGCACGCATGCCCGGCCAAAAATATGACTCGCTCAGTTTGGCGTATTTTTTGTCATGTCCAAAATGACCTGCTAAGCCCCCGCTGTGCTTCTCCTTCAGCAAATTCTCTCTCATAGAGCAATCTGGAATGCACAGTTGATTGCCTTTAAAAATCAATCCATCCTGTATCAAGAAGTCTATCCACGGGCTCATGTCTCTGAGAACCGGGTTCTCAGAGGCTTCGTATGCTTCGCCAAAATCAGCATCACCGGCATACATGTCTTTTAAATTTTCAAAACCTAAGGTTTTGACCCTGAACTCCTGCAGCAACAAGCACTTCCTGCTCAAGGCATCAACTACCTTGTTTGCAGCCCCGGAAATATGCTTGATCACAAACGTGAAATTCTGCATATACTCTACCCACTTCGCATGCTTCTGGATCATCTTCTCCTGTTGACTTACGAATTGCAATGCGTGATTATCACTGTACAACACAAATTCTTTGGGTATAAGATAGTGCCTCCATTTCTTCAATGCCTGAATGATGGCATAGAACTCTTTATCATATGTGGAGTACTCTAATTTCACATCATCCAGCTTTTCGCTGTAATATGCCACAGGTCTGTCATCCTGACTCATAACTCCTCCAACAGCATATCCACTGGAATCACACTTCACCTGGAAGGTTTTCTGAAAATCCGGTAGCACCAGAATTGGCTGCTCAGTTATCTTTCGCTTCAACAGATTGAAGCTTTTCTCAGCCTCGGCTGTCCACTGAAAAATCTTATGCCGTTTTTTCACAGTGTCCATCATCGCTGCGCTGATTTCACTGAAATTCCGGATGCATTTTCTGTAGAAGCTTGCCAAACCATGAAAGCTCCGTACCTCAAAAACATTTCTCGGCGATGGCCACTTCCTGATCACATCCACCTTCTCAGGATCCATCTTCAATTCATTCGCNTGCCTCAATAAGTTAACCACACTTCTTCCCTTTATATTGCATCCTTACCCATCAACTTCATCATTTTACAGTTGCTCACAAATCCATGTTCTAGCCTACCACATTTGTCTCTTCTATAGCTCCACATATTTATTGATATGTTTCTCTTTAGATATTTTAAAATCCTTTTCCTCCTTGGCAATGGGGCTAGCTTCAAATATATTTCATATTTGAATACCCAACATGCTAGAGAGCTTTAGATAAAGCATTAGTAGCTGTCTAGAAATATAGTCCAAACTATACCACATCCTCTTTATCTCATTTTTAACTAATTTCATTCTAGTGTTCTTGAATATTTCCAAATTTCTTTGATTATGAAAGTGGTGTTTGGGACCCGAGGAAATGGCGACTTTACTAGAAAAAAAGGAACAGGAGAGAGGCAAGTTGACATCAGGGAGAATCCTCTTTTCATATGCAGCTCGAGTAGTTGGTTAAAATATATGCATTGGTGGGAAGTTGGATGATATCATTGTCATTAGTGAAAGGAAATTCCAAAGAGTAGGAGCTTTATACATGTTTCTATTGTTCAAACATTCACAAGGCTTGTGGGTTCCCTATTTCAAAGCAACTTCCTTCTGGTGGTTGGGGAGAAAGTTATCTTTCATGACAAAGATAAGGTCTATACACACTTGGAAGGTGGAATATCACACATAGTAAACACAGGTGGAAAAGCACATGGAAATTTGAGTGTTCAAGACCTCAAAATCAACAGTCAACAGTGGATCAAATCCATATTTGAAAGCACTCAACAAATTTTAGGGAAACAGTTTCAATAATTCCTAGATTTCAGAAAGCAGTTTCAATAATTCCCAGATTTCCAGTCACACATTCAACCTTATCTAATTAGATCGAATATTTCCAGATTTTATGTTACCAATGGCATATTCAAATCCACCTTCCTAGACAGAAGATCTAAACAAACACTCAGTAGTCCGAATTAGATCTTATCATTTCAATATTTTATGACTTATTTGAAGTTTAATTTGTTTAATAATTAACTATATTCCTAAAATCAGTAATAATTATGTAACATTCACTCCATTTGGCTTCCAAGTTGGTCCTACAGAATAATCCCATTAGGCTTGGCACAACAAAACTCCTTTAAAGCTTTTTTCCCCCTCAACATTGACTGCTATCATTTCTCTTGTTGCTAAGATAAATAACTAGGCTTGGCACAACAAAACTCCTTTAAAGCTTTTTTCCCCCTCAACATTGACTGCTATCATTTCTCTTGTTGCTAAGATAAATAACTAGATTTGGCTAAGGGATGTGCCTACTATCACAAACTCATCATTGCTGCCAAATAGAAGTATGAAAAAAATGACTTTTAGGAGAATCCCAAGGCTTTGTTGATCCCGTTGATGTAAAAAAACACCTTAGTCATCTCTAAATATTATAAATTGTGGTTTTATAACTCATTTCCAACCAGTTTCAAGCCCCATCCTACCTTTTTAAATCCCTATTCCATACGTATCCTACCTATTTTTTTCCGATTCAAGCCCTATCGCTACTCCCTTTCTAATCAATTTATGAAATTATTGTTCCTTGTAGTTATTTCCCATTATAAGGATGTTAGGATTTTTTGGGCAGTGTTTGTTGATTACAGAGGTCTTGTAGCTCCTATTTTTGGCTTAGGTATTTCAGCCCAACCTTTCTAAAATCCCTAAGAAACAAACCTAAAAGATAGGGGGATTCACGATCCTTGTTGTTGTGTTCACTGCAAAGAAAATGATGAATCTCTCTCACTCATTACTTCCACTTGTTCAGGAGGTATAGGGCACTACTTCATTTATAAGGAGATTTCATTTTCCTTCTATGATGGTTCTCAATGTGGAACAACCTTTGATGCTCAAGCATATTTATACATTAATGGATGTAAGGGGAAAGGAGTCTTGAGAAGTGTTTTGAATTTGGTGCTTAAAAGTTTTATGTTGAAGGTGGCTTCATAAGAATAAAACATTTTTTCAAGAGTTGATTTCAATGTTGAAAGAAATGTAGCAAGAATGAATATCATGATACTACATAGTAACAAACTATCCTTCTTGTTCAATTATGTTGTTTACATTGTTGTTCAGTGTAGCATTGCTATACTCTTGTTTAATTCAGTTGCTGGTGATTTTATTTGATTCCCATACAACAATCCCATAAAAGGAAATATAGGAATTCCATTTTAGTTAATTTGAAATGTTGAATTGAATTTCTTGTTAACTTTTTCCTATGGATCCTTGGTTTTTTTCTTGCTGTGAAATGGGCACTCGTAGATCTTCAGAAAAGATGGAAACTATTATAGTTGAGAATGCAAAGGATGAAATGGGTAAGTGGATCACCTTACGGGTGTCCATTGGATCTTGGGTTACATTGCAACCATCAAGGAATCAAATTTGGGCCAAAAAAAGAAGACTAGACGATTTAAAATGTCATTGGAAGGGTGTAGTAAGGGCATTTAAGCGGAGCCAACAAGGTGAAAAGGTGGAGAAGGTGCTTATAACTCATGTGTATGATCGCAAGGACATACTCAAAGAGTCTGTTGCCAAACAAGAAAATTTTCCTCAAATTGGACTAAATTGTAAGGGCTCGTCATTTTGCAAGCATTGAAGTTTTTTTTTTTTTTTTGGTTTTTAATTTGGGATTTGAGTATTAAAATATGAATGCCCTAGCTTAGATGGATACTTAATGTGGTTTATATTTTTTATGTGTAGCTTTGTGCACTTCTAATTTTGAAGAATGACAGCCTATGGAGAGTATTACCAGTATTTTACGTGTTTTCCATTCGCAAATAGTAGAGATACTCTATGAGGGAAATAATTCTGTGTCATTGAGGGAAGAAGGGGTTTGGTTTTATAAGTATGATTACTTTCTTCCACGTAGTAAAAGGGTTGGACGAATTGAAGAAGCCAAGTTACCTACACCCTACACTTAGCGAAATTGGCTTACCAAATTCTAATCCAACATTAATTGATTGCATATGTTCAAAATTAGTTCTTGAAATTCAATCTGGTATGCAGGAGAAGGGTGGTGCATGTGATCATTTTGGTATGCACTTACCATTTTTGGTTTTTGTTGAAGTGTTCAAGGAAGAGGACTCTATTCGAATGATTAATAAGACATATTCTTGCACAAACCCCTTTGACATGTTATTATCCAACTTATTTTACTCTGGATGGAATACAAGATTACATGGTGTGAATGGAGAGCAATTAAAATGTGTGTTGAGTGTAGAGACACTTCGTTTTAGGTAATGTTTTACAATTTTGGTTTTTCCTTTTCTTTGACTTTCACAATGTTTGACATCACTTTCTAACTATTTTTTCATTCTCTTTAACCTGTAGATATTCAATACCGAGACAAACTCTATATGTTTCTTTTAAGTTTCGGCGTTTGGATGCCAATAGAGCAAGAAAATGACGATGACACTCATTCTCCTCTAATATCCATTGATGTTTTGAAGGATGGTGCACATTTCAAAACATTGTACATGGAAGAAAACTGGAATTTGTTTAAAGTTAGAAGACACCTTGAATTCGAAGAAGAATTGAGCCTTGAGGAAGACTTCTATTTTATTCACAATGGAAAAAGGGTGAGAATTTGATAGTTTATGTATGTTTCTTCATTTTATAAACATAGTTTATTACTTACATATTAATGATTTCTTTCAGACATTGGTAAAAGATGAAAGAAGAGAATCATGTGCAAAAGTTGTGTTCATCCCCATACATTAGAAATTAGAGGAACATGACACAAGGTGAATCCTCTCCAACCATATGTTAGGAAACTCTTCTGATCTTAGTTGTGATCTCTATATTTTAGAGCTAATTTTGAAATTTTCTACCTCAATTTATTTTGGCAAGAGAAGGTATGATTTTGTTCACTGAGCTTTTTTCACATAATTTGTATTACTTGTTATTTATTACTACATTTCTAGGCCAATATTTGATGAAATTAAAGTGTTTTAACTCAATCTCTTTTCATCACATGTACAGGGAAATAAATGGAAAATCAGATGGACTTTCAAACGCTGGTCTACAGTTGGAGAATGGATAGTGGCATTTTCAAGAGCTTAAGGATAGCCAACACTCTGCATATTTTCATCCCACTTTGTTTTGAGCTTATTCTGGATGGAGGAGTATATATTGATGTTGATGTAACAAGGATTTAGGAGGGTTACTGGTTTATTTTGATTATCTATATGAAAAATTGTTAAAACCTTTTTGATAAATCTAAGTTTAGAACTCTGAGTGTTGTTCAGAGACTAGTTTTTTGCTCCCTTGTGGAAGCCAACATTTGTAATATTCTATACTATCAAGAAAATTCCAGATGGGAAGTAGTTATTTCCCTCTCTTTGCTGAACATGACAGAAATGCTTAAATGCATAAATGTAATTCTATCTTAATATGAATAAAATTAAAATTTTTCCAATGAAAAAAATGTATTCTGCTCCAAGTTATCAATTGTTTCCCTAAATTTATTACTACATTTCTAGCCAATATTTGATGAGTTTTTGTATAATGGCTGCATTAGCTGACTATAAGATGATCCCAAGTCTAGCATATTTTTCTGGGAGTTTAATTTGTTCCATTCTATTCCTAATTGATTAATATAACAACAATAGACTTGGGGAGTGGGGATTTTCTTTTTCATTTTCATTGTCGAGGATAATGGTGTTGATGTTGGGATTAATTTACATTTTTCCAATGCTTAGGAGAATGATGTTTTTTGAGCTAGTTTATTTGTTATGGGAAGATGCATTTATGTATTTGTAAATTTGTTTTTCTACTAATATAAATGTGCAACTTCAAAGAAAACTGGTGAAACATGGTTGTGCTCTAATAGGATCCAAGAATATAGAGTATTTCCTAGATATATCAGATGTGAGTAATAGTTTCCTAACTCAAGGCAACAACCAACCCTAACCCTCAAGTTTACATACAAAAATTGGATGAACAGTTGTTTGGTCCAATAAGATCGCTGAAAACATTGAGAGAAATGGCCTTATGAAACTGCAACCTTCCAAAAGTATTCAACATGTTTTCCAATAAATTTAAATATGGCCACAAAAGCTTGAAGACTAAAAGTTAAAAATATAGACAAATCAAGAATTAAAGGAAAAGGACATTCAACTTCAAAAAAGACGATCAAGTTCAAGAAACAATTGTTCGCACCTGTTTTAGAAAAGAATCACATTGAAGTTTGTAAATTTGATTGAATTTGTAAAGGCATTGTCCATTGGGATATCATTCAAATGGTGTGACAATCCTAAAGTTTGTAAGGAAAAACAATGATTATCTAAAAATTCTAAATAAGAAATATTTTACATTGCTTAAATTAATAATCTCATGGTGTCCACGATACTTCCCGTGCAGATAACAAATACTATAGATTCTAAATATTTTCACATTGTATATCATGCCAAGATAAACTCAGGGGTCCATCTTTCCCAATTGCAAAACAGATTGTTGTTGCTTTCCCCCTTGACATGGTTGTTTTTATGTTTGTGGATTGATCACAAGGCCACATTCTCATTGAATCAATCGCTGATGGAAGTTCTGTACATGAGCTTCTGATATCTCCCTAGCTTGGTCCATATGACTTAAAGAGTCGATGCATTTGTTAACCATCTCTGGAGAACACCTTTTAACACCATCTTCTTCCATGTTACTACTAAAATAAGACAATGATGCCTCTAGAAGACTTATTTAGCTCAAGACAAGCAGCCACAATATGCATCACACCAAAAGACTCCTCCCTTGTAACTTAACATTGATCTCATCTTCAACAACGTTACTACTATTTCCCTCAATGGATTTTGCTTTTGGAAAAGAGATAAGATTTGGCATAGACTTTCTCAAGTATCAATTTCATTTGTCTGAAACAAAGGTACATCATGTAATTTGCCAATGTCAACAATTCAATAGTTGAGATATTTGTAACTCTTTCCTTAGTGGAGATATGAAATATATACTCTGTTTTCTTTTCAAAGTAAAAATCCATTTCTTTTATGCCCTTCAGCTTAAATTTTCTTCCTTGAATATCTTAGATTGGATGATGCACACTGGGAGACATTGTTTTCTTGTAGATAGATCAAATTTTCAATCAGTGAAGGTCTTCTTGAGCTTGATATCTTGTTCTTATATTAGAACTCTCTTCAGTTCGTTTTCACTCCCAGCATTAAGGAAATTGAGAATTTGGTTGCTATGTACCAACCATAGTGATTCACACTTTGTTTTGTTCACTTGTTATTGAACTGACACCATAATTGTTGATCTGTGGAATCGTGGATTACATTCCATAGTTACAACATCGATTGACATTATCACTAAAAGGACGAATAGTTTGGTCTATTGATTCATATACTACATCCAATGTCTTCAGTGTATGTGTTGGATGTCATTTCCTAAATCCCCAAGCATTGAATCAATTGGGCACTTAAAATTGTCATTTATCGAACAACTGGTGAGTTTAACCCCCTCCATTGAATAAGCAAATATGTATGCTCATATGTGTGGAAGCAACAAACAATGTTAGAGTTTGTTTCACTGTTGAATTCCAACACTAAATCAATTTAAGAGTATGGTTGGCTTCTAATCATAGCAATTGTCCCCATTGCCTACATTATTGGTTGGTTCCCATTATACCATTCTCTATATGTTAATTCACTGGTAGTTATTGAGATGTAAACCTTGATATTTAACCTCAACCATTCACCTTTGTACAAAATGTGGGGAAATTCCCTTGGTCCAAAAGGTGGTGAGAAACCTACAGAAACCCCTCTGGGTGTGTGTGTTCTAAAATGGCACTTACATCCATCGTGTGTTCTATCAAATAGTTGTTTCATATCTCCTATAATTATGAATCCAGGCAGAAATGAGAAGTTCTTGTAGATTGGTAGAACATATGTAAACGTATTAGTTGAAGTAAATGGAGTTTGGACTTTTTTCTCATAATGAAAATCCTATGTGGGCACCTTCAGTTAGCAGTGCAAACAGACCAGTGAAGTCTTCAACCAAAGCAGGAAACGGAGCCTTCATTCCAGGAAATAGCAAGTGAACCAAATTCAAACCCCAAATCTAAATAGAGGTTGCAGAGAAGCATTGTTTATTTCCGTAGAGTATCCATATTGATGAGATAGATGGGCCATAGGCCTACCATTTATGGATCACATATTTCAATAGTAAATACTTGGAAAAGGACCGTGTCTTGGACAATCCTAACTCAAGTGTTATTAATGCAACATAAATTAATACTGATGACAACACTTTATGATGTAGTGTTTGATGTATTTTGAATGTTGAAGGATGATGTTCACTGATCATCTTTGTTCTATTGTAGGGAATTTCAATTCAATATGGGCATGTGCTTCTTGTGATAAAGAGTATTGGAATCCTTGCCCCAATGCACTGACCATGATAACTCACCATTATCTCCACATTTGGCCACTAAGGCTACCAACCCATCATTTTGTCCTGGACAAAAGAGCGTGGGATATTTTTCAACTATAAACCATCTGCAACTGAAGATAAGACCACAATTTTATTTATAACATTTGAGTCATAGTCATAAAACTCATATAACCATTAGCCTAGTGGGTTAGCTCAACCAGCTAAAATAAACTGTTTCAAGGGGGAGTTCACTATGAGGTCTCCCTTTCTAGTCTCACTGAGGTTCAATTCAGAATAGGTTCCATTGGGTTACCAACTGCTATTGTGGTTGGGGGTTCAACCACCCTCCATCTGAATATGTTTTTCCTTGGAGAAAAAAAACTCACATAATCATTCATCCTACTTGGTATAATTACCAAAAGGCTATGGAGTCCCAACAAGTTAAAGAAAAGTACACGGTTCTATAAAAGTATGGAATCTATTGGTAGTATGTCACCCATAACACCCATAAATACTCTATCTATGTAGGTGGACAAAACCTCTATGCGCAACCAAAGATGCTAAGAATAAGAAATAAACAATAAAAGTAGAATGTAGTAGTAAGATCTACAAAAGCGTAATCCTAGAGGAGGAATGTGTAGTGGGATTAAAATCCCTTTTGCTGCTCAAAAAAAGTAAAAATAAAGGTCCAAGAGGGAGACGGAAAAAGTTCAAACCTGAATTGATAGAGTTTACCTGGATACTTGGTTAGCATTCTCCTACTATTGGGTGCAGCCAACATACATAGTAGATCCTTGATGGCACAACAAATCTATCTAAGTTAGTTTCTTGTGCGCAGCAGAGAGAGAGCATAGTGATGGTGCAACACTAGTATGCTTTGGGAAGTGTGTTGCAGTGACATACAGTGAGAAAGTGAGGATGCATGTATGCACTAGTCTCATCCTTTTCCTAGATTTAGAACTGTTGTTAAGATTTAGCATTTCGGTTAGCTAGAGTTTTCTTTATCAGTTGTAGCATGCATTTACTTAGTACTATGTTTAAAGAACGGTGTGGATCCGTATGACAGCTAGGGCATGACATGAGACTTTCTAATCTGCACAGATCTATAGGAGGCACCAACAAGTTTGAATGTTGTTTGAATGTTGTTGTTGATTTCTTCTGTTTCTGGTATATTTGTTCAAGTGTGCATTTAGGGGTTGCAACAATGGCCAAGTTTGGTCTCCAAGATCATCACATGTTGGAGGGCGCTTCCAACTTGGTAAAGTGGAAATTCACCATCAAGGTCCATCTCAACCATGTGGAGATTGCCACTCATGTGGGAAATCGTGTAGTGAGGTGGTAGGTAATGCACAACTTGATCGAACTTTGACCATGAGTTAAACAATAAAAACTCCATAATATTAGGAGAAGAACTCCCAAATAATCCAAACACATTTCAATACAATAATCATAAGTCAACGTGTACACTAACCACTCTTGTTCATCTCTTAGATATACTCATTATCATTCATTCATTGGTCATGTATACATACTATTAGGTTGACATGCTATTTAAAAATAACATGTCTTCTTATATAACTGCCCATTATGGTAATGACACCAAAATAGTTAGGGACACTGATATTGTATTATTGTGAGGTGTCAGATGTTGGTCAATTGGTAGTAATGATGTTGTTTTACCTTGTTAATTTGTCTTTGGAATTTGAGCTGGTCCATTGTCTTGTCGTTGCCACCATCAAGTGTCAAATTTCAAGTGGTGTTTATCAGTTTATCCAATATTTAGTGTCGTAATGAATCACATTAAGTAATTCAAATCAAAGAAGGAATCATATTATGTACAAACTCCAACTTCTACTTATTTGATACCATTACAAGTGAGCATATGAAAATGTTGGCTAAAATTGAGTGGATGAGAAGAACCCCACAATAGTGGTGGGGAGAAGGCTTTCACAATATTGTTATGTTACAAATATTTCGAGGAGAAGAAGTCAAGTGAATATTTGTTATAGTGTTTATCTATTTTCCACGCCTTCATATAGCACACAAGTTATGTTTGTGCATGTCTGAGGTGGGTATGTTTGGATATGACTTGGCATGAAAACACATCAACTGGGCATTGGGAAACTATAATATGATTCTTTGTCATTAACATAATATAGATCCCTCACTGCGCGTCTGGCAGAAGTGTTGCGTTTTTGGCAGGTGCTACGTTTCCAACAGCCCTCATTGCGCGTCTGGCAAAAGTGTTGCGTTTTTGAAAAGGAAGCAAAGTAATTTGTTGCAAAGGTTTTCTTCACCAGGTCACAGGTCCATCTCATCATTAACAAGTAAGTGGGCCACATTCATGCCACCTTTACCCTTCTTTTCTTCATTTTCTTCATACAGATCAGTAAAAAACCGTCTCCTAGGGTTTTGCTGCGTCTTAATCTTTCAGCCATATTTTTCCATTTCCTGTTGTACAAACCCACATCATGTGCTTAAACATCCTCACCTACACTCCCTAAAACCAATCCCTACTCTCCACAATTTCCCCAAGAGTTTAGACATCAGTTAACCACTACTTTCCCTCCATCTACCAGACTGTCCCTTATCCCCTGTTTCCACAAATTATACCTTACCCCTTCTGTTTCCCACATAAAATTAGGATTTTCACATCATAGAAACTAGAAGAAGTGATACTCAGAAAAGGAGGTACAATAAGGGTGAGCAAGTGTCCAGGTATGAGCCAACATAGATCAGAGAAATCATGGCCTCACCTTTCATTAAGAAATTATTTGAAGATGTTGGTTGCCTAGGGTTTTGTGAAAGAATTCAAGAGGTGGGATGCCATGCTAAATTGACCAGCCTCTTTGCCACCAATTTCAAGAAGGATAAGACCACAATTGTAGGGGTAGACTTCACTATTTACACATATGGCATTTCCACATCTACAGGTATTCCCAATCATGGAGAAATCTAGTTTAAAGGAATGGATTTGGACATTAAAAATTACAAGGTTTTCCTGAAACCACACTATAAAGATACTCCAACTCATATTTTTCCTTTTAGACAATTGCTAGATAGATATGCCCCATTGATGAAGATGATCATGAAATACTTTACCCGTGAAGGGAGATTTTCAAGACTGTACCAGTATCACATAAGGCTGTTGATGCATTTCACTGCCATCAAGTCACTTAACCTGGCTCATTACTTATTCAGAAGCCTGGTCAAAATGATAGAAAAGGTACAAAGCAAAGGGAAAGATTACAAAGCAAATTTGTTTCATCATGGTTTGGTAAAGGTCATTGTTGGATCATGTTGTCATTGATGCCAATGGTTTGATTGATTGATGTCA
>JZKD02S1261367.1:0-12206 GCA_000966675.3 Picea glauca | reverse complement strand
CTACTGAGAGGGGATATGCTGAAAAAGAGACCACGATGGATGAAGAAAGGTGGTGGAAGGCACCTGGAAAGGTGGCATTAACTTCCACCGAAACCAATATCGTATTTGGACTTCACTGGCCCGGAGAACCAAGAGCGGCTCGCTAGGCCTGAATTAAATGACTCGCCAGGATTGGTAGGTAGATGGCTCCTCATGAGTAATGAGGGAATGGGGGGGGTGAACCGCCCATCCGTAGAGACATCAGGCCTGACCAGTGTGAGGGAAATCATGCCACATGCAACCTCGCAAGAGGAAAAAGGAGTGAGGGAGAAGTGAGAAGGGGCAGATGCGATGGAAAGAAGAGAACTCTGGAAAATAATACATAGTGAGTGATAGCAGAGAAGAAGGAGAGTAACCTTCATTCTCGGTCACTGGTAAACAAAGACATAGTCTCGCAGCATCGTGGTCTCAGCTCGGGGGTGGCTAGTGGTAAATCTGTTGGGAGTCACTGAGCCTACGATTGGTTGGAAATGAGCACCCCTCTTAGTAGTTGCAATAACATCTATGTTATTTCTAATAAGTGTTTTACATTTTGCATCTTGAAATTTATATGCTGACATGTATGCTCACAGTCTGTGCAATTTTATGAATGGTTTGAGTATAAGACTGTCTGTGTAGTATTTTGATTTAGAAATGGTGGTTTCACACTTATAATGGAAATACTACATATGGATTATGTTTTATAAATCGCTATTTATACACATATTGAATTAATTCATACTTTAAGTCTGTTCTCGGGAAATCTACACCCTTATCTGTCTCAGGTAATAACCTGGATAGATCTCCCCATAGAGACACCCTTCTTCGAAAGCTCACCAAGAACCTGGAAAAAGGATTTGAAGGCGCAAGTCTTAGTAACCCTGTACGAGGAAGAATGATTCTCTTGAAATCTCAAAATAGAAGCGAAGGAATATCGTGTTCTCTTCGCAAGAGTTGTCAAGGAGGCATTGGACGGTTGGAATTCTACGTGGAGAATTCACGAAGTTCTGAGAGCCATCAGATCTTGCAGAGGAGAAAGGGAGTTACGGTAAGCCTATTTTCAAGTTTTAAGTTCGGGAGAAATCAAACCGTAGGATCTGGGTCGACAAGGACCGTTGGATCACTCACGAAATCTCATTTCGTGGATTCACGAATTGAAAGGTTAAAACCCTTTCCTCAAGATTCGTGAGGCCGCGAAAGGCGAAGTCCTGAAGGGGCGAAAGGATTTGTGTGAGCCAGTTATTGGTGAAGTGCATCGAAACTCGGCATTTCAGGGTTTCATGGGTTGAAGAACCGAAAGCTTAGCATCAATATTCGTGAAGTCACGAAGTTCGAAACTCCAAAAAGGCAGGAAGTTCTGTTGTGGGATCCGCATTGACAACGTGTCAAAATTTCATCATTTCAGCATTTCGGCATATCGGTGGATAGGAGGTCGAGACTTTTGTCCCGAAATTCCTGAAGGGGTGAAAGAATCTGAGCCGTCCGTCTGTGGGAGGACGCATGTCGCGGAATCATCCATTTCAGAGATTTGGGCACTGAGACTCACAGAGGCAAGCGTCTTGACTTCGCGAGTAGAGAAGTCCCGAGGAAATCTGAGTCGTTCGTCTGAGAGCGGACGTGTGTCGCGAGATCGCCCATATTGAGGATTGGGACATCGGGAGTCATAAAGGGAAGTCTTTTGACTTCTCAAGCGACGAAGTCGCGAGAGGATCAAGACCGTCCATCTGGAGAGGACAGGTGGCAGATATCAATGAATCTCGCATCTCGGGTTTTTGCAAGAAGAGAGTGCAAGAGTTGGGTGCTCCAACTCATGAATTCACGAAGTGCGAAATCGCGAGGAGAAGAATCTGAACTATTGGATCCAGGAACGAGAGGACCATTGGATCAGGGCCTTATCACACATTCGGAGGTTCAGAGGTTGAGAGGACCTCTTCTCGACATCAGAAGTCGCAAAGTTCCGAGATTCGAGGCACAAGTGAGGAACACATGGCATAACCACAAGGTGGGGCCCGCGTGGTTGATAGGCGGACATGCATTGCCTATAGAAAGGAGTCAATGCTCTGTTGACTTCTTACATCTTGGGGATTCACGGAGTAAGAGCACGGGAGCTCAACCCTTTGACTTGCGAAGGTGAGAGTAGTGAGAGGCGCTAGCATTTAGCCTAGCCAGTGGTCACGTGTGGAAGGCACTGATAGAAAGGAGCTATACCCATTTCGTGATATCAGGTATCACGAGATCGGGAAGGAAGATTCAGGAGTCTCAACTCGTGAACTTGCGAGATGGCAAGTTGCGACAAGTGCCTTTGGGAATAGGCCTTGGTCATAGCATTGTGGTCACTTGGGAAAGGTGGAGCTCACACCTAGTGATGTTCACACAGGGGAGCTACCGAAAAGGACCTGTGGACCAAGGCATAGGCCAGGGGGCTAATTGCTGATCGGAGCCTCTTCAACAGTTCAACATTCAGGGTTTGCAGAGCCGAAAGTCTCGGCTCACTTATAACATAGAGTCATGAAATGCGAAAAAGGTGCCTAGTTTTTTTACCTGTGATCAGGATCAGTGATCACATGGAGGTGGAAAAAGGGGAGAACTAGCCTGTGCTAAGCCCCATAGGATTTTTGGGATTCTGACCCTCGAGAATTCGGTGGAAAATTTTGTTTTCCTTAGTGGGTTTCTGACAGTGTGTGAAGGGCTTCCCAGGATGAAATGTTAAAGATGGAATTTGACACTCCTTAACACAAGATTCTATTGTGTGTTTTGTTCTTTGGAGAGTGTATCTCTTTTCCTTATTCCAAAGATCTAGCCTAGCTAATGTTGGTTTAATAGAGTCCTAAAAAAGAGTTACTAGTTAAATTTTAAAATTTGCGCTATATTATTAAAGGTTGTTATTTCTCAAAGGAGATGTAGATGAAACTGATGTTGTGTGTGACTCTAACCCAACAATGCATAGATAGGAATGAAAAATATCAATTCTTGTTCGATGAATCCTATTTACAGGAGGGAAAGAGGAGTTTTTTGGAACAATCTTGAGCTACGATATATAATCTTCTTTGAAAATGCAATATCAACAAATCACAACCAATGCCAATTGTCTATTTGTTCTATTTCAACAATTGAACGCCAATATTTTCAAAATAAAAAATTTCTTTTAAAAGGAAAAATGTTTTTTAATTTTCAATAGAAACCACACAACAGTGGTAAAACTAAGAAAAACCAACAACTAACGAAAAGCAATATACAACACAACCCAAACCAATCTTTCAATGAAGACAAAAATAACAAGCAGTCAGGACTAGTCTTTTTGAATGCATGAGGGCAACAAATTTCCAAGTAATGAGCAATTGAAAAAGACAAATAATCCCAACTTTTAAACCGATCACCGGCTCCCAACCAAACAAGCACTCGGATTTCAGGACCCGATATTATACCCTTGTTAAGAAAAGTTCAAGAGGCAAGAGTTGAGAAAAACGAACAAGAAGTGCTTTCGATTTTCGAAGACTAATCATTCACAAAATCCAAATTCAAGAAACAATTAATCAGTGGCCCAAGAAGTTCTCTTCAGGCACACATACAAGTCTAGGCATCTGAGCAGACAAAAGACCTTAATCCCAAAATTTTGCAAAATGGGTTTGCAGGCAAGTAGTAGTGTATAGTGCTAGAATGGAGCATTCTCACAGGCTAGCAGCAAGCAAAGTGCGAGATGTTCACACTGGATTTCACAGTAGGTTGAAAACTCTAGTAGTTCTCACATGCAATAAAAGGGTTCAGTGCGAGAATGACTGAAACTAGGCAAAATTTGGAAAGAAGACAAAAAAATTGAAGGAACCTCTGGACCCAGAGAATCTGTCAAGGTATCCTCAAGACTCAGAGATTGATAGAAATTAAAAATGGTAAGGTAAGAGAAAATGGCCAAGGAAAAACACCAAAAATCACCAAAAAATGGGTTGCATCCCCAGTGGAGTCACCAATTTTGTTATTGGACTAATCAGTAGGTGCAGACACTAATAGATCTCCCTAGATCCACCTGGATCTAGAACAAAACAGGATAGGACATGACTCTTTCCCTAAGTTGTAATCATTGAATCTGCTAGTAAGGAGGAACAAGTGACATACCTTTGTATCGCTTCCTTAGGTCTTTTTTGTTCCCGCTTCGCTCCAGCGCTCTCGTGAGGTCAAGTCCAAGACAACACAAACCAACCAAAGTGAATATAGCAAAATGTATTCAACATCAACTTATGCATATGATCAACGAATTACACAATAAAGTAAGAGTGACTTCATGGGAAAGGGACATGTTGATGTATCATATTAATTGAAAGTAGAAGATACAACATGATCGCCTTTATGTCGCAAGCTTCCTTTCAGGGACTCTTGGTTCCAACACACACACTTGCTTTGTACTTGCATGAAGAAGATCCAATTCCTCTTGATAGACCAACTAGATCCTTCAAGCTTCTGTCCAAGTAGGGTTCTTCACACAATTCTTACATCAATTCTTCATCCAATCTTGCTTAACCTTTTCCATGAGAAACCTTTCAATATATAGGAGAAGGAGAGATGGTTACATGGATGAGGATGATCCCATCAAATCTGATAAGTCAGTAAAATGACAACCATACAAATGCCAACTCATTTTCTAGAAGATTCCCTTCTAGAACCCTCGAGACCTCTTCTCTTTTCCAAGATTGAAAACAGGTTTGCACCCTATGTATGAAGAAAACTGCGAGAAGTTTGCACCCTAGGTGTAGGTGGCCTACGAGAATGAGGGATTCTTGCACCCTAGGTCATATGTAGCCTAYGAACTCACTTTGAAAACATGTTTTTGGAAAGAGACAKGATCCACTTTTCTCAGGCAAAAAGTCCTTGTTGGGAGCATGAATACACCATTTTTAATACATCACCAAGATGACCAAAATCATGTTTAACAATAGCATCAGAGAACACCAGCTACTTCTACAAAGTGCAACCTGCAAAGTTCAGTCTACAGAGCACTACCCCAGGTACCTTGTTAAATTCCCCTTGAGTACCAAAATACAATGTTTGCCTATGTGCTCATCTGGTACTAGACAACATCTTTGCGTTCATCCAATACTACAAAAAATGGTTTCCTCTGTGTTCATCCAGTATCGTGCAAAAATTGGAATTCATACGGTACTGTAGGAGAATATTTGTGTTCATCCGACACTATGGGAAAAGGTCTATGTTCATCCGATACTGTGGGGAAAGGTTTTCATTCATACGATACTATGGGAAAAAATAAATCTTTGTTCATCTGGTACTAAGGTGATCCAGTACTGGTAATGAGGTGTTGGTAGTCCTTATCCTATATTCAATTTTTTTGTTGCTTGATTTAAGTGTTTCAAGTATTAGGACGTATAAACTCAACATTTTTTCATTTTATTAAGGAATTGGACTAATTATGTATTAAACATGTGGTTACTCTCAATTATGGCACACTCCCTACAACAAAATTCTACAATACCTCATCTACATCTCCTTGAAATCATTCCTATAATCCCGAAATTTTGAGAGTACAAGGTAATTGTATCTCTAACAGGATCAAGTTCCTTCCTTCTGTCGATATGGTAGAGAAACATCATAATCCCATAATCCAACATCGTGCCATACAAATGACTTAAGACACATATTTACGCATGTCAAAATATGATTTTGATGACTTTAGAAGATTTTATACTTGTGAGTTCCGGTCATAATGACCACATCTCTTGTCATCATTATCCAACACTCTCGTGAACATGATCCGACACCAACTTTCATACAAGTATATAACTTATTCATGAATTCAACATGTCTTACCTTGTCATCATTACCCTGGATGTGACCATTACAATCTAAATCTTAATTTATAAATGCTCGTATGGATGTCTTTTCCATCCAGATGAGCGTTATTTACCATTTTTACTGGAACTCCACCTACGTTTACACTGTGATATTGTTCCTTCGTATCGTTTGCATACTTATCCTCTTTTGGTACTCCATTATGGTCCGCGTTGATCCGGTACTCAACCCTCGATACTCTATTCCGTGCCTCATACATATTAAGAATTGTTTTAAGATAGCATGTGGGTCGATGAGCATGAGACCATGCTCCAGTTATATAGGGAAACACCTAAATATCAAGCTTGCAGGGAGAGATTTGAATAGGTCGGATGGGTCCCATTTTTGGAGAAGTTTAAAGGCTATGACAAAGGAGTCTCTCTTTCTTTTGTGCAGACATACAATGGAGAAATTGTTCAGTTTGGAGATATGAAGTTAATGATTTTTGAGGCCACCATAGGAGAGGATACAGGCCTCCCTTCATCTAGAGAAAAATACTTCAAGGGGGTGATCGTTCACAGGAAGCTTTGTCAAAAATTTCTNGATCCACTTTTCTCAGGCAAAAAGTCCTTGTTGGGAGCATGAATACACCATTTTTAATACATCACCAAGATGACCAAAATCATGTTTAACAATAGCATCAGAGAACACCAGCTACTTCTACAAAGTGCAACCTGCAAAGTTCAGTCTACAGAGCACTACCCCAGGTACCTTGTTAAATTCCCCTTGAGTACCAAAATACAATGTTTGCCTATGTGCTCATCTGGTACTAGACAACATCTTTGCGTTCATCCAATACTACAAAAAATGGTTTCCTCTGTGTTCATCCAGTATCGTGCAAAAATTGGAATTCATACGGTACTGTAGGAGAATATTTGTGTTCATCCGACACTATGGGAAAAGGTCTATGTTCATCCGATACTGTGGGGAAAGGTTTTCATTCATACGATACTATGGGAAAAAATAAATCTTTGTTCATCTGGTACTAAGGTGATCCAGTACTGGTAATGAGGTGTTGGTAGTCCTTATCCTATATTCAATTTTTTTGTTGCTTGATTTAAGTGTTTCAAGTATTAGGACGTATAAACTCAACATTTTTTCATTTTATTAAGGAATTGGACTAATTATGTATTAAACATGTGGTTACTCTCAATTATGGCACACTCCCTACAACAAAATTCTACAATACCTCATCTACATCTCCTTGAAATCATTCCTATAATCCCGAAATTTTGAGAGTACAAGGTAATTGTATCTCTAACAGGATCAAGTTCCTTCCTTCTGTCGATATGGTAGAGAAACATCATAATCCCATAATCCAACATCGTGCCATACAAATGACTTAAGACACATATTTACGCATGTCAAAATATGATTTTGATGACTTTAGAAGATTTTATACTTGTGAGTTCCGGTCATAATGACCACATCTCTTGTCATCATTATCCAACACTCTCGTGAACATGATCCGACACCAACTTTCATACAAGTATATAACTTATTCATGAATTCAACATGTCTTACCTTGTCATCATTACCCTGGATGTGACCATTACAATCTAAATCTTAATTTATAAATGCTCGTATGGATGTCTTTGCCATCCAGATCAGCGTTATTTACCATTTTTACTGGAACTCCACCTACGTTTACACTGTGATATTGTTCCTTCGTATCGTTTGCATACTTATCCTCTTTTGGTACTCCATTACGGTCCGCGTTGATCCGGTACTCAACCCTCGATACTCTATTCCGTGCCTCATACATCTTAAGAATTGTTTTAAGATAGCATGTGGGTCGATGAGCATGAGACCATGTTCCAGTTATATAGGGAAACACCTAAATATCAAGCTTGCGGGGAGATATTTGAATAGGTCGGATGGGTCCCATTTTTGGAGAAGTTTAAAGGCTATGACAAAGGAGTCTCTCTTTCTTTTGTGTAGACATACAATGGAGAAATTGTTCAGTTTGGAGATATGAAGTTAATGATTTTGGAGGCCACCATAGCAGAGGATACAGGCCTCCCTTCATCTAGAGAAAAATACTTCAAGGGGGTGATCGTTCACAGGAAGCTTTGTCAAAAATTTCTCAGGATAGAACATCAATGTTGGTTGTGGATCCTGGTCATCTTCCTGATTCATAGGTCCTTGCTTTTAGTCGTGTTTATACCGCATGAAGACTTTACACCCCAGTATAGTGTACACTCTTCCACGCAGGGGAGTGCAGAGTGGGGTTACCCCCTCTATGAGGTCCAGGGGCAAGCGGGCCCCTAAAGGAAAAAATTCCTTGTAAAAGTATATTGTAATTTCATTGTAAATCTGGACCGTTCATTATAAGGTCGCAGATCTAATGGTAGAAGTTATGTTAGGGTTTTTTTCCCTAAAAGGAAACCCTCTCTTATGAGGGAAATGTATTGCAGCTAGGGAAGATAGTGAATATTGTATTATGAGATAGGAGACTGAGAGAGAAAGAAGAGGAAGTTACATTGGGTTTGTTGTAGGTTGTATCCCTTCGATTGCTGGATAATAATAAAGGAAGGACCTGGAAATTTCTTTGGTGGACGTAGCCCAAACTAGGTGAACCACATATATCTGTGTCTCTATTTTATAGTGTATCTTTTGTATTTTGTTTCTACATTTGTTTTATTTTATTTCTCTGCAATCATGTTTTTCTAACAATCAAGACCTCGATTGGACTAAGGGAATTCCTCGAAGTTGCATCAAAGAAGAATATTGGACAATACTCATTAGTTTTCAGAGATTTATCACCTGCAAGGGGAGGTATGCAGTAACCTTCCTATACCATTTGAAACTTTTGTCACATTTTGGAGGACCAAAAATTGATTTTCCCCACTTCCTATGGATGAGTTTAAATAAAATGGTGAGAGGAGTTAAATCAGCTTCCAAGAAACCTGAAACCAGCCTCCATCACCATGGCCTAATGAAATTTTTGGTTGTCCATGCCTTGAGGAAACAAGGCAATAGTTGGAAGCAACTACTCCAACAGAATTTTTCTCAGGAAGGAATGTCCAAATATGTAGAGGAACAAAAAACAGAAGTACACAGTGAGGGGTCCAGCAGAAAGGAAAAGAAAAACAAAGGGAAGAAATTAGGGGGTGAAGAAGTGATGCAGGAGCATCACAATCACATCAAAAGGAAGCGGACATGGAATTGGAATCGACACCTCAATACATCGAAGGATTTGAATCAACAATTAACTATCTTGGAAGTTGTGCAAAGACTTTTTGGAATTCTCATTAATTAATTTTGGTTTTGTGAAACCGTGCCACCATTTGAAATGCCAAAACCATTTTAAATCTGTTACATGACTGTAAATGTATTACAGGTGTGGAATATTATCCCTGATTAGTCATTAGGTTTCATTAATTGAGTAGGTAACCACTTGAATAGAAGGTAATAGTATTTATATAGGAGGAAGAAGAGTGAAAAAAAGCTTTGGGTCCCTAGACAAGTTTTTCTTGTAATAGTTGTAAAGGATAAACGACTGTAATTATGTTTCCTTCTGAAATGAATAGAACAAAGGAAATTGACCCAAATACACAGTGTTGATATTGTTTACAGTTTGACTTTGTTGTTATGTGTTTGTGAATGGATTATGTTCATAGTGAATGAATGAATAATTAAATGAGTTCAATTGTTTCTCTTCTCTAAGATTATGCAAGGAGTGTGTGTGAAGAAGTCTTTTTCGACTTAAATCTCATAAGATATAGCTGGGAAATTTCGTATGCAGAGTGTGCATATTGAGCGCAAGGAGTGCATATAGAAACAAACTTGTGTTAAAGTTTGAAAGCTCAGGAGGTTGAGTGAAGAGTATGCCAGGAGGGTGTCATAAAGTCTTTTGAAAAAGACATAGAGTGCAAGTGTGCGCCAAGGGGTGAGATTTAAATTTCATTTGCTAGAAGTTTAGGAGGAGTAGTGGTTTTAAGTCTTGAGAAGAAACACTTATAAAAGTTTCTAAGTTTTGAAGAGTTGAAGCATTCAAATGTGAAGCACATAAAATTGAAGTTCGAAGAAAGAACAAGTACGGAGGATTGAGTGGGAGAAATCCTTCATAAAGGAATTTTGAAGATTGGACAAGATCGAGGATCAAGATCCATTCAAAAAGAGTTGAAATATTACAAGTTGTTAGATCTTGGAGAAGTAGCGCATTGGTTAGTCGCGAGGAGTCATCAAAATTTCACAAACCAGAATATTTGGAAGAAGTAGAGTGAAATTTGCGAAATCACGAAACGCGAAATCCCAAAATCATCAGGACCATCCATTGAAAGAAGACACATGGCAACAAATCATCATTTCGTTGATTCATAAATTGGGAATTTAGAGGTAAGATCATGAAGATTCATGAAATGTGAAATAGAGACATAATCACAGTCATTGGTTGGAGAGCCATTGTGGATCGTTGATCTGATCTAAATATTTCACAATTTTGGGTGTAAAAGGATCGGGAGAACGGAGGTGAATCGCATCAGGAGTTCTCGATATGTGAAATCCCAACACGCTCGGAAGGATTGTCCCCAGGTCATAGTGGAGGGTCATATGGATGGAGGATAAGGGAGGAGCTATCATGTGATAGAACCTTGTCATAATTTCAGAACTTAGAAGTTCAAAGGATGGAGATTCGGTTGACTCATATAGCCGATATGTGAAATCACAACATGTGGTTTTGAATAAGTGTGTGGTCACAAGGCATGGTCACGTGGAAAAAGGATTTCACTTAACGCTTGTTCACACGGGTGGAAGTTTCATAAAGACCTGTGGATTATTTTTTTAGATATTCTAGCAGGGAATCGAAGACTGTTTCGATTTAGTCTTGAGAATATCCTAGACTGGGAGGTCACACATCCCTAGGAGAGGAGGGGTGTCTGAACCAAGTGGTATCAGAGCCTAAAAAATATTTGAAGTTGAACTCAGTGTGTTAGGAACAATTGAAGCGATTCCACCGAGGATACGCATAGGACCACTTATAGCAAACTGTGTTGTAGGAAGAGAAGTAAGAGAACTTCGCGCAAGGTTGGAAGCAATGGAAGCAATGTAGAGGAGAGAACCTACCACTAAAGATATCAGTGATGTAGAAAGAGAAGAAATAGAAGTTGAAGAAGCTATAGGGGAAGATGTGGTCGAAGAATGCTTACTGAAAGTTGTTGTGAAGTTGGGAGCTAGAGAAAATATGGACGTCCCAATGTATGAAGGTAACTTGGATGTCGAAGAACTATTGGACTGGATAAGGTCGATGGATAAGCATTTCGACTATGAAGAGGTCGATGAAGGAAGGAAGGTGAAACATGTTTTCAATAGATTAAAGGGACATACAACACTATGGTGGGATGAACTGCAGGTAGAAAGGAGGAGCAAAGGAAAACATAAGATAAATAATTGGGACAGGATGGTAGCCAAACTATAGGCTAAATTCATACCTAAGGATTACCGGATAGAGTTGTTCAGAAAATTACAGAACCTAAGACAGCAGTGAAAGAGTATACAAAAGAATTTTATAGGTTGAATATTAGGACTGGACAAAGAGAGAAGGATGATGAAAAAATTTCCAGGTATATAAATGGTTTGAGGTATGAAATTCAGGATGAAATCATCATGATGACTGTGAGGACAATGGAAGATGCTTATCAGATTTCACTGAAGGCAGAGAAAAAGTTGGCCAGAAACTAGGGTCAACGGAACAAAAGAAGGGTCTTAAATAGAGGTAAGGGAGTTGTATATGATAAGGCACCGAAAGCTAAGGATGAGAATGAGAAATCATATGGTCATTTTAAAAGAGGAGGAAGTTCCCAAAGAATACCATTTGGTGGAAGAAATTATTTTCCTCGAGGAAGAGGAAGAAGTAGAGGAGGTGGAGTTAAATGTTATGCTTGTGGAAAGACATGACATATGTCTTGGGAATGTCTCGAGAGGAAGAGAGAAGGAGGAGGAGAAGCACACATTTCGGAAGCCCAAAAGAATGTAGAATCAGAGGCAGTGGAAGGAGGACAAAATATTATGATGAGGAAAGTTCTTCTAAAGCCAGAGGAAGAAACAAAAGACTCATTTCAACGAATGAGGTTGTTCAGGACTTCTTGTAAGACAAAGGAAAAAGTTTTCAAGATGATTATAGACAGTGGGAGTACTGATAATTTAGTATCAACAGAGATGGTGGAGAAGGTGAAGATGGAGACAACTGCACACCCAAGTCCATACAAAGTATTGTGGTTGCAGAAAGGGCATCAAGTAATGGTAATTCAACAATGCAAAGTTGAATTTAAAATAGGAGGCTATAAAGATGAGATTTTGTGTGATGTAATTCCCATGGATGTTTGTCATATTTTGTTGGGGAGACCATGGCA
>JZKD02S1261366.1:193952-205730 GCA_000966675.3 Picea glauca | reverse complement strand
CTAGTTAGGCCGCATTAATCCCCTGAGATTAAAAAACCTCGATGCAAGGAACTCCTCTGATGCCAACATCCAAGGTACCTGACCTAACTATGATCCATGCAGACATTATTACGTTGCTACCCTCGCAGGGGTGCGGAGATCCCGTTTACATAAAAATAAGTGCTGGTGTTCAAAAACACCCAGTAGAACCCTGATGTCTTCGACATAAATATTCTTCATGAAATGAGTTGACCTCTGTGCTAACCCAGCGGTCAACAGAGTGAACACAGGTCCAAGGGAGTATTGGACTTGATACGTTCTGACATATGTGGTCCGATGAGCATGGAGTCAGTGAGTGGATTAAAATACTTTATTGTATTCATTGATGACTACTCCAGGAAAACCTGGATATACTTCTTGAAGGCTAAGGATGAAGTCTTCGACAAATTTCAGGAGTTCAGAGCTCTGGTTGAGAACTAGACTGGCAGGAAGATTCGGGTGTTGAGGTCCGATAACGGGGGTGAGTACACCTCCAAGGAGTTTCTGTATTATTGCGTAGCAATGAGGATCAAGAAGGAACTCACCATTCCTTACAATCCTCAACATAATGGAGTGGTCGAGACAAAGAACAGGACCATAGTCGGAGAAACACGGGCAATGATACATGATCAGGGTTTGCCACTGTTTTTATGGGCAGAGGTTAGTTGCATGGTTGTTTATATTCAGAACGGGAGTCCGGACACAATTTTGGGGAAGTTGACACCTAAGGAGGTATTTACAGGTATCAAACTAGAAGTGAGTCATCTTCACATCTGGGGCAACAAAGTTGGAACCCACAACAAATAAGGGGTTGCTTGTTGGATATAGCGAGGCTTCCAAAGCCTGCAGGATCTTTGTTCCAACACACAGGAAGATCATAGTGTGTAGGGATGTACAGTTTGAGGAGGAGTGTGCGTTGAGAAGGTCTAAAGACATGTAGGCACATGACCAACAAGGACAGGATTTGGGAGTCAAGCCTGAGGAGGCACAGAGTCAGAGCACTGGATCATAGAGTCAGACAAAGGGTACTAGTACAAGTATAGGTACAGATACAAGTCTTGCGAGGGAGACATTTGGACAGGATCATCAAGAGCAAGATGATGTGGAGGAGGAGCGTGATGCAGTTCCACAAGAGCAGAATACTAGGTCACGACCTAAGTGGTATAAGTCCATAGTCAGTGATGGCAGGAATTCGAGAGAGAGATTTTAAACAAAGTAAACCACTAGAGAGACTTGGGTACATGGCATTAATGACACAACTCATTTATGCAAAGCCTTCCACTTATGAGCAGGCTACATAGCATGGAGTGTGGAAAGAGGCCATGATTGAGGAATATGTCTCCATTATGAAGAATGATGTATGGGAGGTGGTGCCCAGGCCGAAAGGCAAGAAGGTGATTGGATCCAAGTGGATCTACAAGGTCAAGCATGCAACATATGGAAGCGTGGACAAGTACAAAGCCCGCTTCATAGCCAAGGGGTTTTCACAGCGAGAGGGAGTTGACTATGAGGAGAATTTTGCCCCGATGGCCAGGTATTCCTTGATCCAAGCAGTCATATCATTGGCAGCAGAAAAGGTCTAGCGCGTTCACCAGATGGACGTGAAGACTTCTTTCCTTAATGGAGTTGTTGAGGAAGAGGTATAGGTTGAGCAACTAGAGGGATTTGAAGCAAGCATCAAAGAGACACATGTGTGTAGACTGAGGAGAGCCTTGTATGGGCTCAAGCAGGCACCTCGGGCATGGTACTCGAGGATAGACAACTACTTGAGGGAGATGGGTTTCCAGTGGAGCGAGGGTTGATCCGAACATGTATTTTCTTGCAGTGGAGGTGCCTCTCATACCGGTGTTATATGTAGATGACCTATTTCTGATAGGGGATGATCAACTGATAGCAGATTGCAAGGTCAATCTTGCAGCTAAGTTTGAGATGAAAGACCTTGGGTTGATGCATTACTTCCTTGGTTTGGAGGTCTGGCAGCAGGATGGGCGCTTCCTCTTGGGACAGGGGAAGTATATAGTGGAGATCTTGCATAGGGTTGGGATGATAGATTGTAGGCCCATGTCCATGCCTCTAGTCACAAATTGGAGGAAGATTGATGCATTAGATTCAAAGACAGTAAATCCCATTGTGTATCGTCAGTTGATTGGATCGCTCATGTATCTGGTCAATACTCAACCAGATATTAGCTTTGCAGTAAACTCTTTGAGTTAGTTCATGGTGGAGCCTCGGAGAGTACATTGGATAGTTGCGAAGCATGTGCTTCGCTACCTCAATGGTACAGTGGAGTACGGGTTGTTATATGAGCATAGTAGTGGAGTGAGATTGGCAGGTTTTACAGATGTTGATTGGGAAGGATGTGCAGAGGACAGAAAGAGTACTTCGGGTTTTTGTTTCAGCATTGGATCGGGCATCATTTCCTGGTTCAACAAGAAGAAGAAATCAGTGGCATTAAGCTCTACTGAGGCAGAGTACATGGTTGCTAGCTTGGCAGCATGTGAGTCACTGTGTCTTAGGAAGCTACTCTTGGGATTGGTCAGGCAAGAGCTAGAAGCTATTGTGATTCACTGTGACAATCAGAGTTGCATCAAGCTCTCTGAGAATCTAATGTTTCATGATCATAGCAAGCACATTGATATCAGGTATCGTTTCATCTGGGATTGTGTATAAAGAGGATCCGCGAGGCTTGTTTACATACAGACTGATGAGTAGATGGCAGATATTTTCACCAAGGCACTGAACAGACAAAAGCTTGAAAAGTTTAGAGATCAAATGGGGTTGAGATAGAATCCCTTCCTCGGTAAGAGGGAGTGTTGAGATTGGATAGCAAGGAAGGCCTTCACCATGCATGGCATCCTATCATGGAGGACAATGAAACTTATCCAAGTTGATGGGTTAATCTTTTTCTTAAAATTGTACATAGGAAAAAGTACATTAAATGGGTTATATTTTAATGTTGACTTAATGGGTACTTTTTATAAAGTTAAAGTGAGAAATAATTTAAGTTGTGGTTCTTTAATCTTGAGCATTGATCTCATAAGGTGTATGAGGATCAATCTTGGCCCTCCATCCTTTTGGAGATAGGTTTTCTCACTTGCTCATTGAGTAAAAAGGAGATCAACTTGGAGAGGGGTGCATTGTGCACAAGAGAGAGGCAATTTTTTGAAGAGAGAAAGAGGAGAATTGCTTGAGGGTTTGGAGACAGAGTTTGCAGGGAAACAGAGGAGGCTTCTACACTGAGATTGGCACACATCTTCAGCATTGCAAAGGTCTTTTCCTACAGATCTAATCAGGAGGATTTGCAGAAGGGGGCCATAGATTTGTTGAGGAGGTTTTGTATTTGGATGGGTTGATTTTATTGTAAGAGATCTCTATATTTTCCTGCTCAGTAATAATAAAATCCAAATCTGTTGCACTGGTCTTCCCTCCGGGGTTTTTCCAGGGACAAATTGTCCAAAAATTACTTGTGTACATGTGATGTGATTGTTGTTATCTTTTACTGTTAATTTCTTGGTTATTATTTTTTGATGTGTATTATTTATTTGTGAAGAAAACGTGGCAGAATCAGTGAATAGAAAAATTAATTGATTTAGTGAACTGGGTTTGAAGAAAATTCACAATATGTTAATGGGTGCACGTCATTGTTGTTGATTTGTAATAGTTGAAGTGGTGCACTTATGGAAGGGCCCCTTCTTTAATTTCTCATTATTAAAGAATTTATGTGGTTGGTTAGGGCATACTGTAATAGCGTAACTACGTCTCTCTTCATACCCTTCAAACCATGTTATCTTAGACTCCATTACCTATTGGATTGGCACTAGTCTTGGTCCACCATCTCATTTACTTCTGAATTTTATCTTACACTTTACTTAGGTATACCCCCCTTGTGCTAGAGGAGAGCCAACCTAAAGTGAAAGGAAAAGATGTTATGGTCACAATGGGTAGCATTCCTAAGTTCCCATAGTACCACACTTCTATCTCTAGGATTGATCACTTTGAGTGCAAGTTTAGGAGGTAACATTTTGGTGTCGTTGTTGAGGACAAAATCCATTTCCCAGAGATTCAATAGTTTTGCTACATTGATTGTTGAGGGTATTTCTTTGAAGATCTCTTTCTCATTTGGAGACTCCATGAAGGAAGGAAGCCTTGTTACTTGAAGAATGTAGAAGAGCTTATTGCTTATAGAGGTGAGGACATCCAAAAAATTTGAAGGCATTTAAAATCTCACCTAGAAACTTCACAGATATGGAAACAAGGGATAAAATGAGAGGAAAAGATGCTATGGTTACAATGGGTAGCTTTCTTAAGTTCTCTTGGGGTCACACTTGTGTTTTTTGGCTTTATCACTTTGAGTGCAGGTTTGGGAGGTAATATTTTGGTGTCGTTGCTAGGGATAAAGTCCATTTCCAGGAGATTCAATTTTTTTCTACATTGATTATTGAGGGTATTTCTTTGAAGATGTCTTTCTCATTTGGAAACTCCATGAAGGAATGAAGCCCTGATGCTTGAATATTGTTGAAGATGTTGCATCTTTTAGAGGTGAGGACATCTAGAACATTTGAAGGCATTTGAAGACTCACCCGGTGACTCTATAGATATGGAAATAACGTATGATTGTAATATCTTTTCAAATATTCATATCAATTTCTCACTTTGAAGATTTAGAAGTGAAGAAACATCGCATTGCCTCCATGGTTGGTCGAGTGGTATGCTCCATTTGATTTCTTGAGTATCCCGGGATTTCCAAATGATTTCCCTGATTTACACTAGGATGATCATATTTCATGGGTGTTATGATTTGATTGCACTACACATTTCATCCTTCATGAAAATTGTTTCAAAGTTTGATATTGTCCATGTACCTTGGAAGGTGAGGCATCAGATTGGGATAAAGTCCATTTCCTAGAGATTCAATAGTTTTTCTACATTGATTGATGAGGGAATTTCTTTGAAGATGTCTTTCTCATTTGGAAACTCCATGAAGGAATGAAGCCCTGTGTAATGTCCCCACTTTTGGGTCCCATTGCTCTGTGATTAGAGATGACTTTTTGGGACTCGGTCAACATGATCAGAGGGTTGTTTAACATTACCAGTGAATTCAAAGGGTTTAGATAGGTTATATGATGCCCAACCAGGCTCACTCATCATCTTTCATCATCGAGAATCACTCTTGTGCAGTCTGTTTTGGTTCTAGAGCATTTCGACTATTCCCGTAATTTTGGGAGTATTATTGAACACAATTTAATCTAAGTTGCAGGAAATGCCCCCCCCCCTCGGTTTCGAGTAGGAAAATGGTACGAAACTCGAAAACCGGTACAGTACAGCCAGGAAACACCCCCGGTCGTATCGTACGCCGTTTCCCGATTTGGAAACGCCGTATGGTACGACCGACGACATTTCCTGGCCGTATCGGCTCGTACGGCTAGCGTTTCGGGCGTCTTTGAGGCAAAATAAGAAAAAAAAAAGAGGGCCATGGGGCCCCCAAATAGTCAAATATATTTTTTTTTTCATTTTCTATGTTTTTCTTGCATCATTATTGCATTTTTTTTGCATCATTATGTTTTTCTTGCAATATAATGTCTTATTTTAAAAAAAAACTATATATACATATATATATTTTTTAATTTTTTTATATACTACGTTTCCCCTGGCGTTTCCCTGAACATTTCCATTTTTGGGGGGCCTGTTTCGTACCCTCCCGGTTTCAGAAACTTGGAAACTTTTCCCCATTTCGTGCAACTTAGAATTTAATTAATCTCACTAAGGGTGTTATTTTAATCAAATTGTTGGAGAGGATATCTTAGTGTAATAGCTCGTTGGAACTGGGATAAAGAGCTCTAAAGGTTGGGGTGATGAAAAATGACTTCCAATACCCAAATATGCTTGTAAAGTCAAATAAATCACTTTTTGCAGTAAAAAGGTCTAATAAATTAATAAAGTGATTTTATGAGAAAATATTAAAGATGAATTAAAAGTCACTTGAGGGGAAAAATGTGAAAGAGAGTATAAAGGAGAGATAGGGACTCATTCTCTCATTATGTTGATGACTATTTTGATTTGATTTGGAGAGCTCTTTGAGCCTTTGGGGGTTTGGAATTAACCCTGGTTTGGATTAGTTTCGGTGGTGAAAGATTCCACCCTAGCTGATTTGGCTTTAGCGCAAAAGGTAGATCCATCATTGTTTTGCTAATTGGTATGGGTATTTGCAGAAGTTTTTGGCTGATCTGTGGAGGTTGATTTGAGCAAGACAAGCATCCAACACTCATTCGGTTACTTCCCTAGAGTCATATCTCTTGTTATCAACTTGCGAGGATAGAAGGGAGGCCGTGGCCTTCATTTCCAACTCTTGGCATCTATAGGGAGGGTCATCTCACTGTCTCAAATCGTGGAAGTTAAGGAGGAATGCCATATTTTATTGTTGCAATCCATGTGGCATTTAGAGGGGATGATTTATAACAGATCCAATTTTGGAGCTTGTGGAAAAATGGCATATTCTCTTAGTGTTGGCATTGGGGTTGAGGAAGAGGGTTGTAGCCTCTATATTTTTTATCATGGTATCGAGGGGCCGTATTACTTGCTGTAGGACGAATTATTGTGTTGTAGGTTGTAAGGACTTCAGGAAGGACCACTCCCTTCATTTTATTTGCAAGGGAGGCTATATATTTATTGTTTTTACAGTGGGACCTGTTATCTCCTACCCTAGGGATAATTAAGGAGATCATGTCTCGAGGCCCACAGGTCCTAGACATGGAGTGTTGAGAGCCAGATGACTTGAGCATGGCCCCGAAGGGCCCCTCTTTTCTTCAGTGCAACCCATTTATCAACATCAGCAGTATCCATCCCACCAGCCTGGTCCTGAAGTAGCAGTAAGTCTTGCTCCATGAGGTAATGAGTCTGGGTATCATGGTATGTGTCGTTCTGATTCTTGAAGCACTTGAATATGTTGCATTGAATTCTCCTTCATTTCATAATGTTTGCTTGGAAATTATGCTCTTTGACTTGTTCATACCTGGAAGGGTGACATGATGCCCTAGTAAGTTGATCTCCCTTTAGGATCGGTTGCCACTGGGTGGGTCTGTGAAAGGTCATGGTCTGTTCCCTCCATACTTACCACTTTCCATCTGTTTTCCTCTCATCTCCCCCTACCTTTGTTCGAGCATTGGGATTGGTCACACTAGGAAGGGTTGTACCTTGCCTTGAGGGAAGAAGGGGCTAAAGGCCCATGGGGTAAAAGTAGCTGGCAAGAGGTAAAAGCCAATATTGAAACCTTTGAGATGCTTCACCAAGGGATTCTCGAGAAAGTAGTAAAAAGCTTCTCGGTAAGAAAAGGGAACCTATAAATAAATAAACACTCAAGGTACTAGTTGGTGGATAGGAGCTCTCATCACGAGCCGACCTATTATGACCATGGGCATGTAGCGGTATGACACTATCACCTATCTGGTCACCAAACCAAGGTAGTGGCTCTTGGTTGCATATCCAAGAGAAAGAGGGTCTCATCACGAGCCAACCTTCTCATCTCCATGAAATGTTTGTGGATAATGCTATCACCTCTAGTCACCAAGCCAGGACAGTGTCCCTCAAGTCTTCCCTTGAAGCACAAAAGAAAAAGATCAAAATATAGTAAATCTAAGAGTAAAAGGAAGTAAATGGGCTAGGAAACAATGACATCTATGACAAGGTGTAGCTCGCCCTCTACAAAGGCACCCACAGGTAAGACTTACATTTCCCATCTATCATTGCACCCCATGCCACCTCATACACTTACATGACATGGATTGGTTCCCACTTGGGAAACATCCCAAACTTAATGAAGGTTAGCCCAATAGGACACCCTGAGACCCTCTCCAAACCTAACTTGTCAAATTGCATAACGTCTTTGAGCGTTTGTCTGGGTTAAAGGGGGTTTGATGCACATGTTTGGGTAATTTAATTATTGGATGTGATTTATATGCTATGATTCCTGTAACTTATGAACCCCTGGAGGGCGTACTTCTTGTTGTTGCAGGACCTTGCCCGGTGGACAGGTAACGTGAGGGAATGATTAGGTCGAACCTTCATGAGGGATTAAATCCCACAGATGGATGTTGTAACCCTAGCTAGGGGCAAGAAGACATTGAAGACTTGCACCAGGAAAAAAGAAAGACATTTCCTTTGGAGGCACCCTGGCAGACCTAGACCCAGGGGGATCTTGTTCTTCCACACGGACGTTGGCCCTTGAAGGCCCAGGACGTCACCATCATGACCTTGGACATCATCTAGAGCTAGGGTTTTCGTTTTGGAGGCATTCATGAGCCTATTGGCACATGTGGGCTTCATCTGGGGCCTTTGGAGGCCAAGCATTCTACATTCTAGGCCCAACATTCCACCTTGGCGCCTCAACGTCACCCTAGAAGAGCATGATGTCACCCTTGGAGGTGTCTTCATATGCTAATTAATTTTTATTATGTCAAAATTGAATTTTATTGTAAATTGGCCAGGTCGGCCTTATTTTGACCTAAAAAGTTAATTAAAGGTAAAAATTTTGTATAAATAAACATAAAGTACTCTCATTTTTTATCATAACTCACCTCTCACAAGAGGAAGGACTCATATTTTTTCCCTAAAGGGGTTATTGGCTGAAATTACCAAGGCACACTTGCTTGGAGGCTATTTTGGATGCATTCTAGATCATTTCTTGGTGAAATTTTGGCAAATCTAGGGTTTTTGTGCTTAATTATTCTTGGTGAAGTAAGTAAATCTGCAATTTTCATTTCATGATAAATGTCTATGGTATGTTTACTTGTTCATATGTAAGATTATGAAATTGTTTGCTTGAAACCCTAGGAGTAAGAAACATAAGGTGCTTCTTTCTTGCTCTTTATTTTGCTAATTTTTCTTAAGAAGATCTTGTCTAGACAAACTTCTAGAGCCTTAAAGTGCTAGTACTTTAGAAGCTTTGTCTAGCTCTTATTGCATTAAATATTTTTCAAGAGTCTAAGGATAGGAGAAATCAGTAGGGACTAGAAGTGCCTGCACCCTAGTTGAACCTTCTCTTTAAGGCTTGGTGCTTGAGAACTTAAGGTACTACTTTTGAAGCTTCCACCTTGTTATCTTTTAGACAAGTATAATCATTGTTGTCTCTCCAAGTTAATGTATTGATATAATTGACTCCATAAACCCTAAAGACACTATTCTCTTGTCTCTCTTTTGTTGGAAGGTTGATCAAACACTCAAACTCTCTTCCTTGAAGCTTTTGCTAACTTCTACTAACTCTAAACTAGACTAATTCATTATTTAACTTCTTGTTGTTGCAAATCACTGCTACAACCATACTAATCTATACTAATTTTTTTCATACACCTACATAACTCACATTTAACTCACTCAGAAATTGCTTGTGATAATTGCCAAACAATCTACTTGATAGATGCTAAGTTTCCATGATATTTTCTTGCAATTCTGAGCACTAATACTTGCTGTTGTTACAAAAGATTGCTACAACCATCTAATTGCAGCAAATTTTCTGCAAAACTGACCTTTAATGCTAGCTAGACACTGCAGAAAATGCTTGTGACAAGTGATTATCAATTTGCCTAGTTAAAGCTACTGTTTCATTGTCTTTTCAAGCAATTCTAAGGAATATTTCTAACAACTGTTATAAAATACTTATTGTTGTTGTAAACTTTCATATCGCTGCAATTTTATATCAGTCAGCTTATATTTCAAAGGTTCATGGTCTTATGAAGCACTAACATCATTTTGTACTTGAAAGTTGCCATATGTTTTTCTTTGTTGTATTGTTCTGGGTAGGTACACTTCATCTTTACTTTTGCTTCATCTCTTAAAGACATAACAAACCCTTTTGACTTGAGTGACCAGTGAGAGGGGGGTATTCTTGCATCTTTGTCTTAGTTCATCACCCCTTTAGGTCACTAGGGACGTCTCCCTTGAAGTAATCTTAACATACTTCTAAACAAAAAGGGGTTTCCTATTAAGGTGACAGTGATAGGTCACCCCCTTGTTACTCCAATCTTGCCTCACTTGCCTTGGGCTTTGGGCAAGAACAGATTGTGCGATAACAGGACCCTTACAGATCGAAGATAAATTAAGATCTGATATAAATCTGGTGGTCAAACATATCAATAAATCTGTCAGTATTGTTGAGGTATTTCTCAGCTGTTATAACCTGTAAATGATTGTTAGCAAATGCAATAAAAGGGAAGGTTAAAGGGAGGCCGATCCAGTTCTCTAAGGACTATTCCAGCAGGGTTATTAACAGGTCAGCCCTAATTAATGTTTCAGAAGTGTTAATGTTGAGTTTAATTGCTGATATATCTGTTTGAACTTTGTATGAAGTATTACCATTTGCTTTTCAATGTAATCATTGCCTCCTATGTTGAATGCAATAAATTCTATTTGTGTCAATTTCATTGTGGACTATGGTGAAATTGTTTGACGAAACACATAAGCTAAATCATCATTTAAACATAGCAGCAAACACAAACATATCAACCTGTAAAGAGGACCTTATAGGGTTGTTTGCAAACTGTTTGACAAAGACATTGAACCAAGTAAACACCAAAAATATATCAGCAACCTAGAGGGGTTATTACAGAGGAATCAAAGCATACATTCAAAGTGTTTGTCGAAAGACCAATACCAAGAAAATACATAAAACATACCAGTAGTAAGGCTAGGGACATCACTGTGGTATCAGAGCTTGTGATCCTCCCAACCTGTGAGGGTATACAAGCATGGCTATGGAAAACAATCAAAACAATGCAGGGAACAATGTAGCCTATGGTTCAAGGGGGAAACGAACAAGGAATCAAAGACAATAAGAGCAAGATGAGGAGTTTACAGGTTGTTTGAGGGAGTATATGGTGCTTAGTGAGGCATTTCACACAGCCATGTCATTTAAGGATTTTTGCACCATCAAACACCCTGAGTGGTATGAACCCCAAGTATCAATGAATAAGAAGGTGAAGGTGCTAAGGAAAAAGGAACTAGTTTCTGAAGATTTCGATGCTTCTAAAAGTGAGGAAAATGTTGACTCTTCATATGTTTCTTCTCGTGCAAATGAGCACGGGGATGCTCATAGGGCCTTAGAACCTGAGACTGCAAAGGAGAATTGGGCAAATAAGGAAGAAGATAGCATTGATGCAATTCCATTCCAGCAGAATGAAACTGTGATTTGGGATGAAGAAGAACCAATTAATGGCACTACGATTTGGGATGAAGAAGAAGAAAATGTTGTTGATGGTATGGGGGACACAAGTCTCTTTGATGTCAACTTAGAGACCATCTTTGATAAGCCTTGTGGAGAGAAGAGTTTCCTTGATGAAGCGGTGCTTGATCATGACACCATCCCACCTTTTGGAGATTGCATGGTATCATCTAGTGAGCCAATTGGTTTTGATGAGGGTAGTGTGTTAATGTTTAAGCCATTATTATAGTTCTTTGCATTTCAATAGATAACAATAGCATAACACAAGATCACTGAGAAATACACAATCACAAGAGACACAACATTTATCCTGGGAAACCCTCTAAGGGAAGAAAACCCAACAAAACTTCCTTATTATAGATAGCCAATACAATGCCAAGAGATAACTCAAGCTAATACAGAAGATCCTCTCCCAAAGATGCGCCACTCTCTCTCTCTCTCTCTCTCTCTTCTCCAATTGCAATTCCGAAACTTGTCTCTTAATGAGCAAGTGAGGTGTGTGTCTAAGTGAGGCGCTAGCCTCCTTATTTATACAAATTTGGCACGTGTGA
>JZKD02S1261366.1:148798-161510 GCA_000966675.3 Picea glauca | reverse complement strand
GTATGCAATGGATGTGCACAAGGGAAGAACATCAAGAACCCGTTTTCGAAGAGGGACAGCAAGGCAGAAGGAGTCCTAGAACTCATTCATTCAGATGTATGTGGCCCAATGCCATTGTCCCCCATTAGTGAGTATGTATACTATGTATCATTCATTGATGATTATTCTCGTAAGACCTAGATATATTTGAAGTGTTCAACAAGTTCAAGGAATTCAAAGCCTTGATAGAGAACCTTTATGTAAGGAAGATTAAGATACTCAGGCCAGATAATGGAGGAGAATATACCTCAAAAGAGTTTGTGAACTTCTGCAAAGATGTTGGGATCAAGAGGGAACTCACTACTCCTTATAATCCCCAACAAAACGGTGTAGCTAAACAAAAGAACAGAACAATAATGGAAGTTGTGAAGACTATGATCCATGATCAAGATCTTCTTATGTGCTTATGGGCAGAAGCAGCAATGGCAGCTGTATATGTGCAGAACCAATTGTCCCATAGTGCACTTGGGCCCAAGACATCGAAAGAGATGTTCACCGGAAAGAAGCCAAAGGTAAGCCATCTCAAAATATTTGGTTGTCCAGTGTTTATTCATATACCTAAAGAAAAGAGAAACAAGCTGGTCCCTTCAGGAAATAAGGGAATATTTGTGGGATACTATGAGGTCTCGAAGGCCTTCAAAATCTATATACCAAGTCAACATCACATTGAGATCAGCAGGGATGTGACCTTTGATGAAGATGCAACGCTCAAGAAATCTAAACAATGCTAGCTTGAAGAAGTATATGAATAGGAACCCGTAATCCCCAGTACTGCAATGAGAGAGGTTCCTAGAGCTGCAGAACTAGTGAGGGAAGTCGTAACTTCCCCTGATGAGGAACTTCTAGAAGACCATGATATAGTAGAAGTGCAAGAACCTCCTCAGATGACGACCCTCCATAAAAGAAAGCCATCTTGGGCTAGAGAGCTTATGCAAGATGGAGAGAAGTACAGTGTTCCCCAAGGAACTACGAGACAGGGGAAAAGACCAAAGCCATTCTCCAGTTATACAGCTTTGATGTGTGATCTTCTAAAAGAGGAGCCTACCTGCTTTGGGCGCTAGTCGACTCAGACTCAAGACTCAATACTGGACTCAACTCCTAATGCCGAGAATGAATGCCTCAACCTTCTTATATAGGAAATTAGAGGGGTGAGAGCATCATTACTTCGGATACAAGATGAGACTCATGGCCCCATGTGTTGGCCACCACATGACTTCACGAGGGTATCTCGTACCACTTCCGACAAACTTTATTTGTACAAAAAGAGTGATAGACAGGTTGTCACGCAGGATTCCTGTGCAAATCACCGAAAGCAAGATATGTAGGTCCCTATGGGTTATCGTGCAAGATCCCATCAAGGACGACAAAGACTAAAGTAGTAAATAGTAGAAGCGCACATGAAGATGTGGGTCAATCCTCACCAAAAGTCGGAGAAGTGCTCCGAGTCTTCATGATTGCTTATGACCACTGACAGACATATGTACATGATTACACTGTGGAGTTTGTAACAGACAAACCACGAAAACCGGTTAGCTCCACTATGCGTCGGCTAACTCGACTATGCAGTTTTATCAATCTGGAGGATGGTCTTGATAATGGTTGAAACTATACGGATCCCAATGCATAGTATATACTTGTTGTAGAAGTATATGATCAGTATCTGGTCCATCGTCTTCCAGCATGAATTTGGTTCTAAGCACCCATGGATGTTTTTCTTCAATAAAAATAGCTTTAAATTCTTCCTCAGAATACAGGTCTCTGAGAGTTCTTAAGGTACGATGCCAAGGCTCGAACATACTAACAGATTCAGTAACCTGAGGATTAACACCAATAGGATGTAGCCCAAAACTTTCCCACCAATCTTGCAGCCAATCTGGTTCTTCGAATTCTCTGAACATATGAGCAAACCTTAGTTGTGTATAGAAGAATTTGTGCCGACTTTTCCAAAGGAAGGCATGATACCATGCTGCTTTATACTGGGCGTAAGTTAAACCATGAATTTGATTCTCAGGATTACCATCTGGCCATTCTGCTACAGCACACATATGATTTATTTGAAAGGAATGATATAGGGGAGATCGACACCATGAACGAATTGAATGTTCATACCATTGAGTTTCAGCAATTCTTAATCTGCTGAGATCCCCTAAATCAATAAGCTTTTCTCTGCTTGTGCTGATGATAGGAAGATTCATTTGGCCAAGAATATGTTGAGGAGGAAGTACCGTGGGAAGGGTATTCCTTGAAAATCCTGGAAGGCCCAATTCAACTGTTTCTGATTGCCTGCATATCCACAAAGGTTGCCACCTTGTTCTGTATTGTATCCATGGCAGGTTGTCATAATACTGATGCTGCTCAGCTTTGCCAGTTTCAGAATTAAACTTTTTAACAATCATCATACAATGTAAGTAACTGAGTTGCCAATGATGATCTGAAACAAAGGGCAGCTCTATTCTTTGACAGGGATGGCCCTGTATGGCTGGTAGAGTGAAGAAATATCCCGGCTGATTATTGATGCTACAAGATCCATGAGGTGAGACTGTAGATAGAAATGGAGTCCCCAAAACACAATCAACAGGGGCATCTGCAATATAAAACCTCATCCCAATCTGATAGTCACCAAGCAAAACTTTGACTTTGGATATTTCATACTTGAGTGATAGATCATTATTTCCTAAACCAGTTACACAGCCAAAACTGGTTTCCCATAGATGAACAAGAATTTTTTCTTTATTTAGAATATTTATGTCTGATCCAGTATCTACAAGGGCGACCAGACTGAAATCATTCACACCAATAGCTATATGAATCTTCACATAATATTTCTGGTAAGTAATAGGCATCACCTGCATATTAGAGAAAGCATAGACAACACTTTCCATAACTGGACTGTCTGGCTTATGAATCTGGCTGGATTCTCCATGATATGTCTTCTGGGGAACGTCTTCCAAAGGAGGAGGAATAGAAGGAATAGAGTCCAACCTTGTCTGAAGCAAAAGAATTTCTTGTCTGGCCCAATGGTCTACAGGATAGGAGTGATCAAGTCCTTCTTGCAGAGTCTGAAGATCTTGTCTAAGCACTTGCATTTCTTGCTTAAGTCTGGAGACATCTTTAGCTATATCAACAAGGGAAAGTTCTTGCAACTTGGGCTCTCTGTTGAATTTCATATAAGTCTTTATATTTTTCTCATAAGAAGTATCCAAAAACAGAGGGGCTCTTTGGACACTATGTTGACTATGGTCTCCTTTTACAATCTTGATATAGGTGCTTAACAAAGAATCTTTCAAGGGTCCTTCAGGGAGACTCTTGATATGGGCTAACATTTGGGCTTCACTATCAGGCTTCCAGCTATGCATGCAGACTTTTAGCTTTTCACTAGGCAGAGTAGGCTTATTACTACTAGAACTAGTTACACTAGAGATATCGGACTCTGTACAATTACATTGCAAACTATTAGGACAATGGCAGGTAGTATGTACAACTTCTTCAAAGAGGGAAGAAGACCTAGAATCATAGTCAGAAAAGCTGGGATTTCTTAGCATATGGGCTTCAATCTTAGGAGGGTGAAAAGGATTATGAGGACAATCATTGGTTTCATGGGATGGATCATGACATCTGTTACAACCAAACCTAACTGTTCCTCTTGCTTCTTGTTCTTTCTTTTCTCTGAACTCCCTTGCTCTTTGTTCTGAGAGTTTCCCTTTTGCTTTTCTGGCTGTTTCATTTTCAGGACAATTTAGGGCAGTATGTCCTTCTTTACCACAGACCCAACAAGTTAATTTACTCCTCAATTCTGCCTTATGACTCTTAAGATGAATATCTTTGGGAGCATAATAATGGGTTCTGGGAAGATATCTGTAAAAACCTTTACTGCTTTTATTCCTGTCTTGTTTGAAGCTCTTTCTCTTTTGTCGGGGCTGTAAGTCTGTATTATAAATACCATATTGTTCACAGACAGACTTTTGATCAGGGAGATATGAGGTTTTAGAAACAGATTTCTGCATCTTAATGCTAGTACACAATCCCAGAAGAGCTTTTGTAATAATAGAATAAATTTCTCCCCATGTATAGGTCTCATAGGGAAGAGGGAAAGTGTCTTCAATCTTTAAATATTCAACAAATCTGCTTGGAAGAGAAGCCATATAAACTTGTTTCCATAACAAGTTCTTACTGTCTTTGACCTCATATATTCTCTGAATCCACTCTTTATGAAACTGTTCATATGCTGACATCTTACGGCATTTCATATTCATGAGAACAGTTTCATGCTTGTCTGAGATTTCTTTCTCAGTGCCACACCAATGTTCTAAGATGAGGGTGGTTAAGGCACCAATCATATTATTCATTGTTGTGCCATCAGAGTGGTAAACACCATCCCCTTGTTCATCTTTTAGGGTTTCTGATTCCATCTTTTGAATCATCATAGGAGAAGAAGTGATCTCCCACCATTTACTTAAAGAACCAGTAAAACACTGAATCAAAGATTTACAAGCTTCTACTTCTCCTTTACCCTTCATACACATAATCTTATAAGCAACAAGCATTCTGTCAATTACTTGCCTTATTTGGCCTATTGAGAGATCATCAAGATTCCACTCTTGATACCATTCTTGAGCATAGGCTATACCATCAGGGATCTTTCCTTTACCAATTAGGTCAGGTGCAGAAGGCCGAGAGGAATGAGGAGGTATATGTTCATATGTTGGATTTCTGATACTAACCATAGACTGGGGGTTCTCTGTATGCTTGTGAGAAGTTTCAGGTTTTTCAGGGTCTTTTGAAGTAGACTCAGGAGGAAAGAAAAAAAGAAACTTTTGTTGAATAGGTTTAGCAGAAGAATTATATATAGTAGAAGGATTATATACAACAGAAGCAGAGGGTATAGACATGACAGAGGCAGCTCTGAGAAATTGACCTGGAATAGGCTTGTCTTCTTTTTTCTCTTTCTTCTTCTTGATCTCAATTAGGCTTTGACCTATTCCTGTCAGGGCTTGGCCTAGTTCATCCAAGACATCTTCTTGTTTTTGTTTCTCAGTCTGCTTTAAATGCAGAGTAGACTCTACCTTGTCTGTTAGAGTAATTACTCTATCCTGTAAGTGATTTACAGCATTGACTGTTGTATTGGTAGAGACTTGCAGATCAATTAACTGCTCAGGATTTACTGATTTTGTCTGGTATACTTGTGCAGCCATACCTCTTAAGGCAGTATTAGTCCAATTTACTTGTTCTGAGACAGTTTGGACTCTCTTTTAAATACCAGACAACTGGTTCCCAGTATCTATAAGTAGTGGGACTGCTTTTGCAGTTGCAGAATCACTTTCCAAAACCAAAGATTTGAAGGGAGGGAATGTGGTTTTGGACTCTATTTCGGTCCCATCTACTGTTTTCCATTTATGACTAGGAGTCTCATAAGGTTCTCCTATCATCTGGGAAGCTAAGGACTGGCTAGATTTCTTCCAAGAATAGAATGAGAGCCAACACTCATTCTTCTGCATGTATTCCTTCCATTCTGATGCCAACTTTTGTTTTGTATGGGAAGGAGTACTGACATGAAACTCATTTGCCTATGGATTTGTGAACAAATCCCAGTTTGTCATTTTCTTTATCCAATCCTCTAGGAATTGGTCTTTTGGACAGCCATGGATAACTGTTAGATATTTTATGATTTCTTCTATGGCTGGTCTTTTTAGGTTCGGAGGCAAAGGGTTTGAGAATCTGCATTCAGGGATGACACTATCACATTGTTCGACATAGCCTAATCCATATTTGGGAGCTTGAGGAGTTCTAGCTCCTTTATAACAGTCTTGTAATCTGGGATCTAGGCTAGATATTGAAGGCATATAGTGCATCATGTTACAATGTGCAGATTCAGAAGTACTGACACTAGACTGTACAGTATTATATACAGACCTGACGGATTCCATTTGGACTATTTCGGAGTTGAGTCCAGTATTGAGTCTTGAGTCTGAGTCGACTAGCGTCCTCTCTCTGCGCTTGAGTCTTTCTGTGTGTCTTAGGATCTCGGGAAAAGCCTGCGCGATCTGGCTCAGCCAGCGTGAACCTAAAGTGGCTCTGAGATATAGATAGAGTCTGTGTGTATCGAAAGAGAGTGTTAAGGGCCTCCTGCCCATATCTGTAATACCCGAGCGCATTTGCGCTAAAGTAATATAAAGCTCTGTTATTATTTTAGCTTCCGCGCACATTGTGATTAATCTTGCAAATTTGTCTATTGTTTTGGTTCCTGGTGCAAGTGTGATGTAGTGTGAAGCATGCTATAATTCTTGGCCTTGGAGTTCAGGGTGAAGGTAGTCCAAAGGAGTCATCCAATAAGCCGCAGTGAAAGCTGGTAGCGTAAGTCCCGCTTAGGCAGGTGGCCGCAAGGGCAGCATTGTAGGTTGAAGGCGAGTCGTAAGGGTGGCAGACGCTCAGTGTCGTATAGCCTTGCCAGGGGTGGAAGAGTAGCCGCACGGGAAACATTACAAGGAAGAGACGACAAATGCAAGTGTTCATGTTATGTTGAAGTATCCGGAACTATAGCATCTAGCAAGCTTCTAAAGATCTCTTGCAAAGGAATCGACTCCGTCGGAGGAAGCCCCTGCTTTACAAATGGTATTAGAGCCATAAACTTCATTTTTCCCCGGGTATGCGTACATCTCTTCGATCTGTACATTTTGTCAAATTTCGTTTCTGTCTCTGTAAATCTCTGCAATTCTCTGTGTGTGTGTCTCCATTTGAAGCTTTCCTGTTTTAACCTGGGATAAGGCCGGCAACCTGTGTGAACGCTAGTTGAGCTCTGCTCTAAGTCTAGTTAGTAATACTCAAAGCCCTCCCTTTCGGTGTTAAAAAGGAAATAGTCCAAATGGATCAAGGTCGGTCTATGTCTTTCCGTGAGATTAGAGAGACTGAAGAAATGTCTACTTCTGGAAGAGAATCTGAGGGTTTAGCCTCTATGTTTTCCCTAAACCAGGCCTCTACTGTAAATGAGTCAAACCTGGAAATAATTGAATCAAACCCTCAAGCAGCATGGAAACTCCCTGCTATAGATCCAGCCTCTGTATATCAAGACCTCACCCCTTTCCATCTTAAAGCTCTAACTAGAGTGTTTGTCAAAGAATCCACCAGTACTATTCAACAAAATAGCAATGAGGTCCAAACCATTTCTCTTCTAAATCCTGCTGAGATCAGAAAAAGTGCAAAGAAACATGGAGTCAAGTTTGTTCATTTTGGATGCATCCGTATAGGGATCAATGCCCTAGTACATAAAGGAATAAATGCTTTTGTTCTATGTATCCTCTGGGACCTTACTCACAACAAGTTCACGGATTCCATCATCGGAGGAATAGTGGCTCCCCTCTCAAATGGTCCTGTATATTTTGACTGTTTCCCAAACTTTGTTGTCTCAGTCACTGATGAAACCCTGGGTGATATTTTAAAACTTCAAATCTTAACCACCGGGTTTGATATGAAGAGCAAAAGAAAAAATATTGCTATCCTTGCTAAGGGATGTTTTCGATACACTAACACTATGTATCCAGCCGTCTTAAATGCCCCTAGCAATGAATCACAAACTAGTACTTTGGTTTTGACAGATGCTTTGAATCAAAAGGTCGAACATAGTACTATCCGATGGGAAAATCTAACATTTCCCACAGATTGGGTAATAGATACTCCTAAACTACCAATTCAGAGAGCTATTACCTCTGCACAAATCCAGGAAACTGACCAGTCAGCTATCTTATCTTTTCCTCAAAACCAATTGTCCCGAAGTACTACGTGGCCTAAACCTACTCGACTTCCACCTCCTATTCCCTCTTACTGTGTACATACATCTTTGCAAGGACTTTCTAGTCAGCTTGGTGAAATTCCTTTTTCTGTACAGTGTCCTGATTGTAATTCATTAGTGAGCTTATCATCTTTATCAACTATGCCACAAACCTCTAACATTTAGTTTGCTCATCAAAGGCACAATCCAAGAACACAACTCCCTCCTCCTGCATCTACCTCAAAAGATGGTTGTCCACATCCTCAATGTTCAGACATTCCTTTCCCGCATGATACTCAAAGTCTACCTATGATAAGAGATATGGACAAAGAAGTTGAAGAAATATTATCCAAACCCTTTGCCAAAAATCTAAGGAAACCATCTGCCTTAGAAATCAAAAGATATCTTAGGATGGCAAAAGGATGTCCAAAATCTTTTGTATCTGAAGTCTGGATGAAAAACATGATGAATTGGGATCTGTATACTCATCCTAGATCCCTTGATTTTGCAAACTCTACCAGCCTTACAGATAAAATTGCTCTTGCTCAAGACTGGAAGGCTTTTATGGATACAAATCAAATCTACCTTTCATTTTATGAATGGTACTATACACGGTTACAGCTACTTCCCCTAAAGCCTGTTTCAGCCCCGCTCATCTCTTGTCCAGTCCAGACTCTTTCTCTTTCTGACCTTGGTACAGAAATCAGAAAACTTAAAAACTCTCAGAAGAAGGAAGAACAGGAAGAGCAAAGATTAGATGAATGCAAGTATAAACATCAGCAGTATCATATTCTGCTAAATTTACGAATACAAGACTTGCATTTCAAGCTAAAGACTTTGATTGACACTGGTTTTGACTTAAATCTGCTTCACAAAAGTGTGATACCAGTGGCATATTGGGAAAAGGCAGAACTACTTGTATCAGGATTGGGAAATGTTCCTACCCCTCTTTCTTACTGTGTGCCTCAGGCTACTATATGTTTTAACTCTCATTGCCTCTCTGCAAAATTTTATCTAGCAGAAATACCTGTTGCATGTGTACTTGGCACTCCTTTCCTCTCTGCTGTTTCACCCCATGGCTCTACCATAATCTCTCCTGATAAACCTGGCTATTTTATTACACTCCCCAACAAACAAGTAATTCAACTCCCTTTCATCTCTGTACCCAGATGCACTAATGATGTTGAGATTAACCTTCTCAGACTTAGTCGCATACAAGAATTAAAAGATGAAAAGAATTACTTATTGATAGGTTTGCGATTACAGACCCCTGAAATGCAACAGAAAGTAGCATATTTTTCAAAATTGTTTACAGACTTAGTCTGTTCAGAATTGCCTACTGCTTTCTGGAAACAAAAGAAGCATGTGGTCTATCTTCCATACAAAGAAGATTATGCCGGCCATCCTTGTAAAAGCAGAGCCATACCTATGAATGCAGAATATCAGAAGCTATGTGCCGAGGAAATTCAGACACTGCTAGACAGAGGTCTTATACAGAAATCCAACAGTCCTTGGAACTGTTACGGTTTCTATGTAAATAAGCATTCTGAGCAAATTAGAGGGATTCCAAGACTAGTGGTAAAATATAAGCCACTAAATAAATTTTTGGCCGATGATACTTATCCTATCCCTAACAAAAGTAATCTGGTCACCCGGATTGCTGGAGCAAAGATCTTCTCCAAATTTGACCTCAAATCAGGGTTCTGGCAAGTTGCTATTGCAGACAAAAACAAGTTCAAAACAGCCTTTAATGTCCTTGCAGGTCATTATGAATGGAACGTCATGCCATTTGGTCTTAAACATGCTCCATCTAAGTTTCAGAGGGTAATGGATGAAGCTCTAAAGCCATATTTTGAATGGTTAATTGTATATATTGATGATATTTTAGTATTTTCTGCTTCAATTGAACAACATTGCAAACATTTGCATAAATTTCTTCATGCTTGCCAACAAGCTGGGCTTGTCCTCTCCAAGAAGAAAATGGAATTATTCCAAACAGAAATCAAATTTCTTGGACATGTTATCTCTAGAGGACAAATTTCTCTTCAGCCTCATGCAGTTGAATTTACAGATAAGTTTCCTGACAAAATCTTGGATAAAACACAGCTCCAAAGATTTTTAGGCAGTCTAAATTATGTTAGCCATTTTTACAAAGATTGCGCCTCTGATAGGAGACTTTTAAATCAAAGGTTAAAGAATGATGCAGGGCCATGGACTGAAGCCCATACAAAAGCTGTCAGGAAGATCAAAGCCAAGGTAAAAAACCTACCAATTCTTCATGTGGCTAATGATCTATATGAGAAGATTGTTGAAAGTGATGCAAGCAATTTAGGATGGGGTGTCGTCCTAAAACAAAGGAATCCTCAAGGAAAAGAAGAAGTAATTCAATTTGCCTCAGGATTATGGAATCCAGCTGAACAGAACTATTTTGTGTTAGATAAAGAGATCAAAGTTGCTTTAAATAGTATCTATAAATTTGAATTATATTTGATCTACAAAAAAATTCTACTCAGAATTGATGTTGCAGCTATGAATAAGGTTCTACATAAAGAACTCAGGAATCCAGGTGACCATAAGTTTGCTAGATGGCAAGCTCTGTTTAGCAACTTCGACTTTTCTATTGAGCATATTAAAGGGACTAATAATTCTCTTGCTGACTTCTTAAGCAGGGAACACCTCCAAACTATATATCAAGTTTCTGTTATCTCTATTCAACTGAGAGATAACAATGAACACATAGAACATATTCCTGATAGTTTAGCATGGGATGATTATTGCCAGCTATGGGTACCAAGATGGGGACTCCGTCAAAAGAAAACAATTAGTCTTGGTACTCATGTATTGTATTCTACTCTGGTCCCTGAAATTCGAAGACAAGGACCAAATGATCTGCTCTCTCGCATGGTACAAAGAGGATCTGATCTAGCCCAAGAAGCAAGTCTACATCTAGCCGAATGGTTTCATGATATAAATCCCATTTGGCAAATAGAGAATGAAGGCCATAAAGAGAGATATTTTTCTCTAGAACGTCCAAGAACATTGTTACAATGGCCTGAACAAAATCCTGATATCATTTTCCCTGAAACATTCTATACCTATCAGGATTACTCTAAGCTCTGGTGGAATTTACTTTATGAAGATAATATATATTATATTCTCAAGTTTGGGGGTATAATGACCAACACTAGATTCTCACCACCATCCTGGTTATATGACTGGTGGCTTGACTTCGGCATCAACAAAGAAGAAACAGATCCAAACATTCTCTCTTTGTTCTGTCCACTCTACCAAGTGGGAGATATGAATTATCAAGGCCCAAATGATTATGAACTCTTCATGCTCTATGTACAAAATCATTTCCAATGGGCTCTACAAGTACAGACAATTCTTCTAAGGCAAAATAATGTTCTCAAATACATCCGAAAGATGTATACTAAAGCCTGGGATACTCTTCATTATCCTGAAAGATTTTCTACTTTTATTGAGAATGACTAAGAAAGAAGCTTTCAGGAACAGTCAGGTCGAGTTAGCCGACAATAAGTATATTCAGAGAAAATAATGGGCAGATGCCATGACAGAGGAATACTAATCCATAATGAAGAATGAAGTATGGGAAATAGTTCCCAGACCGAAGAATAAAGATGTGGTATCCTCTAGATGGCTCTTCAAAATAAAACATGTTGTTGATGGAAGTATTGAGAAGTATAAAGCAAGATTTGTTGCTCGTGTTTTTTCCCAGAAGGAAGGCATTGACTATGAAGAGACATTCGTTCTTGTGGCCAGATACACTTCGATCAGAACCATCATAGCTCTTACAGCTAAGATGAAGTGGAAGCTGCACCAGATGGACGTGAAGACAACTTTCCTAAACGGTGTCATCAAAGAGGAAGTGTATATAGAGCAACCTCAAGGATTTGAGGTTGAAGACAGGAAGTCTCATGTCTGCATATTGAAGAAAACCTTATACAAATTGAAGCAAGCTCCTAGAGCTTGGTATGGCCGTATAGACAGTTTCTTGACGAGATTAGGCTTTACCAAGAGTAAAGCAGACTCTAACCTCTACTTCAAAATCATGAACAATGAGTCAGTAATCTTACTACTATATGTGGATGACTTATTCTTAACTGGAGAAGAAAAGTTCATCAATGAATGTAAAAAGAGACTTGCCTCGGAATTTGAAATGAAAGACCTTGGCCTAATGCATTATTTTTTAGGTCTTGAGGTGTGGTAGAGTCCTGAGAGGATCTTCCTTAACTAGGGGAAGTACACGGTCAAAATCTTGAAGAGATTCGACATGTTGGAATGCAAGCCCATGAATACACCCATGGAAGCGAAGCTGAAGCTGCTGGTCGATACTTCGTCAGAGTTGATTTATGCCACACTATACAGACAGATTATTGGATCGTTGATGTACCTGATGAACACCAGATTAGACATTTGTTTTTCTGTGAACACCTTGAGTCAGTTTCTAGTAGAACACAGACGTGTTCAACTAGTGGTTGTAAAACATGTGATGAGGTACCTTAAAGGTACAATAGATTATGGTCTCAGCTATGATGGAGATCATGATTTCACATTGAGTGGATATACTGATGCAGATTGGGCAGGAAGTGTTTCTGACAGGAAAAGCACTTCAGGATGTTGTTTCAGTTTGGGATCAACTATGATCGCGTGGCAGAGTAGGAAGCAATCTAGTATTGCTCTCAGCACATCGGAAGTAGAATACATTGTTGCATGTTCTGCCAACTACGAAGCTATATGGCTTCGAAAGTTGTTGACCGACCTATTTGACTTAGAGATGAGAGCAACCTTGATTCTATGTGATAACCAGAGCTGCATAAAGATGACAGAGAACCCTGTATTCCACAACAGGTCGAAGCACATAGAGATCCGTTATCATTACATCCGTGA
>JZKD02S1261366.1:112229-130015 GCA_000966675.3 Picea glauca | reverse complement strand
TGATACCAAATGAGACGAACAAAGTTCGTCACGCACAAATAATCCAAAATATCTGGAATATAGTAATCAAATCCATATGGACAAATATATATGTAATAAGAATGAATAATAAGATGATTTACAATTGAGAGTGAGGGCTCATTTATATACCCACGCAGGGGTGTCCTTAACCAATAGTCATGTCCTTTGAGACATGTCCTTTCATTATTAATAATAATTATTTATTAATTAATTATTATGTTATGAATATCTATTTATATGTCTATTTATGTTCATAACATAATTATCCAGTGGAAAAGCGATATGTTGAGTTAGGACGTGCCTGTGGTTGAGCACAAGGTGAACGTGTGAAATCCCAAAGTGTTGGGTGCATCGTCATGAGAACATAAATGAAGATGATGTATTAGTCTCCTCTGAGCAACAGAGTTAACAAGAAAACTCCAGATGATTCTCCTATCGATGGCAGTGGGAAAACAGATTTGTAGAGTGGACGTGCCTGTGGACGAGCACAAGTGAATGTGTGAAGACCTGGTTCTTCTGTGTAATGCAGTGAATCGGAGCTATGACATCCCTATGGATGTGCCCCTAGTGGATAAGCACTAGTGAGTGTATCAGATCCTTTGCTATATATATTGTTCAAGAGTCAGACCTACATGTAACCCTAATTGTCATGTAAAGGGTACAGGTCAGCCCCACCTTAATGTGATTAATAATAAATGTAAAAGATAATTAATATTAATATAAATAATAATAATAATAATAATAATAATAATAATAATAATAAAAGATAATTAATATGGAAATTATTAATTATGTTTTGATTGATTGAGGTCGGCCCTATTGTGCCAATAGACACATCACTTGATGTGACAAGTCTTATATAAATAAAGGTGAATCCCCATTGAGGAAACACACTTAACATTATGTCATCTCATAATTTCAAATGTTGAGGTTTGAAATTATGAAAATTGCAGCACCCTCTTGTGTGCTAGTTTTGGTAATGGTGTGGGAGGTCTTTCTCTTGAAGAATATAGCAAAGGATTTGGTTGGGTTTTCTTCCCTTGTTGAGAAGGGTTTCCCAGGATACATCTTGTGTTCTTGTGCATGGATCTTCTTCTTGTGATCTTGGTTGTTGTAGTAGTTATGGTTGAAATAATTGTTGACAGAAAATTTAAAAGAATTACATGAGCCATATCTCACTAAAACTAAACAATTCTTGCACTTATGAGTGTTGTGGTGAGTGTACAAGAACCAAGTTCTTTTGGTGAGGCTAACGAGAAAGAAAAAAGAACAAATTAATGCTATGGTAATAAGTGAAGTTTCCCAAAGGAGAAGAAGCTATTTTATATAAATGTGGTTGCATTGATAGGATTGAAGTTTGTTTAGTTGCAAAAGGATATGCAAATTGAGACATACCCTCAAACATGCATCTATTTAACACTATTATCGAAGCCATTATATTTGGTTCTAAGATTTGGGGATGTAATATGTTAATTGATGACTTGACACATTAAACAAACTTCTAAACTATTATGCTTCAACATATAATCAGTTGTAAACATACAGTTCCTCGAATCATTGTCCAAGCTAAGTTTTGCACCATCCCTTGCTCCCATAGGTAATTTTAGGCTTGCCTCCTTTCTTCGTGGGATATGAATTTGAGGAGACTCTATAATAGGATGATAGAGATCACAACTCAGGGAATGTGGAATGTGTTTATTTCTATTGATATGAAGATATCGCCATGTGAGAAATCATAACTAGGGGAGAGAAAGTTGAAGTACATTTTCTTACAAAATGGAAAGCCTACAATGTTCATATTCTCATAAGTATGGTTGATATGTAAAGGTTTTGAAATGTGAGGTGAACACACCAAAATATTTTAAAAGAAAATGTTTTTAAAAAATATTTTTGTTAATATTTTTTTAAAAGAAAAACCCACCAAAATACAAGAAACAAACAAAATTTTAAAAAGAAATAATAAAAAACACCCTGAAACAAATTTAAAAACAAAAACATTAAAAGTTAAACATAAAAATTAAAAATTAAAAAAAAAATAATAATAATAATAATTTAAATTAAAAATCTTAAAATATAATTTTTTTTAAAAAATCAAAAACTAAAATAAAAAATTTAAAACACAAAATTATAAAACATAAAAATTAAAAAAAAAAAAAAAAATTAAAAACGTTATTTGTTAAAAAAAAAATGTTGAAAACAATACCAAAATACAAAGAAAGAAAGAAATTTTAGCGTCCACGAGGCTAACAATATTCTAAGAAGTTGATCTTGAAGTGGGTCTACCAGAAGCACTAAAACTGACAGTAGGAGACTAGCAACATTACCAGAAGCTTGACTATGAACAACTACCATTTAAATCTCGGCATTGCCATGAATATGGTCATTTCCAAAGAAATTGCCCAAAAATCCCCCAAGACCACCAAGAAAACGACCTAGGTAAAGGTTGGCAACAACCCAAAAAACACAAATCAAACAAGTCGAGACCCAAACGAGATGGAAAAACTCCAAACCCCACCTCGCCAAAGAAAAATCCCCCAAAACAAATTCAGCCTTAAGCGAGCAACAACCCCGAGATCCAAAAAGAATCTGAAGTCAAAAGGAACATCCCAGAAGCCGAGCCAATGCCAACCCAAACCCAACCCGAAAAAGAAAACTGAGGGCCTTCCCCATCAGCTGGTGAAGATCCCCAAAAGGAAGTAAACCAACTGGACCAAGGAACAGAGGAGGATCTCTCAGAAGAAGAAGAAGGGGAAGTATAACAAAAAACAAGCACAAAAAAAACTTCAAAAAGGGAAGGAAATCAGCAAAAGAACGCAGAGAAGTTGAAACCTACAAAGACAAGCTACAAGGGGAACAATCAACATTGGACAGACTGTTCAACCCAAGAACAACAAGGCAACAGGGGCAGCTCCGTAAAGGAGCCACAACTACCAGTAAAGGTAAGTAATGAAAGTCATCTCCTAGAACTGCAGAGAGCTCGAGAGTAAATAGAAAATTGAGGCAATGAAAGACTTAATGCGTATCTCCACCCCAGACGCTCTGCTAATCCAGGAGATGAAGCTGGAAGAACAACTTTTCTTCCAAGCTAGAAAAATCTTTTGGAATACCTCTGACGGAATCGCCATTAGCTCACGAGGAGCCTCTGGAGGATTGGGAACCCTCTGGAATCCTAACAAAATCGAGTTGATCCATTCCCACACCAGTTCGCACTGGATTCTCACTATCCTCCACTATAAAGACACTTACCTCCAGGTAAGTTTTCTCAACATTTATGCTCATGTCCTACATGCAGAAAAAAAAAGTGTGTTGGAACTCTATCCAAGAGCATTTGCAAATCTCCCAATTGGAGAATATAATAATAGCATGAGATCTAAATCTCACACTAAATGTTGGGGGAAAAAAGGGGGGCTCCCCCGTCAGAGAAATCGTTGACGACTTAATCCTGGACTGGGATTTGGAAGACATTAAACCTTCTAAAGGACTCTTTACCTGGTCCAACAAAAGACTAGGTCCAGGTCACATTGCAGCCCGTCTCGATAGATTTCTTGTCCAACACTCGGTCCTCCTCCTCAGTCTCAAGTTGGACTCTTATATCCTTCCCTTTAGTGCCTCGAACCATAAGCCTATTCTCCTTTCCATCCTCCCTGATCGCAACCTAGGTCCCATACCCTTCCACTTTAGCCCGGCCTGGATCCATCATGAAGGCTTCATTGACATTGTCTCCGCAACCTGGGAAGAACCAATCACAAGCCATCCCTTCTTCGTCTAGGAAACGAAGTTAAGAAAACTCAAAGAAGCGCTTAAAGCGTGGGCCAAATCTCTCAAAACCCCGCAACTTGAGAGGGTGGAGGCGCAACAAAAGTTAGAGCAGTACTAACTTCAAGCAGAGAATCTCCCAGTTGATTCCTTCTCCCTGGAAAAAGAACAACAACTTCACATAAATCTCCATTACGTCTGTCGCCAAGAGGAGGAATATTGGAGGCAGAAATCAACAAGCTTATGGCTCAAATTGGTGGATAAAAACACAAACTTCTTGCACAAACAAGCGAAAGGAAGAAAGCAGTTCAACTCCATTAAAGAAGTCTTCTTCCAAGATCAAACTCTCACCAACTTTGAGGACATCAAACACGCTGCTCATGAGCACTTTAGAAGCATTTACACCGAAGATTCTAATGCCCTTGAAGACGCCTCCAATGCTCTCCTCAACCTCATTCCTGTCAGAATCTCCTTGGAAGACAATCTAATCCTCACAGAGCCGATTTCCAAAAAAGAGATCAAAAAATCCATCGCAGCTATGGAACCTGATAAAGCCCCTGGCCCAGATGGATTTACAGCTCGTTTTATCAAAATCTGCTAGAAAACTATCAAGCATGATCTTCATAGAATGATTCAAAAGTCTCAATCCTGTAATAAAATCGGAGGTAGCACCAACTCTGCCTTCCTAGCTCTTATCCCAAAGGAAAAAGGAGCAGACTCCTTCGATCGCTTCAGACCTATTAACCTATGCAACATTGGCTATAAGATAATTACCAAAATCATAGCCAACAGGCTAAAGAATATCCTCCCTGGAATCATTCTGGATAATCAAGGAGGCTTCATCAAAGGAAGAAACATCAACGACAATATCATTCTAGTCCAGGAGGCCATTCATTCTAGTCAAAAAACAAAGAAAAAGGCATGATCGTCAAACTGGACCTGGCGAGCACCTTTGACAGGGTAAGGCACAACTTCCTCCTCCAGGTAATGAAGTGCCTTGGATTCGACCCTGCCTTTATCAACTAGACAAAAGCCTACATAGGAAGCCTGTGGATAAAACCGCTAGTGAATGGTCGCCCAGTTGGGTTCTTTCAGGCCACTCGAGGATTGAGGCAAGGGTGTCCCCTCTCCCCCCTCCTCTACATCATCCAGGCCTCGATGCTGAGCTTTCAACTAGATCACAGACAACATCTTCAAGAGCTGATGGGACTATGCATAGACAAAGGAGTCAGGGACATCAATCACGCTCAGTTTGTTGATGACACAATCCTGCTAGGAAGCGCAATCATCAGATCAGCCATAAGATTCAAAAATGAGCTCGACAAGTACCAAGTCATCTCGGGAAGTGTGATCAATCATAGGAAAAGTCAAATCTACAGGTGGAATTGTACCCCGAGGGAAATCACTGACATCACTTGAATCCTGGGAATAGCAGGTAAAACTCAATGGGACTCCTTCAAGTATCTAGGGGTCCCCATCTTCAAGGCCACTGCCAAATCCTCGTGCTAGACTCCCCTAGTGGATAAAGTTAAAGCAAGAATTAGCGCCTGGGCTTAAGCTGGTAAAATCCAGCAGGCAAGATAGTGCTCATAAAATCTATACTCTCAAGCATCCCTATCTATCAAAGCTCAATTCTGCTAGCTCTGAAAGGAATCCTCTCCAAGGTGGACGCGTTGCTACAGCACTTCCTCTGGAAAGGCAGGAGAAAAAATGACAATAAGCTACCACTGGTCGACTGGAGGAAAATATCTCGCCCCCTCTCTGAAGGCGGACTTCAACTTCGCGATCTCCATTCCCAAAATCTGGCCCTCGGAGCAAAACTACTTTGGAATGTAATTTCAGGAAGGAGCTCCTGGTGCAAAAAGGCCCTTTGGAAGAAATATTTCTCAGGCCTGAGGCTCCGTTGCCTCGATTCACCGCCTAACATTACTCATGGCTCTCCTATCCACGCTATTTTCTAGAAAGATTATAAGTTCTTTGCCCCAAACCTCACCTCGATCCCGGGCAATGGAAAGCAAATTCACATATGGGAAGATTCAATAATGGGGGACCCCCCGCTTGATAGCGTGCCTGGTTTGGAGCGATTGAAAGCTTTCCTTAAAGCTCAAAATTACAACACCCTTTGGGACATCTCCCTCTGGCAAAGCGATGGAACAAATGACTGGACAAGCTAGAATTTACCAGACTGCCACCCGCAAATCCAGGACAAAAAAGAGCGGTTGATCCCCCTGCTCCGAGGGAAATCCCCAATATCCAAACTCCTTAAGGACCAGCGAGGATGGGGCAAGAAATCTAGAAGCTACACAGCAACAACTGGCTATAAGCTCCTCACAGTTGACCCACAGAATCTAAGAAACCTGGCAGTTTAGAAAGAAATATGGAGGGTCAAAAGTCTACCCAAAGTAGACTTCTTCATCTGGACTCTAGCTCATAACAACATCATGACAAGCGACAACCTTCAGAAGAAAGGTTGGGAAGGACCCTCTCGATGCCCCCTATGCCAATCCCATGAAGAAACCATTGACCATCTTCTCCTAGGTTGTTCCTTTGCTAAAAAAGTTTGGCAGTCAGCCCTCCCGGGAGGGGCCTCGGTCGACTGCTTCCCCTCAGATATTACCTCCTTGATTAAGGACTGGACCACCCTTTGTCCTTTCACTCTCAAGGCCAAAACTCACCTTAAAAACTGTTGGATGGCCCTCCTCAAACTCGTCCTCTGGAAACTCTGGCTCGAAAGGAATTCGCGGATCTTCCGAAACCAAAGCTCCACCCCTGCCCTCGTCTCTGCCAAAGCCAAAGCCTTACTCGACAATTGCCTCACCTTCTTTTGGCCAAACACCTTACCGCAAACCTTCCCCTCCCTTGAAGACAAGTGGCTCCTTACCCTTTCCCCTTATCTTAAGTACGCCCCGCCTTCCCCCTCCCCTCACGAAGTCTGGGAATTTCGTAAGCAGCTCGAGGACTTTAAGGACTGGAGACGCACCCAACAAAAACATATTTTGTTCTTTGATGGAGCTTCGAAAGGAAATACAGGGGCGGCTGGAGGGGGAGGGGTTATCTTTGACCCCGCTGAATTCCGGGAATTAGTCTACTCTTGGGGGCTGGGAGAAGAAACCAATAACATCGCAGAAGCTATTAGCCTCTGGCAAGGACTTATCCAAGCTCGTAAGCTAGCTATCCAAGACATTGTGGTGATAGGAGACTCCTGTATCTTGACCCAAGCTCTGGCCACAAACACTCTGCCAAGCCAATTGAACCTTCGGCAAATAACCAAGAAAATCTTGTGGCTCTCTTATTCCTTCCATAAAATAGACTTTGTCCATGTGCTCAGACAGTTCAACGGTGAAGTGGATCAGGCTGCCAAAGCTGCCACCCTCTTGGGCAGGGGCCAACTTACCACCAATGGGACTCTCCGTTTCGACCCACTCCCTTAGAAATACATGGAGGGAACTCACCTGGACCCTCCGTAGCATGAGGAACACGTTTCTGCACCTCCTCGGAGCATGGCAGCCCCTGGCGTCACCTCTGACCACCCCCCTCTCGCGCAAAGGTACTTCAACCCCCTTGTCATGTCCCTTCATACCTCCCTAATCATCCTTTGTCTCCCATTACTCATGTCGTTCCGTGATGATCCCTTCCCCCTCTCACATGACACTCGAGTGAAGCGACCTCCACTCAGGATAGCGCACGCTCGAAGACCTGTTAAATTTCGGAAGGTGGTGACCATCTCCTGCACACCCTATTCTCCTGTTGCTTCCAAACCTCTCGCTTGGCTGGAGATTTCAGCCTCCCCTCTTGCTCGCTCCTGGTCGTTGGTTTTGGTTTGTTCCCCCGCCTGGCTCCTGCCCGCTATCCTCACTATGGCGGCTAGCTCCAATTCAGCCTCCTCTCCCAACCCCCCTCCCTCCCTGGAACTTGAATTATGTAGGCTGAAGCGCTCTCTCAGTGCACAAAGAAACTTCCTGCTTCGCTTGGATGGAGAAGGAGGCTGGAGGCTCGATATGGTGGAAGAAGACCTCATCCAGCGTAGGGAGGAAGCGGTCAAAGCTCTTACCCACACAACACAACAAACCAACAACAAAATAGCGGAATTAGAGGCACGAATTGGAAAGATGGAACTCCAAGTAGCAGAATCGAGTCGTCGATCCAAAGCAGAAGCGATTGCGTAACCAAGTGTTGGCTCCATCACTCCAGATCCGAAGGTTTAATTTGATCTGTCTCTCCTCTACTCTGTTTCTTTTTGGCTCACTGGGTTTTCTTTGTATGCAGGAGCACGGGCTCCCTTTGCATTATAGGGAAATACTCTATAAGCCTGACTACAAGCTGTGTTTTGACTTCAAGTGCCAGTTCCTTCATTCCAGAACCAAATGGTTAAATATGGGAGGTCTCCTACCTGACTCTAGTCTCTTTTTTGCTCCACGGGGTTCTCTCGTACGCAGATGCGCTTACAATTTAGCGAGACTCCTAGAACTTTGTATTAGAGCGGAGCCTTATGTAATTATGAAGTCGATGCATACAACATAAAGCTGAATTTTGTAGTTTCTCTACAGTGGTCATACCACTTATTTTGATATAAAAACTCCTTCTTGTGTAAAAAAAACAATAGTCTATGGGACAAACCGCCTCAAACACTAATTTCTTCATTTCAACCCTTTTCTTGTTCATCTTGATGATGAGTTCTACCAATTTCTCCACTATCCCATCGCTGAATAAATTATTCCAAGAGCTAGTTGTCAAGATATTTACATAACTGTCCATGTTGTCTTTGAAAGCTTCACACTCTAAAATTAAATGTTTTTTTTGTTTCCACTTTTTCGGAGGTGCAGAACATACACACCCTTTCTTCCCAATCTTCCTTTGGTCTTTTCCAATGCCTGGTTTCACAACGGAGTTGATGGGAATTGGTTCTCAATTGGGCAATAAGCATTTTGTCTCTCCAAGATATATTGGCCCCTATGTACGTTTTTTGATGATGATTGTAAGTGGGGTTAAACTCTTCAATATAATACTTTTTCTTTCTCCCTAGCCCTTTATCCCAGGTTCGCTTGTGGAACCTATCAATAACAAAAGCCTTTATCTCTTTAATGTTCGTAGGGCACTTGTTCAAGTGAATATCCCATTTACTAAGCCATTTAATATTTTTTTGCATCCACGTCTTCTTTATTTTGCACAATATGTCATTGAAGACGACCTTAGGCCATCGACCATCTTCCATTTGCTGAATTTTTTTAGATATCTTATGAGACTCACCATAGCAATTGCATCAATAGGAGCAGCCCCCATTTCACTCATCATGATATCATAAGGAATTGAACTTTTAATTTTAAACTTGTTTGTAATCAAGTGTCTTTGAATCTTCTCATTTTGCTTCCACTGTAATTCAAATGTATTGCTGGCCCACACTTCACAACCATAGAGAACCACTAGGATCACAAAAATCCCAAAGAGAGTTTGCATTGTCTTCCAATCCCATAGCTTTGCCTCTCTACACCTATTTTGGAAAGCATAAAACGCTTTCCAACCTCCCAAAGTTATTTTCTTTCTGCAACCTTCCCAACTTAGATTTTTGTTGAAGTCAATTCCGAGGTATTTGTAATTTGCCACTTCATCAAGAGTGTTGCCTTCAAAGTAGAACTTATGTTGATTATGTTATTGCTTTCTTTTCCTAGAGAAAACTACCACTTTCGTCTTGCTAGTATTGACTTGCATTCCCACTGTACTACAAAAGTGCTCAAGGGAAATTAAGTGTTTTTGCAACCCGATAGTAGGTTTAGCAATCAGAATAAGGTCCTCTGCATACAAGAGAAGCCTTATCACAAACTTGCCCAAAAGAGCACCATCACCCTCCTGCAAGTTTAACCACTCTTCAAGTTTGTCTATATATAAACCAAAAAGGGTAGGGGACAATGGGCACCCTTGCTTGACCCCTATATCACTCCTAAAACTTTCAGAGATACTAGCTGACGTTCTAATTTTGACTTTAACCTCCTCATAAAGCCTATGTATGGCTGCTCTAAGATGTATAGGAACCCCAAGTTCCTCCATTCTATGCCAAAGCTTATCTTTAGGGACTGTGTCAAAAGCTTTTTTGAAATCGACAAAGCAACAAAAGACTTTCACTTTTTTCTCCCACACTTTTTCAATGATGTGAATTAGAGTTATATCGTGATCAATCGTTAAGTGTTTAGGTCTGAAACCTGCTTGCCCTTTGGCACGCTTATCTCTTTCTTCTCCCCACTTTTTGATTCTATTTTCGAGCATACTTCTGAATAACTTTGCAAACAAGGGATTTATCATTATAGTCCTTTAGTTGGAGGGATTGTTGACATCCCCACTCTTGAAAAGCGATATTGCTATACTCGTTGTCCAATCTATAGGGAATCCCTATTGAATGATGTTGTTGAAAATTTTCATAATGTGAGGTGCAAGAGTTTTTGAACCCCATTTTAGATATTTTGCTTGGAGTTTGACTAAATCTTTTGCTTTTCCAACCCCCAACTTTTTGATACCCACCTCAATCTCTTGCACAGTGAAGAGCTTAGTAGTAATGTTGACCAAGGGAGGGGGGTCGACCTTAGGATCTTGCTCATAAAGCTGCTTTGCATACTCTAACCATTGATAAGTTGTGATATTATTTTCAGTGTCTTTCTTTCTCGTTTGAAGTTCCTTCCAAAATAACTTGGTGTTATTTTTCCCCAAGAAAATTAGTTCCTCCCTCCTTGAGATCATGAAATCAATTTTTTTCTTTCTTACAATTTGTTTGTAGAATTTTATGTTTGTTTCTTTCTGGCTTGACTCTTTCAAAGTTTTCTTTGTTATTTTGCATTCCTCATCAAACCAAGCATTAACCAAAAATTTTTTTTTTCAGATTTCCTATATTTTTTCTCTTTTGCATTTTGTAAGTGCACTTTGAATTAACTTTGTTAGCTCAAGACTATGGAGGCCCTAGGACGGAATTTTCTCCTTGTTAAATAGCCTCTCTAGCGCTATCTTGAAGGTGTTACAATTTTTTTGAGTCAAAAGAATTATGTCCTTTGAAGGAGGTTGTTGAATGCACTGATTTTTTGTTCCACTTTGTTGTTGTTCAACCCAAGTAAAACTTAAATAGATCAGTCTATGATCAGATTTCAACTCCCACAATTGTTCACCAATCAAAACTTCTTCCATTTTCTCACACAAGCCATGCGAGAAAATTGCATAGTCTACTACACTTGCTTCATTGTAGGTATTGCAGGTGAAATTACCCGAATTCGCCCATCTAGCCAACCCATTACAAATGACTAAGTCAAATTCCCCACATAGAGTAAGCAGTTGCTCCCCAAAAAGTTGGTAGCTTTTGTTGTCCTCTGAAACTCTTTTCCACTGATGATTTGTTTCTTCTGTAATCCAAATGGGATTGTGGTCTTCCTTACAACGAAGAATACTAGCTTGTTTACTTGTTGTCCTAGCATTGAAATCCCCCACTATAAGGACTTCACTTAGTTGAGAGTACGTTGCAATATCATTTTTTAAGGCTGCAAGGGGTCTTTGTGGTCAAGCCCCCTACTTTTGTAAGTTTTTGAAACTTGTGGGGAAAAATAACATGTTGCAATTATGATGGTGTTACCATTTTCTGATATTTTAAACCAAATGAATTGTTTATTTGAGTCTTCTCTTGCTAATTGAATGAGATGACCTTTTCTTTTCCTCACTAAGACCATGATACCCCCATGTCCTTTACCATTCTCAGTTGCCTTGTTCCACACTGCCATCTTCACATACCCTTCAAATAGAGGTGTCTTGTACCCTTCATGCTCATGTATTTCCAATCGACAAATCATGTCTCTATCTTTCGTGATAGGTTCTAACCCAGTTCCCCGCCTCCAAGGATAACCTTTGTAGTTCCAACTAACTAATCTTAAGGAAACCTGGGTATAATTTGATTGCTATTTGTTTTGGCCTACAAGACTCAAAGTTGAGTCTTCACCCCTATTTTCCCATACTGGCCTTGTTGCATAGTTTCCTGCTAATGAATTCGATGTCACTTCTTGACTACCACCTTGTTGTCATGTTTTAGAATGAGGACCGAAAAAGGAAATAACAACTTTGCCTTTGAACAACGATGGCCTTTTGCCCTCATCCCTTGTTTTCCTAACCTTTGACATCTCTTCCCTTCTTTCCTCTTGTTGTCTAATAGTTAAATCTTCATCTAGAAAAAAAAAAAAAGAGCCCCTCAGGAGTTGCTTCTTGCCTAGGAGAACTTGCTTGTCACGTATGCTTGAAATGATGAATTTTATGGGCCTAGCTCTCTCATCACTAGGTTTACCCACCCTCCATGCTTGGCAAATTCAACCTTGCCAAAGCAACTTGTCCTTCAAAAATTCACTTGCAAGATTGAGAGTGCATTCATTTTTTCCATACTCTCTCTCTTGATAATTATGTTTGTTTCTCTTGTCTTTCTTTGATTTCTCTATCTTGCATGTCGTCCCTGTGGTTGTTTGTTTCTTTTTCCATACTAGCAGAATTACTAAGAACTTGTGCCCAAGTTTTGGAATTTTTTTTAAGATCTCTTTTCTCTTCATCCCTTGCTTTCATTCCCTGGGTTTCTGCTTGTTCAATTGTTTCCCTTCAACTTTGGATGTTTTAGAGTTCATCCCCTCTCTAATTTCCACAGCATAATCTTCCCTGATTTTCCCGCCATCTTTCATGCATTGTCATTCAGCCTTTGTTGTCAAAATGGATTCTTGCAACAATGTCACTTGACCTTTTAAAACTTTATTGCTTTCTACTAAGCCCCGATTTTCTACTATCAATAGTTGGATTTTAAGGTGTCTCTCATGCTCTTTGACTTCCAAAACCTCCAATCTCCTCTTGGTATTTAGTAACTCTTGCACATACAGGTCAGATGACGAGGTGAGAGGTGTGGATGTGGGACTGTACAATGCATAATCATTGTTGTCTTTAGTCATGTTGCTGCTACTGTTGATATTATGGGAGGTATGAACCTCTATTGTGACCTATGACGAGATTAGAATATTCTGGAAGGAAGCAAAGAAGTAAAGGAAACCCTAGATGAGATGTCGGCTGCAAAAATATAATTAATGTGAATTAATTAGTACCCAGAAGGAAAAGTTGGCCCCAGTAAGTATGCCAAACCACTATAAATACAGGGCGCCAGTTCTCATTATACACACTTCTCAGAATCGCAGAGAGCAGTTTCTGCACACTGCAGTTGGCAGTTTTGTGCGCAAGTTTCTGGGGAAGGTGTTGCACCAGTTTCTAGGTGGGACTATCTGATCATCTTGTTTTCTTTTCTTGCTTGGTACATTAGCCTTGCTTGGCTATTGATTGCTACCAATATTCTTCTCTGTCAAGGTCAAGGTGCTCGGAGGGTGGCTTCGGCCTATGGTTGGGTGACAAGGGTATTGTCAATGGTAAAATGAGCACAATCTTTCATATTCTAACAGTTTATGGGCCCACACCTCCTTCATTAAGTCTAAATGTTGGAAGGAAGCATAGCCGCTAGGGTATTGATCTTGCTAAGGAACTGTCGCTAGGGTTACTAGCAGAACCAGTTGCAGAAACCCTAACCTCAGATCTGACACCTTGCGATGGAGCATCTCGCTCAAAAAGAAGATATTCAGATGTGCCCTAACTTAGCACACCTTTTGGCTCTCTCAGAAGACAGAAATGACGAAGTTGAAGTTTTGGATAAAGGCATGACCAGTTACCAGTCAACTGAAGACATGTGTGAAACAATCAGTCTTTTACACTACTCATCACTTACCGGAATGATTGAAGACGGCATGTGGATAATCCATAGCAGAGCTTCTAGGCACATGACGAGAGATCAAGCCAGAATCTCGAATCTAAATGAGAAGAAGACCTCGTACAAGGTAGAGCTTGGAGACAAAACCACTTACCCCGTGAAAGGATTTGGACAAGTCGCCATCAAAATGAAAATAGGTAATTATGTTCACTTAAGCAGTGTTTTAAATGTACTTGGTTTAGAAAAGAATCGTGTATCAATATCTTGCCTAGAAGACAAGGGAAATAGAATAGCTTTCGTGGACGGAAAAGTGTTATCATGGCATAAAGACTTCAGCATAGAGAATGCTAGGGTTATCGGAAGTCGTGAAGGAAATTTGTACAAACTACTAGAACAAAATGAAGAAGCTCTTGTACATAACAAAGTCAACCCTAATGAACTTTGGCACATAAGGTACGCTCATATTAATTATCAAGCATTACCCTTTCTCAAAAGAATGGTTGAAGGAATACTAGAGTTGCAGTCTACACATGAAGGAATCTGCAAAGGATGTGCCCTTGGGAAGAATATCAAGAAACCATTCCCAAGCAGCAATAACAGAGCTAAGGAGATTCTAGATCTAATACACTCAGATGTTTGCGGTCCAATGCCAGTAAAATCTCTAAGAGGATCTTCTTACTACGTAATCTTCATAGACGACTATTCAAGAAAGACTTGGCTATACCTACTGAAGACAAAAGACGAAGTATTCAACAAGTTTCAAGAATTCAAAGCAGAGATAGAAAACCTCACGAACAAGAAGATCAAGACATTAAGAACAGATAATGGAGGAGAATACACCTCGAAGGAATTCATTGCATTCTGCAAATCTACAGGGATTAGGAGGGAGCTGATTGTTCCTCATAATCTTCAACAAAATGGTGTAGCAGAAAGAAAGAACAGATATATTGAAGAAATTGTAAAAGCCTTACTGAATGATCAAGGTTGGTCCATATTCTTATTGGGAGAAGCAACAATGACAACAATATATGTACAGAACATAAGTCATCATCGTATATTGAAGAACATGACACCAGAAGAAGCTTTCTCGTGTAAGAAACCTAATGTGGAAAATCTAAGAATATTTGGATGTCCTATTTACTCCCACATTCCCAAGGACAAGAGGAATAAACTAGAATCTTCAGGAAAGAAAGGGATATTAGTGGGATATAGTGATTCATCCAAGGCTTACAGAATATATATTCCAGAACAACACAAGATCGAGGTCAGCAGAGACGTAACATTTAATGAAAGGATGGCCTTTAGGAAATCCATCGAAGAAAATATAGAAGAAGAAGAGATTGAAGAACTTAACGAAGAAAGCACAGAAAACGTAAATGACGAAAAGGAATTACCTGATCATCCTATGGAGCCATGTGAAAACATTGATTTAGATATCGTACCTAAGACTGAGAAAAGACCAACTTGGCTTGAAGCTACCTTACAAGACGCAGAAAGACTCAAGGTTTCAGAAGGAACATTCAGAAAGAGTAAAAGACCTAAAAGATTCTCAAGTTATGCAACATACATGACAAAGCTTCTAGATGAAGAACCTACCACATTTGAAGAAGCAGTTCAAAAGGAACAATGGGAAGAAGCTATGACGGAAGAGCATCAATCCATTTTGAAAAATGAGGTATGGGAAATCGTACCAAGACCTAAAGAAAAATCGGTGGTAACTTCAAAATGGGTGTACAAGATCAAACATACAGCAGATGGAAGCGTGGATACATACAAGGCAAGATTCGTAGCTAGAGGGTTCTCCCAAAAGGAGGGAGAATATTATGACGAAATGTTTTCTCCGATGGCTAGATATACTTCCATCAGAGCTATCATATCTCTTGTCGCTTCCATGGGATGGAACTTACATCAGATGGATGTAAAGACAACTTTCCTCGATGGAGTTATTGAAGAAGAAGTATATATTGAACAACGTCAAGGGTTTGAGGTACATTCCAGAGATACTCACGTTTGCAGATTGAAGAAATCTCTATATGGACTCAAGAAAGCTCCAAGGGCTTGGTATGCCAGAATGGACAGCTATATAACAAGATTTGGTTTCTCCAAGAGTCATGCAGATCCAAACCTTTATTACAAAGTCGTGGACAATGCACCTATGATTCTACTATTATATGCTGACGATCTATTCATAACAGGTGAAGAATCTCTCATTATCCAGTGCAAGAAGGAATTAGCTTATGAATTTGATATGAAAGATCTAGGTCTCATGCACTATTACTTGGGACTATAAGTATGGCAGAAGCGTGGTGAAGTATTCCTTGGACAAGGAAAGTACGCAATAAAGATTCTTCATAAATTTGGAATGATGGATTGTAAGTCCATGGACACTCCTATGAATGCGGATATAAGAAAAGTGAAAGTTCCAGATTCTGATCCAGTAGATCCATCTCTATATCGACAACTAATTGGGTCATTGATGTATTTGGTAAATACTCAACCAGACATTTTCTTTGTTGTAAATACACTAAGCCAGTTCCAGGTGGAACCAAGACATGAGCATTGGATAGCTGCAAAGCATGTATTAAGATATATTCATGGAACAATAAACTATAGTTTGAGATATACCGCATCCAGCAATATACAGCTTCATGGATTCACAAACTCAGATTGGGCAGGAAGTGCAGAAGACAGAAAGAGTACTTCAGGTATGTGTTTCAACTTGGGCTCCGCTACGATATCTTGGGGCAGCAGGAAACAGAATTATGTTGCACTCAGCACAACAGAAGCAGAGTATATGGCAGCATGTGAAGCATGCACTGAAGCAATATGGTTAAGGAAGTTAATCTCTGATTTATTTGATCAGATTCCAGAATCGACCATAATATATTGTGATAATCAGAGTTGTATAAGATTATCAGAATAGCTTGTGTTTCATGAAAGGTCAAAATACATTGAGATCAAATACTACTTTATTCAAGATAAAGTCCAAGAAGGAGAGGTAAAACTTGAGTATATCCCCACTGACAAGCAAACAACAAACATTCTGACAAAACCTCTATCCAGAATAAAGTTTGCATATTTCCGAGAGAAGATGGGGATCATGGAAATAACTCCCTTAGCTAAAAGGGAAGACTCTCTAGGTTAGGAGGGAGCACTAAAATATTAATGAAACATTTATCTTTGTGATTGAAAAATAGTCCAGATTGGACAGATTCTTTTTTGTTCGGAAAGTGGATTGAGATTTCTAACGAACAACAATTTCCCATTGTGGTTAACATGGGAAATGGTCCAAATTGTTGATGTATCATAGACATCAACTTCCCATTGTGGTTAACATGGGGAGTGGTCTAGGGCAGTCTCTCTTCTTGAGTGTTACTCAAGAAGACTGGCCCGCCTTGTCAGACATCGATTTCTCATTGTGGTTAACGTGAGGAATGGTTTGTTTTGGAGGTTGATGCAGGACAATCTTTTCCTCTTGTGGTTAATAGAGGAAATGGTCCGGACAGTCATTCCTTAGGGTTTATACATTCTCTCCAGGGTGCACTTTGATTAGTGTAGGAGGAATGGCCTAGGGTGGGGAATGGTCCAGGCTCAGCAATCGAGGACATGCATTCCTTAGGGTTTATACATTCTCTCCAGGGTGCACTTTGATTAGTGTAGGAAGAATGGCCCAAGGTGGGGAATGGTCCAGGTTCAAAAGATAGGACAGTTATTCTTCCTTGTTTGAGAAGAATAGTCCAGATATCTCATTGTTCTACTTTGAGGGCGGATATTCTTTCATATCTCATAGACGTGAGTGAAAGATTGGCCAAGATGATTCAGTTTATTTTAAATATTTTTCTGTGCAAGTTGGCATCAGATGATTGTTATGGAGACTGCTTGTCTCCAGACAATAGAGATATACTACTGTGGTGGATTTGTTCCAATGTTTGTGACTATGTGTTACGGTTTGAGTAGTTGCGTACTACCATGGATAAACACAAGTGTGTTCTATCAATTGATATTGTTCCAGTTGTCATAGGAGATTATCCAGTTGGATAATAATGACGGTGCTCGTGATACTACTAGTTGAATGGTCTGTTTGTGCTCAAGACCATACCTCCCTAGCTAGAAGGGAGTGTTGATATTATGGTAGCTTCGGGAGGTATTAACCTCTATTGTGACCTATGACGAGATTAGAATATTCTGAAAGGAAGCAAAGAAGTAAAGGAAACCCTAGACGAGATGTCGGCTGCAGAAATATAATTAATGTGAATTAATTAGT
>JZKD02S1261366.1:59324-99343 GCA_000966675.3 Picea glauca | reverse complement strand
CGTTCTATTACATGTTGTTGTCTTTTTCAAGGGATACAAATTTTTACTGGATCTCCATCATTTATGTTGAGGTCTCCTTGGGCCAAGAGATAGCCTTTGTTGGCTAATTTGTCTGCTTCTTTATTTGATTCTATAAGAATATGATAGCATTTGAAGGAGGTGAAGTCTTGTAGAATATGTCTTAGCCTTTGCAGATTCTTGTTTAAGCCAGCGTCATTAAACTGGCCTTTCGAATGTATCATTTTGATCAAGATTTCAGAGTCTCCAAATTCTTGCAGCTCCCAGTGTCCTCTTTCTTTGGCTATTTGGCAGACTTTTATCAAACTCAGGATTTCTGCTTGATTGTTGGTTCGCTGTCCTAGTCCCCAGTTGAAGGTTTCTTGTACTCTCCCTTCAATGGAATAAATAAGTCCTCCAACTCTCGCTATCCCAGGGTTTCCCTTGGAGGCACCATCGAAGAAAACTGTAGTTATTCCTTGCTTCCTCCACCAACTTTGGAATATATCATAATTGTCTCTTAGCCTCCACTTAGTTTCGAGATGGGGTTTATCAATGTTGTGGATCCGATGGGTAAGCACAAAGGTGTCGAGCCAATTCTTTTCCTCTTGCTGCAGCGAGGTATCGACTTTGTGGTTTTGAGAGCTCAAAGTTTCTAGGAGAAGGCCTTTTTCTTTTGCTGCTACCATGTTGGGGGTCTAGGCTGTATTGTTGAAAGTTTGCTCGTTTCTTGCAAGACAAAGCTTCTAGCACACAAATTTGGGGATGGTGATCCAGACTCTGGCCCATAATGAGTTCAGTGAGAGCGAAGGGTAACAATCCTTCCATGTAGTGAAAAGATCTACTACTGAAATTTTAGTGGGGGTAGAAACCTTGAGACCATGGAGTATGAGAAGCTAGACTTTATTTGCAAATAGACAGTCTACAAACAGATGATCCATGGCTTCCATGGCTTCTTTGAATAATGAGCATTTGTGTGGGCCAACGATATTTCTTTTCATTAAATTTTCGCCAGTTAGGATCTTTTTACTTTGGGTAGCGCCATTGAATCCCATACCTCCATCCAAAATCTTGCAGGGAGGGATCTATCTCTCTGAGGTTGTAGCAGTTCATAGCCTTTGGCTGAGGAGTGCGATCCTGAAGGTCCCCAACCCCATTTGTCTTCTTCTGACTTGTGCACCGGAGATGCATCTCGAAGTTCCTCTTTAAGCATTTCTAGTTGCTGGAGGAGGTGATCTAGAACGTTGCCGAAGTACTAGTCTGACCAGAAGCCATTATCATCCCAATTTTATACGTCATAGATGCTCTGTTTTCCTCTATGTTCTAGGAATTCACAAATTTCAGACAGGCTGGTGTTTGATGCTAGAGGCGGATGCCCCATTATCTGATCTATCCATAATTTTACCCGCTTGCCATTTCCTGGGATGTGATACGGGTTTTGCATGAAGCATCATGTTCCTTTAATGCAGAGTTGCCATAACAACGTGCTCTTCCTACTGTTGACATTTTGCAAATTTCTGATTTTAGCATTTGGTATGTATTTGTACCTCAACGTTTTGCTGACGGGGTGAAAGGGATCTCTATGCATCTTCCACAGAATTTTACAGCCCAAAGTTGTGTTAACGAGATCTGGATCTCGGATTTGAAGCCCACCTTCTCTCAGGGGCCACTTTGCTGTATCCCAGTTGACGAGGTGAAATTTGCATTGGTTCCCTTTCCCACCGTGCCACAAGAAGTCTCTCAAATATTTGCTAATTTGCCCAGATATCGACTTGGGTGCCATGAGGTAGGACGCTTGGTAGATCGACAGTGATGAGAGGACTGCTTTTATCAGAGTTAATTTACCTTCGTGAGTGAGCCATTGACCTCCCCATGCAACGATTTTGCCTTTGATTTTTGTTATCACTCCTTCCCACAGGTTGACTTTGTTTATGCCCAGTGTTAATGGCAGCACAAGGTAATTAATCTTTTCCCAATTTGAATTCCCAATGAAACCCAGGTTGCGTGCTATTGTTTCTGTTTCGTGCTCTGCTGCATTCCAACTGTAGACAACACTTTTCCTTTCACTTATCAGTTCTCCAGACACTTTGCAATATGCTTGAAGAGTATCCTTAAATGCAGAGGCTACTCTGTTAGAAGCTCCTCCAAGCATGAGAGAGTCATCCGCGAATAGAGCGTGATTTAAAGGTTTAAGATCCTTCGTTATTCTCAAACTTGGGGCAACTCTTGTTATCCTGTCCTGCTCCAGCTTTTTGCTGAGTGTATCCGCCATTAAAATGTATAGAAATGGAGAGAGGGGGCAACCTTGCCTCAACCCCCTCGAGGATTTAAAAAATTATGCTGGCCTCCCATTTACCAAAGGGGCTATCCATGGGCTGTTGGTGCAGGATTGTATCAAATTTACAAACTCTTGCTCGAATCCAAAGGAAAGAAGCACTTGATATAGGAAGGACAACTTTACTCTATCGAAGGTGTTGGCCATGTCTAACTTAATCGGCATGCCTTTCTCTTTTCTGAGGTTGCTGGAGTGCATGGCTTCCTGGACTTGGATTACATTGTCCAGGATGTATCTCCCTTTGTCGAAGCCTCGCGAGTCTGAGATGAGTTTGCCCAACAGAGGCTTTATTCTGTTTGCAAGGAGTTTTGCAATTACCTTGTAAGAGGCGTTACATAGGGAGATTGTCCTAAACCTATCAAAGGAGATGTGATTTGTTTCTTTCGGGATTAATGCAAGGAAAGTTGAATTGGTGCTACCACCCAATTTCGCTTTCTGTAGGAATCCTTTTATCATTCTGTTGAGGTCGGGTTTGATTATATTCCAGCATATCCTGTAAAAATGAATGATAAACCCATTTGGCCCCGGGGCTTTGTCGGGGTCCATGGACCAGATGATTTTGCTGATTTCTTCTTCGTTGATTGGCTTCAATAGTGTTGTGTTGTCTTCTTTTGTGACCAGTGCCATAATGTTCTTGAGGAATTCTTTATTGCCTTCTTCATTATGATCGTTCTCTTTGTTGTAAAGATGGTGGAAGTGTGAGGCAACAACAGCCTTTATTTGGTCTATTCCTGTGTAGAGCTTCCCGTCATTGGTTGTAATCTCAGTGATGTGGTTCCTGGAGAGACGAGCTTTATATTGACGATGGAAGTAAGATGTGTTTCTGTCTCCAGCTTCTAGCCAAAGACTGCGAGACTTTAGTCTCCAATATTCTTCTTCATTTCTGAAGGAACGGTATGTTTTACATTGGGTTGCTTGCTCCTTGTCCAATTCTGTTTTAGTAATATCTATTGTTTCCATTTCACTCTGCAACTTCCCCAGCTGCTGCACTGACTCCTTTCTTTGGGTATTGGGATTGCTTACTGGGAGTTTGCTCCATTCCTTGAGGGACTTTTTTGTTATTTTTAATTTTTGTTCCCATACATAGTTGGGAGAGCCAGTGACTGAGGTGGACCATGCCAGTCGGACCGTCTCTCCAAAACCACTATTTTCTTTCCACAATGGACTGAATCTGAACGGGATTGGCCCCAATTTTTCTTCCTCCTCTAGCAATAGCAGGATGGGTTTGTGGTCCGAGGTGAGCTTGGGGAGGATGGCTGAGGAGATAAGCTTCCTTTCGGTTAGCAAAGTGCTTTGGACCAAAAACCTATCCAATCTGGCGGATATGTGATCCTCCCCTGTCCTATTATTGGTCCAGGTGTAAAGCCCTTTGCGTGGTTTAAAATCCATTAGGTCCCAATATTGTATCATGTCTTCTACTACATAAATCATTTGATCCTTGCTGTTCCTTCCTCCCCTCTTTTATTTATCAATCATGACGAGGTTAAGGTCTCCAACAATAATTATATTGTTTGGGGAGTTTAGTTCTAGAAACTCATTTAAAGTTTTCCAACAATCTTTCTTTTCAGAATACAATGTCGGTACATATAAATTGAATAATGCGATGGTTAACTTACTTTATGTGTGCTTCAGCTTTGTGAAACTCCAGTGTTGAGTGTTGTAGGAGTTGACGAGCCTGAACTGTTCTTCCTTCCACAGGGTTGGTATTCCTCCGGAGGAGCCCCTTGCGCTTATTGCTTTTCCTATATTCTTCTGCCAATTCTTTTTGTTGATCTCTAGAAGAGCTTCCCCTTCGATTTTTGTCTCTTGGAGCATGAGGATGTCTGTTGGTTCCGCTTTCATTAGATCCTTGACCACTTCAATTTTTGACGAATTCCCCAAACCTCTACAGTTCCAAGAGACGATTCTCATTACTTACTATTGGGGGTGGTTGGGCCTCCTCCTTTTAGGGGCCTTGTTCTTGTGTTTCTGTCGATTGACATTTCTATGGTAGGTTGACTTCCTTGGGTCTTTTGACTTTTTGCCTCTTCCTCCCTTGCTTCTCTGCGGGACTTTCTTCCTGCTCTTTTGGCTGGCCTTTCTAGGATCTCATCCTYYGAGGAGCTTGGTGATTCTAATACTTTCTTTCTGGCTATRWCRGCGTATGAGGGAGAGGGGGCTACTTCYAGGGTTCTCGTCGTTTTCCCTTGTTCCCCTGTGCCTTTCCCATTTTGGGGGGGTTTTGATTGTTCAATGTTGTCCATATTTGCTTATGATTCTTCTATGTCCTTGTTGGGCTCTACAGTTTGAGGTCCTGATTTCAGCATGAGATTGGAACTCCCGTATTTTTTCTCTTGCCCCAATTTCCCGGGGTTGTTGTCCTTTGTTGTTCCTTTGCTTCTAGATTTTGCTATCCCTGTTTTCTGCACTGTGATCCATTGATTTACTTTCGCATTCTCACTCTCTTCTGCATTTTTTTTTACAGTGTCTTGCGAAGTGGCCGTAGCCATGGCAGTGTCGGCATTTGAAGGGTAACTGTTCATAATCTAGCTCTAGTAAATGTGTCCAATCTGCAGCAGTTAGTTTGATTGCCTCTGGTAATCCTACTTCCAAATCAACCTCCACACAGATCCGTGCGCATGAGTACTGGTCTTTTCTCACTGCTTGGTCAATATACCTTCTAAGCGTATTTCCGATTGCATGCAATGATTTTTTATTCCAGCAATGTAAAGGGAGATGAGGTAGATGGACCCAAACTGGAATGGCGGATGGCACATCCTGGGCTGGATCAAAATATGGGGTCCATTTGTTCAGGTATAACCCTTGTGGCCCCATGAAGTATGGGTTTTTTCTGAAAATGAGGTTTTTGTCCTCGGAGTTTTCGAACACGAATACAAAATATCCTTTCCCTACAAAGTGACTCTTTATTCCTTCTAAGATGAGCAGACTCTAGTTCCTCTGCACCCAAGCTTTGACGAATTTGGGAGAGGGCCAGAGCCCAGTAAATTACTCGATAAGACCTCTGTCTACGAGATTGACTATCAATCTGCATGTTTCTTCTATAGGAAGTTCAACGCTTGGGATGCAGTCCAACTTCTTTACGAATTTCTATTGTGTTGCGGACATCGGTCTTTTGGGAGCTTCGACAACGAGCTTCTTGAAAGCTTCAAATTCTAGCAAGGGGGGTGGGGGAGGAGCGACACCCCCACTAGTGTCCATGGTTAAGGAAATCCTACTCGTTCTGCTGAGAACCTCGCGCGCTAGGTCGCGCTCTGCTCCAAAACCCCCTATGATTGAAAATTCACGAATGTTAATGCTCACAATTCTCATCTCATTTTATATAGAAATTTCCAAGCTCATATATTAGTGGGCAGCATTGACACACTCGGATTTATTTTTAAAAAATCAATTCAAATTATTATTATTATTTTAATCACTAAAATCTCTAAAATATATAATTTTACATACAAATTCTCCAATTCCAAAAAAGAAATTAATTGCTCTGAGTGAATCTAGTGCATTTTTTTCCAATATAAAAAATTGTATTTTCTATTTTTTTTAAAATTGAGAGTACATTTCTTAGCACGTGTATCTATTGTTCACCATTGTCAATTGGGTGTAGCTTGGATGGTTGTGAGGAATGATTTTTGTCCTCCCCACCTAGGTTCAATTCTCATAATGACATGAATAAAGCTCACAATGAGTATGTTGTAATGGCTTCGAGCCTTTGATTCTTAATTGAATAGGAAATTGTTATTTCAACAAATGCAATGCCTCTTTTGATAAAGTGTTGACAAAAGTATTCAATTCATGATAAACAGGGATGATTTTAAGGATGAAAATTTAATTTAAAATGTAGAAACCTGGGCGAATTTTACTAATCCTTCATATGCCAACTATAAAATGTTGGCAATATTTTTGTAAAAATATTCAAATTTCTAAGGATTTTATATAGTTTGTATAAAATTTTGACGATTTTTAAGGTAAAATAATTTTATCCTATAAAATTTGGGCAAATCATTTTTAGAATAGCGAATTGTTTTTTGGGAAAAACCATGGAAAATTATCCCATGAGAGAAATTTAGCCCCTAAAATCATCCCTAATGATAAACATGAGTGAAACTAATCAAGTGGAAGTATTTAAAGATCTCTTTAAGTTTCTAAGCAATTTGTTGAAGGCCCGAGTTGTGAATCTACACCCTATTGTTCATTTAGTTAACTGAGCTTTGAATGACCAAATACCTATAGACAGAAGATATTCCTTCCCATAGAAAATTTTGAAAGTGCATACATAGATTTAAATTCCCCTTGGTTATTTGTTCATTGACCCAAGTTGGTTTTGCCAACAAAATAGTGGTTATCTATAAGGTGAAGCAAAAATCCCAGGTTGCCAGTGTGCATGATACCTTGACAAGCACCATCTAAATATCCCCAAGCCATCCCCTTGTTGATATTGACCTCACCCACTAAACGAAACTCCTTTATTCTAAAGGTGGGTTTACACAACTAATATTGAAGTTATTCAAATTATTATCGTCGTCAACTTCTGAAATCTCGAGTCTAATGGAATAAGAACAACAAACATATCCTTCAAATTCACTCAAAGTGGAAAACCAATAGGATCAGAATCCAAAGTCTCCAACGAGACAACAGTCCTCAACCTGTATCCCTCAAATAGAGAAAATCCCACATTATGAAATTCAATACATGCAATATCACACCCTGATTTGCAAATTTATGCGAATCTGGTCATCAAAAAATTCCCTTATATAGTGGATCAAGATACGTTGGAAACCCAAAGGATATGTCGACCTCAAGTTGGGATATAAGGGATTATTTATTGTTATCTTTAATCTGCCCAAAGATCGAGAAAGGGTTTTCTAGAGTGGTCCCTATTTTTTCAACTCGATGGGCTTATACTTGTGAATCTAGAAAGAGAACTTTAGCCTTGAGAAAGAGGATTTCATGGCATCTCTGGTCTAGATCCGCCTATACTCTCTTCCACAAGAATATTGGCATCCAGATATCCTAGAAGGCATAGGTAATACGTGGGGTTCTTTTGTTTGAATTGTAGATGCTACACACCAAGGAAGATATACTTCATATGCATGGATCTGTGTGTACTTTGATGTTTCAAAGGCACTGCTAGCCTCTATCAACCTCAGATATCGGGACACGGACTGGATTTCAGAAATTGATTATGAACACATCCCCTTTGGGTGTCACAAATGTCATGCCGATTGTCACTTGTTCAGGGATTTCCCGCTGAATAAACCAATGGATCAACCCAAATCTCGGCAAGGAAAGGATGGAGACAGGTTTGAAAAATTCATTTCCAAGAGAAAGATCCTGAGAAAAACAATGTCGCATCCAAATACCAAGGGCCCCTGAACCAACAACAGTTTCAAAAAATTGTATACAATAGAGGATAAACAGAAAAACATCTAGACTAAGGAGTAGCAGATCCAACCAGAGCAGGACTAGATCCAACCTCCAAGTCTAGAATCCAAGTCTTTGGTGAGTAAGGATTCATATTTGCAACAAAGAAACCTCATAATTAAAGATCAAGGTGAAGAAATTAAGAACATCGATGAAATCAAAATAGATCTAGAAGAGTATGAAGAAATGGAATTAGAAGGACTCAACCTACAAAGCATAGTCTCTGCATGTGAAAGGCAAGAAGTTCACTCATTCCAAAAAAAGTAAATCCAACTCCTAAAATCGGCTCTTCTCATATCTAAACATAAGTAAAAAGCAGTTGCTACTCAGAAAGGTAAGAATTCTACTGCATCTACTCTAGGAATCAAGAAGTCTTCGCTTAAGGAAACAATTAAATTAACTAAATAAGATAGAAAGAGGGGTCAACCTTCAAACAAATAGTTGCTCCAAGAACTAGGAGAACTCCTAGTCAATTCGGGTCGAATTAAGAGCGCAACGGAAAAATTTTCTTCCCAACCCCACCAATCTCAATGAAATTAATTTCATGGAATATAAGAGGTCTCAATGACCCAAGTAAACATAGAGCCCTGAAGACTCTAATCTCAGAAGAAAAACCATCTATCATGATGATCCAAGAAACCAAATGCTCGTGTGATATTCTTGGAAAAATAGCCTCTAAATGCTGTTGGGGATGCCAATCAGTAGCTATCGATGCATATGGAGCCTTGGGAGGTTTATAAATCCTCTAGATTCCCGCAGACATCATGGTCAATAATATTCTTTCCACTAGATGCTCCCTTTCTGCTAAATTCCAATTAATTAGGTCTGACCAAATAGGCATAGTTATTAGCTTTTCTGAATTCCCTTCAGAATCTCAACCCTTATACCTCTCAAAGACCTTGAATTGTGGGAGACGATTTCAACATAATCTCTTCCCTCTCAGAAAAGAAAGGAGGGGTCAACTAGCTAGATCAAGACTCAAACCTCTTTAAGGAGACTTTGAGTGACCTTCGATTGGTAGATTGGGAAATCAAAAATGGAATCTTCACTTGGAATAATCATAGAACAGATAACCAGTAGATAACCTCTATTTTAGATCGTTTCCTAGTGTCAAAGTCCCTTTTACATCTCAACTTTTCTATCGAGACTTCCATTCTCCCTTTTCAGGGATCTGATCATTGGCCCATTTGCAATATCAAGGATATTCTAGCTAGTCCCAAAAATAATTCGTTCTGATTTGAACAACTTTTGTTGAACAATCAATCCTTTCAAGAGAAATCTAAAAGTTGGTGGAGAGCAGTGGCCATACCCTCGGGTTCCCCAATGTATCGACTCCAACAACACTTGAATAATTTGAAACATCAACTTAAGAAATGAAGAAAAGAAGAATTTTGAAACATATTCTCCGCAAAACGCCAAATTATGGACATGAATCAACTCCAACAAATTATGATAACAAATGGGAGCTCAGAAAAACTCATAAAGGAAGAAACTAAAATAAGAGTTGAAATATTTATCAGAGAGAAACATGAGGAGTAGTTGTGGTGCCAAAAATATAGAGTTCATTGGCTAAAAAAGGGGGGAAATAATACAAAATTCTTTGACAACTCAATGCTCCAATGCCAACACACTAATCAAATTACCTCGATCTGAGATTCCCAAGGGAATAAACTCTGCAATCACATAGAAATAGAAACTGACTTAATTTAGTATTACAATTCCTTGATGAAATAAACCCAAGAGAACAGGAAATCAACAATCAACAAGATAACCCAACACATACCTCAACTGAAAACAGAGGAACATAATGCAACCCTGATGAGGGAAATTTCGATGGAAGAGGTTGAACACGCAATCATGGAAATGCCCAAAGGTAAATCTACAGGCCTAGATGGCTTTACAATTGATTTTTTTCATGCTAGTTGGCCTGTGATCAAATAGGATGTTCTGGAAGTGGTCGAAAACTCCAGAAAATTCCTCAAAGTCCTCCTTCCTTGAACTCAACCTTCCTAACCTTGATCCCCAAAGAGAAAAAGGTAGAAGACCCTAGCAAATTCATACATATATCCATGTGTAATCTGATCTATAAAATCATCTCTAAAGTCATCGCCAACTATTTGAAGACTCTCCTTCCTATTCTAATCTCTCAAGAACAATCAACCTTTGTGGAAGGCCATCAAATCATGGATATCATTATTATGGCTCATGAATTCATTCACTCTTTAAAATCTTCCCTCAATCTTGTTTTTCTTATAGAGTTGGATTTGGATAAAGCTTATTATAGCCTTAGTTGGGACTATATTTCAAGTATCCTTCAGGCCTTCACATTCTCCCCTCAATGGATCAATTGGATTATGTATTTTCTTTTCTCAACCTTCTTCTCCATTTTGTTGAATGGCTCTCCTTCAATGACCTTATCCCCTTCTTTGGGTATCCACCGAGGATACCCCCTTTCCCTTTTCCTCTTTATTCTAATGGTAGAAGGTATGGGGTGATATATCCAAGCAACAACGACCCAAGGTAAGTGGAAAGGTCTCAATCTCCATGGGGACGACAAACCAGCTACCCACCAACAATTTGTGGATGACATGATGCTAATGGATACTCCTACCATTAGAGAATCCCTCCAAATCAAACAATCGCTAATGGAGTTCTTAGAAGCTTCAGGAATGACAATTAATCATGGAAAATATCATCTTTTTTTCTTCAACACGTCTCCAACTGTCCAAGCCCATATAGCAAAGACATTGGGATTTCAATGCATCTCTCCCTTCTAAATATTTAGGCCCCCTTGTTGAAACATCCCTAAATAAAGGTGCGTGGGAATACCTCCTTTCTAGTCCATCCAAGAATCTCGATAATTGAGCCTTCATGTCCCTTAACTTGGCTGGTAGACTGATCCTAGTGAAATATGTGCTTCAAATTATGCCTCTTTACCAGTTCTCAGTCCTAGTGGATCCTAATTATCTCCTTAAAGTGGTGAGAAATCTACATAGATCCTTTCTCTTGGGGGGGTCCAAATAGAGGAAAAAATGGGCCCTAGTTTCATGGAAATCAATTTTCAATCCCAAGATGGAAGGAGGGTTGGGCCTTCGAGACCCTGAAATAGTGGGTAAAGTTTTAGGAGCAAAGTTATGGTGGTGTTGTCTCACCAACCAACAATCGTAGTGGGATTGTATATGGAAGGTGAAGTATGTTAGAGAAGAACAAGAACGAATCCTAATATGAATGTAAAGTGCCCCAAGTGACTCCAACATTTGGAACTTGGCCTCGAAAAATAGATCCGTAATCCAGCAAAACTTCTTCTGAGAAATTAGGAATGGGCATGAGGCTTTCTTCTGGGAGGATGCTTGGAAACATATGTCGAAATGGTCAGACCAAGAACAATTCCAAGGAATAAAGGAAGAAATGTTACACAAAGGATAAACTAAAGTATCTCATTATTGGGCCCTGAAAGTGACCCATCAAAGATGGCACAACTAGCTCCCCAAAGAAGGATGGGAAGGAGCTTAGGACCAATATATTATAAAATGATTATGCGAGGACTTAACTAGCAGAAGAATCAAAAATAGTAATGAGGTAGACCACCTCCGTTGGGGTTGGTCAATGAAGGGCTCTTTTCAGTTAAAGAGGCTTACTGGATTGCAGTCGGCCACCAAAATATTCGTAAAATGAAAATTTGGCAATGGCTTTGGCAACAAAACTAGTGGCCAAAAGTTTCAACTTTTCTACGGTTGTTAACTCAAAACAAGACGTTGACCTGGGATCATATTTGTAAAAGAGGCTTCTCATGACCCTCAAGGTGCCTTCTCTACCTCTCTCAAGAAGAATCCATTGAGCACATGTTCAACTCTTGTCTCTTTGTGGAATACTTATGGGACAAGAGTAAATCCATATTATGTAGATCGGAACATATTCTTCAATATCTTCCTACCTCCATTGAAGAATGGCCAACTTCTATCACTCAAAACCCTATAGTCAACCATCTATGGAAGCTCCTCCCAAGCTTCTTGGTATGGGAATCCTAGAAAGAACTCAACAAGAGACTATTTAGAAACGAGATTCATCCCCTAGCAGAGATATGGACGAGAATAATCAAATCTATCTAGGAAACAGTCCTTACTCAACCATGGAAGGATGACTATTGGAATACGAACAAGTATGAGAGAAATATTCTCGGGGCTCTAGCTATGACTAGTCTTTCACCTTTGGTTTGCCTGATTCTGCTGCCCCCAAATCTCTCATCTCCTTCAAGTTAGTCACCTCCTCCCAAAGGTTTTATCAAAATTAACTTCGATGAGGCCTCAAAAAGAAACCAAGGTATGGGAGGTTTGGGAGGAGTTTTCCATGATAACTTAGGAGGGATCATCGGAACTTATGCAAGCAAGATAGGCCACATCAGTGTTAGAATATTTAGACACTTAGGATTTAGTTAAGATCTACTTGGTCTAATGTGTCATTATGTGTTTCTTAGTGTGTTTCTTTAGTATGCATTTGTAGTTAGGAAATATGATGGTCACGATATGTTCATGACATAAAGTGATCCAACGGTTCATATTCTCCTTGATCTTAATGGCCAGATTGATTTGTGGCTTAACACTCAATTGGTCCATGATATCTATCTAAATAGCATGGAGGTTCATTTGTCAATGATCTATTGTGATAAACTCTCTTGTAAAATCTCCATGTAATCTTTTTCTTTTGCATTAATAAACTTCTCCAAGTGGCCATGTTGGTTGGGGCCGTGGATGTTTCCTCGTAGGGATTTTACCACGTTAAAAAATCGGTGTGTTGATATTTGATCTGGTTGTGTGAGTGTTTATTGAAGGTGTTCATCCTCTGTTGGAATACATGTGTTGTCTAACATGGTATCAGAGCTTGTTTGAAGACCCGTTCCCATTGCAGATCGAGATCATGAAGTCGAGTTGCCTCATCTCTGGTTTCTTCCATTTTCATGCATTTTTGGTCTGAGAGGATTGTTCCATTGCATCCAGAGTGCTTATTTCAGTCAAGAATGCTTTTCTTTTCACTTTAAAAGGTTTATGTTTTCCCAAGACACGGACATTTCAGTCAGATCCAGAGGTATAATGTCTGAATACGCCCTTTTTAAATTTTTGTAGAGTATTATTTCGGTTTTATATTGTTTGTTTCCAGGTTGCTACTCTTTTATATCTATGTATGCTTGTTTCCCCGTGCCTTGTGCGATCTCGACAAATTAGAAACAAATAGAAAAATGTGCATTTTTCAGGTAAGCTAACCAAGATCTAACCCTTGTTGTCATCGAGAAGTGAAATTTTTTTCTTGTGTGAAAAAGAGTTTTTTTTAGTATGCTCTCTAAGGCCGTCAACAACAATAACAATCCTCCTTCTAAACAATACAATAAGTTTTGGTAGCTCACTTGGTTAAAATTTGTCTTATTAAGTAAGAGGTCTTGAGTTCAAGTCTCTTTTTTGTTACCTTTTTTGAAAAAGTTCATGCGTTCATTGTAAAGTGTATTTCACTTCAAGTATAAAAGTGAATCACTATAAGTAGCTTTAATATTTTGTTTTAAAGTTATTTATTTTACATGCAACTTTCTTTTATAAAGAAACTTCATTGTAAAAGTGATCCCTGCATATTTTTATAAAAGTGGGTCACTTAATAAAACAACTTATTTGTAAAAGTGGGGTTATTTGGAGGGGTATCACCACGTGGACCAACTTCTACTTGCCACGTGGCTCTTTGGTTACCATTTATGTTTTTTTATAAAAGGGCATAACCTTCACATCCGAAGTCTGTTTTCAGCGCCATTCTTTTTAAAACCACCTAATTCTTTAATATCTTTCCATCAAGATCATCAGTTTCAGTTTTTAAATCCATATTATCTGGATAATTAATATGGCTTCTTCCAGTGATCTTTTGCTTACCAACACCAACTACTTCAAATGGAAATCCCATGTGGAGGATTTATTAAGAAGTAAAGGCATGTACCAGATTACCTTGGGAAAGGAAAAAGAACCCACTGATGATGAAAAGAAAGTCAAATGGGCTAATAGGAATGACGAAGCACGTGGACTGATCGGAATGTCCATCTCTCCTGATTTAAGGTTCCACCTTCAAGAAATTGATTACCCTGATGAAGCTTGGGAAAATTTTGAATATGTGTTTGGTAAACACAATATTATTCAAACAAATCAGTTAGAAAATCTGATATTGACTTTAAATCCAAGTGATTTTTCTTGCATTGAAGATTATCTATCTAAGTTTAAAACACTTAGAATTTTATGTGAAGAGTGTAACATAAAGTTAGAGGAAGAGTGTTGCATCTATATTATTATTTCTAAGCTAGGTAGTGCATATTCTATGTTTGTATCTACCTTTTATGCCATGAGAGAGACTTTAGGGAAAGATTATCAAAAACCCACTCTTGAGTCCTTTTGTGATGCTATGATTAGAGAGGTCTTCTCATGGACATGCACTTTATACTTTTGGTTTCTCCTTCAGTGAAACTTCTACTTCTTCGTTTGATGAGTGTCTTATTGACTCTGGATCATCTTATCATATGGATAAAGAGAAAGCCATATTTTCCATACTAAATGAGTGTAACACCAATAAAATATTTTTTGGTGATGATAGATCTCTTAGTGTTGTAGGATCTGGAACAGTTCAAGTAGATAATGGTCATTTTAATGATGTATTATGTGTTCCAATTCTTTCATGTAACCTTCTATCAGTATATCAAATCACTCATTCAGGTGAAGGTAAAACCGTAGATTTTTCACCTCACCAAGTTGTAATCAAGGATCTCAAAGATTCTCAGCATGTTCTTGCAACTCGAATTGTTGATGATATTACCAGGTTGTACAAGTTTGCCAACTTTGGGTCATCATATTTTCCATCAGTTTTTGTTGCTCATAGAAATGACTTGACCAAACTTTGGCATGAGGGGTTTGGTCATCTAAACTATCGTTCATTGCATAAAATATGTAATCAACATATGGTGACTGGTCTTCCTTTTGTTTCATGTAGAGATGTTGTTTGTGTTGGTTGTGTTCTCAGCAAACATCATCGGGACAATTTTGACAAACATGCCTCTTGGCACACCTCGGTCCCTTTGCAACTTGTTCATAGTGACTAGTGTGGTCCACTTTCTTCTCCTTCTTTTTCTGGGTGCAAGTATTTCTTAACTTTCATTGATGACTTTTCCAGACATACTTGGGTTTACTTATTAAATTATTATTAGAAGAGATGTTAAATTTGATGAAAATATCTTGGCCTACGAGCATAATTCGACGATTGTGCCTTCTTCGACCTACGATCCATCTTCGACATTTGTTCCTTCTTTTTTTCCTATTTTGGTTTCTTCTTCAGATGATGATAGTGAGGATGAAAATCCACCTCTTCCTGCTCATCTATCTCCATATGAGTCCATTGAACCTGAACTAGCACCACCACTTCCTAGATGGGTATGTTCAACACGAGAAGTAGTTGGTGACCTTGTCATTGATCCTTCATATCAACATCAGACACGTCACAATAACGATGAGCCTCTTCTATTTTGGATCGAGTTTCAGAGACTCATGGTCTAGAGACATTTGCATAAGCTTCAGGTCATACATATTGGAATACAACAATGCATGAAGAGTATTGTTCTTTAATGGAAAATGATACTTGGGATATTGTACCTATTTCGAAAGGAAGAAAACTTGTTATATGTAAATGGGTCTATAGAACTAAGTATGCATCAAATGGAAGTGTTGAAAGACACAAGGCTTGGTTAGTTGCCAAAGGATTTTCCCAAGTTGAATGAATTGACTATAATAAAATCTTTGACCCTGTAACCAAAATGAATTCCATCTTCTTTGTTCTTTCCCTTGTTGCCTCACATAAATGGGAGGTCCATTAGATGGATGTTAAATCTTCCTTCTTGCATGGGGATTTTCAAGAATAAATCTACATGGAACAACCTCCTGGCTATTTCTAGAATGACTCTAGCCTTGTTTGTTGCCTTAATAAATATCTTTATGGTCTTAAGAAAGCTCCCCGAGCTTGGTATGCAAAAATGGACAACTTTCTTATTGACACTAGATTTTCTAGATGTCATTGTGATCCTAATGTTTATACCAAGAAAGTAGGAATCCATATCATAATCCTTGTTCGTTATGTTGATGACCTTATCCTTACTAGTAGTGACTCAAAACTTTTAAACCATGTGAAAACCAGCCTTAAGAAGAAATTTGAAAAGACAGACTTAGGATTTTTGCACTATTTCCTTGGCCTCCAAATTTTGCAAATCAATGAAGGATTTTTTATTTCCCAATCTATGTATGATTGTGACCTTCTTCATCACTTCCACATGGAATATTGTAAATCAACACCTTCTTCCTTCTAGTCTGTAGTTAATCTTGTTGCCACATGTACTTCTCCTGAAGTTGATGCCACTTTGTACCCTCAGTTAGTTGGTAGCCTCTTATACTTGACTCATACCCATCTTGATCTTTCCTTTGTTGTTGGTCTTGTTTCCCGGTATATGCAAACACCCCATGAAATCCATTGGAAAGCAGCTAAAAGGTTACTTCATTATGTATAAGGTACAGTTCAGTTCGTGATACGTTACAGTTCATGGGGGGGTCCTTTATTGGTTGGTTTCACTGATTCAGATTGGGTCGATGACCCTGATGATTGGAAGTCTACTTCATGTTATTTTTTCATCCTTGGTTCAGGACCTGACACATGGGCCTGTAAGAACAACAGGCTATTGCACTTTATTCAGCAGAATCAGAGTACCGAGCAGCAGTAAATGCAAGTCAGGAAGCCTTATGGATTCGACAAATCCCTTAAGAGTTTGGATTACAACAATAACATCCGACTAGACTTTAGTGTGACAATCAGAGTTCCATCAAGCTCGCCAAATACCTAGTTCAACATCATCACAACAAACACATAAAGATACACATGCACTTCATCAGAAATCTCATTCATGATCGAGTTATTGAAGTTCTTTTTTTCCATACAGAAGATCAAGTTACAGATATTTTCACAAAGTCTCTTACAGAAGTGAAGTTTTCCAAACTTCTATCTATGTTAGGAGTTCAAGAAGTTGTTATTAAGGGGGGATAGGCTCTAATGCCTCCTTCCTTCTCCTCTTTTGTCACTTTTGTAAATCCTTCAATTCTATCCCAAGTTGTTCTTAAGGGGGGATGTTAGGATATTTAGACACTTAGGAGTTAGTTAAGATCTACTTGGTCTAATGTATTATTAGGTAAAAGTGTGTTTGTTCATGTGTTTATTTTGTATGCATTAGTATGCATTTGTAGTTAGGAAATATGACAGTCATGATATGTTCCCAACATAGACTGATCCGACGGTTCATATTCTCCTCAATCTTAATGGCTACATTGATATGTGGATTAACACCCGATTTTTCTATGATCTCTATTTAAGGAGCATGGAGGGTCATTTGTCAATGATCGATTGTGAGAAACTCTCTTGTAAAATCTCTTTGTAATATTTTTCTTTTACATTAATAAATTGCTCCAAGTGGCCACGTTCGTTGGGGCCATCGATGTTTCCTCATAGGGGTCTTACCACCTCAATACATCAGTGTGTTGATATTTGATCTGGTTGTGTGATTGATTACTGAAGGTGTTCGTCCTCTGTTTGAATACATGTGTTGTCGAATAATCAACAAAAACACTACGGAAATATTAGCTCCGGAAGAAGGGCTCAACATAGTAAAGTAGAATGACTACACCGAGGTGATAGTTGAGGGTGATTCCCTTCTGATAGTCAACATGAGTAAGTGGATTCAACAAGGGATGTTGATTTCGAATATCTCTTATAGATAGCATCTCGAGTCCTTCCTAGATCAGGTGGCAAAGTTAATGCAAAACATCTTCACTAGTATTCCAAGCCATGTGAAGAGGCAAGCTAATAAGCTAGTATATTGGCTAGCCAATGAGGGGGTTCAGTTAGTCAAGGACTAGTAAGACGAGCCCTAGGACCTCAATAACAAGAACATGCTAGAAACCAATTGTCTAGATTTAGCATTGAAAGACTAGAGTTCCCCATATAAGGTGTTTGGGATGGAAACCGATGGGGATACAACCCCCGAGGATGTTAGGACAGTTGCCATTAACAGCAAGAGTAGTTGGAACCACGATCGACGACAAGGATTAGCGACATCAGCGGGTACATTCGCTAGAAGGGAGGGACTCTCCTCGCGTGGAGTGATGGGGATGGGAACCACCAGGTCCATGAATAATAGTTAGTTTTTGTTTTCTCTCATTTTTTGATGAATTATTAAAGAAGATCAAGACCGAGATCTTGTTTCAGTTCTTATTTAGGAGTTTTTTTTATCTTTTTAGTTTCGAGGACTCTGTTTATGAATATTGGACAAACTATATGGATAAAGAACCTATACCTTTGTTGTTGGTTTGGTTTCCCTAATAACAAACCAACAACAAAACTTTATTGTATATATAATATTTTGTTAAATCAATAAAATTTTGAAATATATATATATATATATATATATATAAAATTGAAAGTGTTTTTTTTTAATTTCTTATTTATAAATTAATAATGATTTTTATGATTACTACGAGTTATGTGTAAGGTTAGCTCTCTTAGTATCTTAGATAAAGAGTCAATTATATAATAACCTCTATTTCTGAGATTCTTCAATGACTTCTACTTTTAAGATCTCTTATGACCATATAAGGAAGAATTTTGATCATCAAATATTTCATTATTAGTGTATATGAAAACTTAAATAAATAAAAAAACACTTCATTTTTTCTTATTTAATTTACTATGGTAATGATAATAAATATTATGTTTTCCTACTTAATTTACTAATATTATTATTAAAAATTATTTCCTTAAATAAATATTATGTTTTTCTTACTTAATTTACTAATATTATTATTAAAGATTATTTCCTTATTTCCTATTTCAATATTTATATTTTAAAATCTTATATCTATAATGAATATTATGTTTTTCTTACTTAATTTACTAATATTATTATTAAAGATTATTTCCTTATTTCCTATCTCAATATTTATATTTTAAAATCTTATATCTATAATGAAGATTATAAATATGTTTTCTAAAAATTTATTAAAAAAATTAAATCTACTTCCATTAATTACAAAATTTTAAAGCTAATTCCATTTAACTTCGAGAGAAACAACTTACGAGTATTTGTCATCTAATCTCCTTTACAACGTGGAACACAAGCTCTTCTCATAATATAGACTCATTGGCATATATTACTAAATTTAAAAAAAAAGTTAAGTGATACATTTTTCTCCTTCATCCCCATAAACCTTTATAACTAATCTCCTTAAAATAATAATAATTTACAATAACTTTTATTGCTTAAAATACTATAAATAGAGTTCTTTATAAATATTTCAATAACATCTTATTTACATCACATAAATTGTGTTCTTTATTATATTAGAAATCCCATTATGAAAAAATTATGTGACATAATATTAAAGTTGTTCGATCATATATGTGGTACTCTCTCTAAAAAGGTCCAAAAACGCCCTCAAAGGAAATATTTGCTAGCTCTTTTATGAAGAACTTGTTGATGTAACTGTTGTTTATACAAATAATTTTTCATTTTCTAACTTGGAACATTATAGATATATCAATTTTGATATTTTTGTAATCGTTATTATATATATATTTTAAACTTTACTACATGGTAAAAATGTGATAGAAATTTTGATCATCACTTTCTTGATCTTTATGTAACCAAAAATTTCATTTAATTCTGATACAATAACAATGAAAAAAAAAATTCTCAAAAAAAACAAACTTACGTTCTCGTTCTGTCAAAGATCAGCAAACTTTATCAATCAAACAAATAAAAGAAACATAATTTCAAAGTAAAGAGCTAACAAATTTTAAATTAGTATTTAACACATTCTGGAATTTCATAATTCATTCCCATGGTTGTTTAAAACAATGCACTTACTTTTATGACTCTTGAAAACGTGGTTTTGTTTATGGTTTGTTACAAGGATGGTCTTGGAGTTATTAAAGTCATAGGGTTTTTGCTAATGTAGGTTGATTTCTAAGGTAAGTTGGAGTTGTAATTTTTATGAGAAAATGATGTGAGCTTATTAGAGTTATCGACGGCCACTCCAAGTCTTCATTTTTTTTGGTGTGTTATTTCTTTGCTTCTTATATATTTTTGTTTGGCTTTGGAGATTCAATCACAGTTTCTTTCACTTCTTTTTTTTAAAGGAAAAAATTAGTAATTTTATATATGAAGAACAAAATTACATTCATATATGTCATTAGTATTTATGTTATGTGTCTAATAGGTAGTAAGATACTGCATAGAAAAAGTGCTTTCCAAAAAACAGAGCAAAAGGTTGGATTCCTGGGATCTATTAGAGGTCAGGAATGTATCATTTACATTAAAATTTACATCAAAATATAGCCAAAACCATATTTACTAAGATCTTGTGACTAGTCACAAGTTTCCATCTTCTTTATAGATGGTATGCATGTTATGCTCTTAATCTTCAAGATCCATAAAAAAAAATGTGAAACTTTGTTCAATCAGAGAGTAGTCAAAGTGTTGTGAAAATGTTCTTGCGACCATCTGGGCCTTCTTCCTTGATCTTCCAACTAACTTTATCCAAATCTAGTCCAACTTTTAAGAGATGATCCTATTTCTATTGTGACTCGTGTATACATGTGTAAAAGAAATATGAGTGAATTTTATAGAGCACCTTTTTATTTCCTCCAAGATTGGGACCATTGAGTAAGATAATAAAATGTGTGTGTCTTTCATGACTTGAATGAGAAACATGGAATCATCAAAATGTTCAACTTTATGATGTTCTTTTAAAGATCTAAGAGGAGCAAAAGATATAGAGCCATGAGTTCACTGAAATGTTTTTTGGCTTTTCCCAGACCGACCAAGAATGAAAGGATTTGATTTTCAGATACCTGTAGAACTCCACCTGCACCTCCTATAAAGGGGGAAACTTGGGTAGCTCCATCAAAAAAATCCCAAGGAGTGCCCATGTTTATTTTCGAAGGCTTTGGAGCTCTAGGAATTGTGGAGGATGTGCTTTTTGGGGGGAAGCAGAGAAGATTTTGAGGCATTGGATGATAGTGTGGGGGATGGATCCATTTTTTTCATAAAAAATTCCATGATTGTGAGCCAACCAAATTCCCCAGTAGAAAAAAAGGTGGTAGGGCCTTGTACCTCTAATTTTGTTGTTTTGTCAACCAATTTTGTAGAGCCTCCGAGATATTTGATCCATTCCAATTGAATATTGGTCCAAGGGAGCTATTGGTTTCTCTCCAAAATGATTTTGTAAATGGGAAATGTAGGAATAAATGGGAGTTGGATTCCTCTTCTAATTTGCATAGAGCACATCTATTGGGCATGTGAAGGATCGCTTTTGAATATTTTCCCATGTTAGGGCCTTCTTTTGAAGAAGGAGCCACATGAAGAGCTTTTTCATGACTACCTTAACTAATTTAAATTTAGTTCTTATTTTATTTTATTTATATAATTTTATATAAAAGTATTTAAAGCTATATGTTACTGTGGGATTGATCTAATATGAATTTCTGAAAAAAAAAAAAAATTATATATATATATATATAATCTTTAGTGAAGTTATTTAAAATTAATGGCATGTTTGCCATATAAAATAAAATGTGTAATAGAGTTTTAATTTTGTAAAACATTGTTTTTTGAAAAAAAAATTGGGGAAATTTAAAGTATACTTCCCCACATTTATAGATGGTGTCTCTAACAAAACATGTAAGTGTAGATTACAGTATCTAATTTAGGGGATTCAAACTAAGCACCTTGCTAGCACAAAAATATTCGAATGCCAACAACATTGGCAACAACTAGTTGAACTTACCGTGTGAAATTAAATCTGCAAAACATATCTAAAATATGCTTAGATTTCACTTTATTCCATTAAGAGTGCCACTTTATTTTCCACTTCTTCATTATTAATATTATATTTATTTCTAGATTGATAATGATTTTATCATGACTACTATCTATGTTAGGCACTATCTCTCATATCATCTCAAGCAATGAGTTAATTTTATAATAGCATCTATGTTAATCTATGAGTCCCTAGGCAATCACAAACTCTCAGACAACCCTATTATGAGTTCTCATCCTTATCTATTGATGATGTGTTATCATTATCCATTGATGAGTTATCAGTGAGATCTATATCTAGAAGTGGACAAATACATGTGCTATATATTGACATCATGAGATAAATATATGTGTTGAGAACGAATTAAATCCTTTTTGGCCAAATTCTTATGTATTCCTTGTGTTTTGTTTCTTAACACTCTCTCTACACCTCAAGGGGGGTACATTGATAAAAAAAAACATACTCTACAACACTTGTTGGATGCATGTCGAATCATAAAGAAATGCATGCAAAAGGAAAGAGACAGTTGGAAGGAAAAGCAACATGTGTGCATGCATGGAAGACCTAACGATGCTAGGGTTAGGGTTTTGGTAAGAGAATGTAACGGTCGATGAGCCAAATATATATATATATATATATATATATATATATATATATATATATATATATACATAGGAGGTCCAAAAGAGAAGTGGTGGAGGGGTTCTGATTTATGGAGTGTTACTCGTATGAGAAGAAGTAACTAGTTTGTAACACTATTGTAATACGCTCCAATTTTGTAAGTTGTTGAGTTGTAGGGAGTCCGAAGGGTAGATATTGAGGGTTAGATCACAAGCTGAGGATCCTAGTGCGATCTAGTCTGCATCATAATAGATCTCGACCCGACTGAGAATGAGTTGTAAAGCGTGCGACGTTGTAGTTTTGGAACCACCATAATAAAAGAGATTGAGAGCTAGATCTTTGTGTGTGTAGCCCAGGAGGGGGTGAACCACAGTAAAACCTGTGTCCTGTGATTGAATGTTTGTATCTCTTTTACTGTCTATGAGTAGATGTTATAATTATGTATGAATGAATTAATGGATCTAGTTACACTACATTCATGAATGAGAATGACAGTATAATGCTTTAACGATTGTATAGAACTCACAGCATGCACTTCACAGATCTCCATTCAGTCCTGGACTACAAGCACCCATAATGATAGTATAATTCTTTAACGATTGGATAGAATTCACAGCGTGCACTTCACATATCTCCATTTAGTAATGGGTGAGTATTGCAGTCACCCATTAAGACTATCTCGAGTGAGACTACGCAGTACACTCTATGTGTTGTGTTGCCTTCTGGTTTACTAGGAGGGTCGTAGTTTTAGAGGCTTTGTTGGATCCCTAGTAGACTTGAACCTGGGTCAATAATGTTAAAAGTATAACTAAAATAAAAAACCAACAAATGGTTTCATTGTCGATTGGAACAACATAGGATTGAGTGGATCAGATATGTTGAAGATCTATTAAAAGATTGTTTGATCTATTGAAAAATTGTTAAAAAAATGTAAGATCTGGGACCAAAGTGTCAGAAAGAATGAAAATATAGGAGGGAATGTTTATACTTTGGAGAGCCACGAAAGAGGAAATAAAGAGATGGTTGAAAACAAAGGAGCTAGAGTTTGCACAACAAGATAACAAAAACCCTAGAGTAACACCACGCAAATATCTTGAGAAGTATGTGTTTACTGATCTACATGAAGTATTTTTTTGTGACTTTCCACACTTATTGCAAGAGTGGATATTGAGGTTGAAATAAAACCGTGAAACAAATCGGATCCGACAGTTAGAGTGGACCTCAGTTCAGATCGTGCAGTTACAGCAATTGAATAACAAATTCACCCGCGCAATACATTTTTGGCTCGACATTATTGTAGCAGGATTTATAACAGAATTTGCAGTAGATATTGCGAAGTCGTACAACGCAGCAGAGCAAGAGTTTCTGCGCAATCCCTGAGGAAGGTATACTATATCGTCGTATACTTCTATTAATATATTTCTCTATAACAAAGGTGTAATGACAATGGAATCAGAAAACTAAACTTCCCTGCGTGGATGGGGGAAGGGGGGAAGCACTGGTAGAAAAAGGAGAAAGGGATAAAGGAAAGAAGGAGGAAGCCTTGGACCCAATCATAATGGACGACGACCAGATCAAGAAAATCATGGTAACAAATTGAAAGACGCGTAGTGGAGTACCCTACCAATACAAGGTGAACACCAAGAAGAGAATCGTAGTCGCGAGAGAAGTTTTGGAAAGTGATGAAGAGGAGGTAGAGGATCTTTGGGTTGTGGAGCAGATTGAGGAAATCCTGCGCGCAACATATGAGAGGAAGACAAGAGGTCCAAGAGTAGGAATAGAAAGAAGCAATCCTATCCATATTAATGTCAGTGTGGAAACCATAAACCTATGTGCGACCAACACACCAAAAAGAACACCATCATTTCGACAACCGAATTTCGAGAGAAGGAATATAGCAAGAAGTACATCTACATAAGGAACAATAACTGGGGGAGCTAGTTCAGGAAGCATTATTCAAGTATTTACACCGCCCGGAGGTATTAGTTCAACATTCAGGATGGCAGGACACGATCCCACCATCAGGTTACCAGAATTCAAAGGAGAAGCGTTGGAGGACCCAGAGAAGCACATGTTTATTTGTGAAAAGATCTGGGAAGCAAAAAAGATCATAGATGACGACACTAAACTTGCGCAACTAGATATCATGCTAAGATATCACGCACTAGATTGGTATATAAGTTTAGCCACAAACAATCCACCAGGGACAACTAGAAAAATCACAAATATCAAGAAGATGTTAATAAATGAGTTTCAGAAGCCAAGTTCAGAAGACCAGTACATGAACGAGATGATAGAAATTTGACAGAAACTAGGAGAATTTGTATGGGATATTGACCATGGATTCAAGCGAATGAAAGGAAAACTGAAATATCTCATGATAGATATGCATCACAGGAATCTGTTCATCAAATCACTACTACCACACTTAAAATATCCATTGCAACAACAGAAGTTTCAGACGCAGGTAGAAGCTCTGCAGGCAACCCTGTAACTAGAAGAAAACCAATATCAGAAGACAGATCCAACCATCGAGGAGATGAAGGAGGATCTAAAGAACTTAACGTTCCAGCTAAACCAGAACAAAAGTAAGGACAAACGAGAATTCATTTGGCGTACCACATGCAGGATAGAAGGACACCATAAGAACGAATGTCCAACATTCGCACAGTACATGGAAGTAGGAATGCCAAATCCATTACCAACAGGGCCATGATCCATATCACTACCCAATGATGCAGAAGTACCAGACAGTCCCAAATATTTCATAATGAAACTTTTGCAAGTCAGTCGGCCATGATGAAAAAGACTGTAGAACCATGGAGTTGATTAGAGAGAGGACATCATATGCATATAGGGTGCAGGAAGAAATGATGACCGGGAAATCCACACCTTAGTTTAACCAGGTACCAGCCCCATACAAAACTGCACAACAACAATATACTACTATGCAGCAACCATATAACATAGTACAGCCACAGTACAACGTAGCGCAACCCCACTACAATACCGCGCAGTATAACCATGAGCCTTAGTATAATGTGTCGTGAGGGTATTGAGATTGCTACAGAAGTGGAGGACGAGCAAGAGGAGGATTTGGAAGAGGTATAAGACCAGTGATATGCCACAATTGTTAACAACCAGGACATTATGCAAGAGAATGTCCACTTCCACCAGCGACTTGTATGTATTTTCGTGCATTGGATCATGACACGGAAGAATGTCCTACGTTATTAGGGAAGATGTAGGAAAAGAGGAATCAGAACAATAAGAATGTTCAATGGATTTCATTGGAAGCGATGGATGAAGGAAGAAACATCAACATAGTTACACGTGGAGGAGCTAAAATAGGAAATGATGCAGTACGACAAGAGCCAGTACAACACCAATGGGTGAAGAAGAATGTTGAACCAAGGAAGCAGTTCGATGCGCAGAATGAGAAGGAAACATTTAAGCAAGCCAGACAAGAATTTTTTAAGCCTGACATCGCGTTGACCTCAACCGCTAAGCATAGTAAGGAAGTACCAGAGTACAATATGCCTCCATCGTTGGATCATACCAAATAAATGCAGCCCTTGGGACAAGTAAGTACAATCAAAGGTTTTTTACAATCATGTGTAAAATTACTAAATGATCCATCCTCTGTCAAAGTATTACAAAATATATTATAAAGATGTAGCATAGAGACAGAAGGAAAGTTATAACAAAAAACAATCAATCACCTACATACAAGGAGAAGAACAAGTAGGGAGTTCAGTTTGAACGCCAACATTGGAGATTTCAACATGGGAGATATCATACTAGATCTAGGATCCGAAGTCAATGTATTACCCAAGAAGACATGGCAATGTATGGGAGAGCCCACATTAGGATATTCACCCATTCAGCTAAAATTGGCAAATCAACACAGAGTTCTACCAATTGGGAGATTGAAAGGAGTAACAGTAGACCTGGATGGAGTGTGCACTAAAGTTGACTTCGAAGAAATAGAGATAGTGGAAGACACAACACCTTACCCATCATTGCTCGACTTGGATTGGGCGCTTGATAACCAGACCATAATCAACTTAAGGACATGAAAAATGACCTTCGAGTCAGGAGAATGCAGGGTCATTATGCCATTAGACCCATCAAAATGGGAAAGGTTAATAGAGCCTACTTGCTTGGACTTAGAGGACATTAGCTAGTTGTACATAAAAATCGCGTGAGATGAGGATTACATAAACCCAACTGCAGATGGGATACTCAGTTGGCGAAGCATTACCTCATGTGCATCAGACTCGTATATGATTTTATAGAACTAGAAACAGAGGCTACATAAAGTTTCCACAAGAAGATGTGCAAGAATAGACCACGCAGTAAGATGGGTAGGTACGGAGATAATGGAACCACCCATTTTCCATGGGGTAAATGATCTAGAAGCATTCTTGACACGTTACGAAGATGAAGTGTTAGAAAATCAAAGACTCTTAGCACTAGATATAGCACTCAAGGCCACACGTGCAAGATTGTGGGGCGCACACAAGGAAACAATCAAGGACTGGTACCAATGTAAGCAATTACTACACATAAGGTTTGGTGCAGAATAGAGAAGCAACCAGCAGTAGAAGTATGACGGAAAGGGGGCACCAGCGGAACACTTGGAGAAGTGTAGATCATTGTGGAAAATGACACCCCCAGAGGAATGGCCTCATCATTTTTTACACACCTTAGAGGGCATCCCAACGAACTGGTATACAGACCAAGAATTGCACAAAGGAACTACGAGATGGACAGTACTACAATAGAACTTTACAGTCAATTTCTCATTTGAACATGAGAACCCCAACATAGATGCATCATTAAACAAATAAGAGGGGTGATATTCATTAAGGAACCAGAAGTCGAACACATAACAGAGGAACAACAGTGGAACAGACAGACGGTGAAAGAATTGTTGTCATGCTACCATGTGCAAGAAGAAGTACCATATGAAGACGATCCGCGCGATATTCAGATTGAGGAAGTTGAAGGAGAAAGAGAAGTGGAAGTTCCACCTCTAGAATCAGAAGTAATTGTTGCATCGATCAAGGTGAAGAAAGGAAACATTGGGACAACTAAGAATCCCAAAATGGACAGCATTGAACCCTATTGGGATGAGAAAACAGTGGAAAGAATAATAGAGTTACTGCGCGAGTACAGTGACCTGTTCCCCGGAACGTTCACAAAAATGAAGGGCATACAGGAGAGCTAGGTGAAATGAAGATACCACTCAGAGTTGAAGCAAGACCGATCAGACAATGACCATAAAGACTAAATCCGATATATAAGCAAAAATTCAAAGATGATATCGATAGGATGATTGAAGATGGAATCATAGAACCTGTGGAGGAATCAGAATGGATAATCTCGATGGTAGTTCAGGAGAAAAAACAAGGTGGGATAAGAATATGTGTTGACTTGAGGAAGTTGAATGATGCATGCCTACATGACCCATTCCCTACACTATTCACGGATGAGGTGTTGGAGAACATAGGAGGACGGGAAGTTTATTCATTCAGGATACCATCAAATAAAGATAGCACCGGAAGACAGATACAAGACCACTTTTGCTACAGAATGGGGATCCTACCAGTACACGGTCATGTCGTTTGGACTAAAGAATGCACCAGCAATACTTTCTAGAGTAGTCATAGCTGCACTTAAAGAATTTATCCACCAATTTCTAGAGGTATACTTGGACGATTGGACAGTATATAGTCTATTGAAAGACCATGTAGAGGTCTTGCGGTTGATGTTAGAAAGATGCAGGCAGTTCCAGGTATCATTAAACATCAAGAAGTGCATCTTCGAAACACAGTTTTGGATACTATTGGGCCATATAGTATGCAAGCAAGGCTTACTAGTAGATCCTACCAAAATTGCAGTAATCGTTAACTTACCACCACCAAAAATAGTCCGTCAACTAAGAGCGACATTGGGACACACATGATACTACATAAAATTTATAAAAGGGTATGTGCAGATCACCGCGCCAATGGATAAACTACTAAGGAAAGATACAAAGTTCTAGTGGAATGAGGATGTCAACACGGTCTGTATACACTGAAAGAAAATATGGTAACCGCGCCAATACTAGTATTCCTAGATTGGGAGAAGACATTCCACGTACATGTCGATGCATCGGCCATAGCACTTGGAGCTATTCTAGCGTAGCCAGGAACAGGAGAATTGGATCATCCTATAGCATTTCCTAGCAGAAAACTGTCAGAATCAGAGCAGAACTACAACACTATAGAGAGGGAAGTCCTAGCTATGGTCTATTCTCTTCAAAATTTCAGACATTACTTACTGGGGAAACATTTCAAGATGTTCACATACCATTTAGCGCTCAAGTACCTAGTCAACAAGCCAGTGTTGGGCGGAAGAATTTGCAAATGGGTATTGTTGTTTCAAGAATTTGATTTTGAAGTAATAGTCAAGCCAAGGAAGTTGAACGCAAGACCTGATCGCCTGTCAAGTTTCACGAATGGGGAGGAACCTACAAATTTAGAGGACAACTTTCTGGACGCACAGTTATTTTCAGTCCAGATCGTCGATGAATACTTCATTGACATCATCCATTACTTGAGTACAGGGAATGTGCCACAAGAATATAACACTGCACAGAATAAAAACCTTGTATTCTGAGTTGCAGACTATCAGTTGATTGAAGGATACTTATACAAAATGGGTGCAGATAGCATCTTGAGAAGATGTGTGCTAGAACATGAAAGACCAAGGATTTTAGCAGAAGCCCATGAGGGAATAGTGGGAGGACATTACATAGGCAAAGCTACCGCGGAGAAGGTATTGTGCGCACGACTATGGTGGCCGACCATTCACAAAGACTCAAAAGAGTACTGTCAGACATGCGATGTATGTCAGAGGATTGGTAAACCAAATAGAAGGGACGATATGCCCCTGCGACCACAAGTAACTTTAAAGGTATTCGATAAATGGGAAATAGATTTTGTGGGACCAATTAACCCACCAGCCAAGAGGACAGGAGAAAGGTACATTATCATCATGACATAATACCTAACAATATGGGCGAAAGCAGCACTAGTCAAAGATTACAGCACAGAGATAGTGGTTGTTGGCACAGGGGCAGACCCAGGGTTCAATGCTACAGCAGAGAACCAACAAAACCCTAACTATCGGCCCTTTTGGCAACACCTGCAAAGCAGATGAAGTCTCACCCGAGGTAGAGGCAAGGGTGGCTGCAGGAATCAGATGTTTGTAACCTTAGCTGGGACACAGATCTATGATTCTAACACTTAACAGAGGACTCAGTAGTTAACATTCATTAATATTTACTCTTAGTTACAGCGCAATTAAACCCTAATTATAGATCATCACAGTATTCAACCAGATCTAGCATCTAGAAGCACTTAGCACGACGAAACAGATCAGATCTAGTAGATTCAAGCACTAAGCACATGTATATAAGTCAGATCCAACATCCATCCATATTATTAAGCACTAAGCATCAACAAATCATTCATCTATATTAAATCACTAAGAAAATAAACACATAAACACATCAATACATCGCACAAAGCATAGCAACACAACATGTACGTGGTTCACCCCCACCCTAGGGCTATGTCCACCAACTCTTTGTCTTCTTTATTAGCTTCTTCAATCAGTTACATGCACAGAGCCTCAAAAACCCTACTTCGCGGAGGACTAGGGATCTGCACAGCTCACTAGATCCTCCTTCCCTGAGTAGATCTAAGCACACAACCTTCCACAGTCTCTTACAATGACTTGCACTTATCTCTGCAAGTCTCACATAGTATGCACCAAAGCACTTACAACTCTTGATCACACAGATCCAACTCTAGCACTTAGCCTTCGTACTCACTACATCGCCTTAACATAGGCCTAAGTATGGGTAAACCCATGGGTTGACATTCCCATACCCGTTACATAATCCCAAATCCCAAAAAGGGCCCTAAAAAGGGTCGAGATCCTGGGATCTCTGCTTCGTCTTGTGCGGAGCGCTTTCGACAGCCTGTCGAAGTTCCAAAATCAAGTCAAACATGAAAAAGAATCCTCACAACTTGGTCAAGGGCCAACAAGCCCCCAACACTCACCTGTGACTCACCCCGAGTCACTCTGATCCGGCTAGTTCTACTTCAAAATCCTCGAACTTGGCTCAGGATGCTTTGACTTGTTGTTGTTCCATAACCTCTTGTTCAGCGAACTCTTGTATGACTGCTTCGTTGGCAGGTCGTTCTAGGCGTTGTTCAGTTGCAGTGATGACTTGCTCCAATTCTGCTCCTCGGCCTTCAATCTCTGTGAACAGTTGGTAAGCCTTATCTTGTACAGGTTGGATCCTATGAGTCACTTCCATGACTTTTCTCTAGATAGTGTGGACCTGATGTTGGGCAGTGCGTTACTCTTGGGATCACTTCATTCTTTCCACAGCTGACAGGGGCTTCAACTGTGCCTATATCATTTCTGCTTGATACTTCACCTCTTGGAGTTGCAACTCTAGTGCCTTCAGTTCTGGATTCTCAGTGAGTTTCTCATAGGTCTGGGTACTGTGATCAGTGAGTTGCTTACATTCCATGGCATGGGCCTTTATTCTCTCAAATTCACTTCGATCAGTTGCTTCACTTTGCTCCCTCACATCCTGCGGGGTGTTGGGAACTGTGCAGAGTTATAATTCTGTTATTCATTGTTATAGTTGTTGGATAGCTTCTGTGATTTTTTCTACTTGATGTGTAACTCGATCTTCTTCTTGTGGCTCTAATCCTGTCATAGAGTGGAGGGCTCTGTTGACTGCGTCTTTCACTTCAAGTTGCTCTACGAGCAGTTGTTCCTTTTCTTGTTGCATATGTACTTTCTCTTATTCAAGCTTTGCCCAGAGAGTAACCTTCTCTTGCTCTACAAATCTGCTTTGTTCTATGAGTACGCCTTGCACTTACTTCAAGTCCTGGGTGCATATTTTTATTTCTTCTTGAGCGCGATGAAGGCGAGCTTCGACCGCATCAGCTAGTCGGTAGAGTTAAGTTGGCTCATCTCCCAACTCTGGTTCTCCTAATGGCAGGGGCGCAGTGGAGACTGTGCGACTGGACTGAAGGGCTTGTTGTACCCCTCAGAGTTCGACCTCAATTCTATCGTACATTTCCTCCTACTTAGATTCTTGTTTCTCCATGATTTTCAGCAAAGCGTCATTGAGAGTTGTGATGATGAAATCAAAATCATAGGCAGTAAGCACAATCTTCATCTTGGTCAAAGTGGCTTTCGATTTCTTTCGAGAAGAAGGTTTCGAGGGAGAAACCTTCCTCTTCTTCAGGGGATCAACCTCGTCTCTCGATGTTGTTACTTCGTATGGCTTCTATTCAACTCCTATTCCATTTAGTTCTTCTACTTCATCATCACCCCCTCGGTCAGGTGATACTGAAGCAGTATTTCCTGCAGACCCGGCAGAGATGTCTGACCCTGACAGCCCATATACCACACATAAATAACATGATACACTCGAGCCTAGCAGAACGGAGAAGACCAAAGAGGTCCATTTGTTGGCACAGGGGCAGACCCAGGGTTCAACGCTACAACAGTGCACCAACAAAACCCTAACTACTGGCCCTTTTGGCAACACCTGCGAAGCAGATGAAGTCTCACCTGAGGTAGAGGAAGGGGTGGTTGCAGGACTCATATGTATGCAACCTTAGCTCGTACATAGATCTTTGACTCTAACACTTAACAGAGCACTCAATATTTAACATTAATCAATATTCAGTCTTAGTTGCAGCGCAGTTAAACCCTAATTGCAGAGCATCGCAGTATTCAACTAGATATAGCATCTAGCAGCACTTAGCATGATGAAACAGATCAGATCTAGAAGATTCAAGCACTAAGCACATGTATATAAGTCATATCCAACATCCATCCATATTATTAAGCATTAAACATCAATAGATCATTCATCTATATTAAAGAACTAAGAAAATAAACACATAAACACATCAATACATCACACAAAGCATAGCAACACAACATGTATGTGGTTCACCCCCACCCTGGGCTATGTCCACCAACTCTTTGTCTTCTTTATTAGATTCTTCAATCAGTTACATGCACAGAGCCTCAAAAACCCTACTTTGCAGAGGACCAGGGATCTACGCAGCTCGCTAGATCCTCCTTCCTCGAGTATATCTAAGCACACAACCTTCCATAGTCTCTGACATTGACTTTCACTTATCTCTGCAAGTCTCACATAGTATGCACCAAAGCACATACAACTCTTGATCACACAGATCCAACTCTAACACTTATCCTTAGTACTCACTACATCGCCTTAGCATCTATTTATACATACAAAATAGGCCTAAGCATGGGTAAACCCATGGGCTGACATTCCCATACCCGTTACATAATTCCAAATCCCAAATCCCAAAAAGGGCCCTAAAAGGGGTCGATATCCCACGATCTTCACTTTGTCTTGCACTCCACCTTCGACAACCTGTCAAAGTCCCAAAATCAGGTCAAACATGACCAAGAATCCTCACAACTTGGTCAAGGGCCAACAGTGGCACTCTTCCTATTCGAGCAAGTGATCACTACATTTGGTTGCCCAAGGATTTTGATGAGTGACCAAGGAACTCACTTCATTAACAATACTATTAATGCTATGACCGAGGAATTTGAAGTCCATCATCAAAAGAGTACACCATAGCATCCACAATAAAATGGAGCAGTAGAAGCCTTTAACAAAATTCTTGAAAATGCACTGCAAAGATCTGTAATGTCAATAGGGATGATTGTGACCTAAAGATACCAGCATTTTTGTGGGCATACAGGACCACATGCAAGAATTTGTCAGGAAAAATGCAATTCATATTGGTATATGGACAAGAAGTAGTGGTGCCAATAGAATTCTTGGTACCCAGTCTGCGCGTAACAATGATTACGAACATGACAGAACGAGGTGCAGTACAAGATAGGATGAATCAACTGTTGATCATGGAGGAAGATAGGATCCTAGCAAGGTTCCACCAAGAAGTCCAGAAATAAAGGGACAAATCTTGGCACGACAGACATATCAAGAAGAAAAATTTCAAGGAGGGAGACTTAGTGTTGATGTATGACAGTAAATCCCTTCAACACCCAAGAAAACTTAGAATGCACTAGTTAGGACCATACGAAGTAAAAACTATCACAAATGGGGAGATGTATAGTTGAAGGATGTAGGAGGCACAAATATCATAGGGATGATCAATTGGAGCCGACTGAAGCTGTACAAGGATAGTTGACCACCCGCAACTTGAAAGTCACCGTGCAATAAAAAATAAATAAATAACAACAACAAAGGCATAGTGCACCGAAAATAGTATGAACGTGCGTGCTTGACAATGCTAGCTTGCCGACGACAAGGCCAACAATCACTACAAAGAGGAAACAAATGGGAAAGGCGGATATGGCAAAAGAAGCGCCAACCGACGGCGACTATCGAAATTGAATGCCAGAAATGACTAACGAGATGCTGCATTAATCGTGCCAACTGGCGAAGGCAAGGAAAATCAATGGCAAGTATGCGGGAACCAATGCTTCAATTAAAGAACAATTGTGGTAACGTCTTTGACAATATTCACACGATGTCGATACAAAGTAAGAACACGGGAGCAGAAAGGTTATTGTAAAATTGGGGAAGGTACAGAGCGATAAAGCATATGAAGTAGAGAGTGAAGGTTGTAAAGGTTGTAGAGTCCACTGAGCTCGATGAACGACAACTTTAACACCATGGCACCACCCAAATAGGGAGAACTAAGCTAGACTTCCAGACAACCCCGAAGTAGTACCAGAACACAATCACAACCACAGGGAAGCGAACAAAAATCATCTCATCCCCCAGAAGTCATCAATGTGTACGAAATCTCATTGCCTGATACAACACCAGGAAGCCCCACACCCATTGTGGAGGAAAACCAGCAGACAACACCATCAGGTATGGACATTGATACGTCGAAATAAGGAAAGGGCCAACAAGATGAGGGCACAAGTAACCAAGTGCACCCCGAAAACTCTCAAGAAGCCCCAAGAGTCAATGGGACGACTCCAAATTAGGAAGAAATGACTGCGCCAGAAAGATCACAGACAACCATGTCAGAACAACCACAGGAGGGAGCAGTGGAATATGTCACTGGTCGACCAGAGGAGTATGTCGAAGAATGAACAATGGAGGTTGGAACCTCAATTCAACCACCACAGCGAAAGAGAAAGCAGACGGTACCTAGGTCACCGCGCAGGAAACCCATCGTAGCCATTTCCTTGTTGTGCATTCCCGAAGGGGTACGTGTACCAGTAAATTTGTTAGGCCACATAGAGAAATTGAGGTACTTAGACCATGATGTGATGGACACCGACAAGTTCTTAAAGTTCACCAAGCGAGTCTAGCTACAGACTATGGGTATAGGACCCTTTGATGAACCAACTAATCAACCAACCCAGTGGGAAACATGACTGGCCAAAACAGAGATTCTAGGTCTGTTGGACCTACCACACTTTGGGAGGGGCCAATATGAAAATAGTTGCGTCAAGTAGTTGATGGCAGTCACACATGGCGGATACCTATGACTAGAACAACTCGTCTCAATAGACGTTGAGGTCATCGCATACATCACAGGGATGCCATCACAGGGGGAGGATCCCGCACAGTTTCTGGAGGACAAAAAAAAGGAGAAAGCACTAGATGAGGAAATGAAGAAGAAATACGACACTGAAAGGGGGTCGTGTGGAATCATCATTGGGCGTATTAGTGATTCCACGACAAGAATGGCCACAAAAAATATGGCATGCAAATTACTTAGGAAATTCCACAAGGAGGAAGTCTCGGTCGGCTTTATCGCAGCTGCAACACAATGTGCCAAGGGCACCACACTCAGTTGGGCCCCTTATTTGTTGAATCTATTCCTAGATGAATGCAAGACCGTGCAGGATCTGGGGACATAATTTCATTATTCATGGATACTCATCCTGATATTCGCGATTGGATGGAAGGAGCCGAAGTATTCATTTTTTTCCACTAGACCCACTCCTTGCCACGGAGTGCGATACTTATCGCTCGGGACCGCTTCAGACTCCAATAACAGAAAAGCGAATGCAACTATATCCGAAGTCTATCTCAGCGACATACAGGACAACATTGCCAACACTTGGAGGGTAACACCGGAAGCAATTGCACAGTATCAGGGCATAGCCAACTTCAAAACAAGTAGACATGAGATGTGGATCCAGGCATGGAAAGACCCCGAAAATCAATGGCTACATCTACACTACTACATCATGTAGGCAGACCTAGAGATGGCCATTAAGGATTGGGAACATGACTGGAGGATTCCAGTTATCATCCGGGAAATACCCGCAGAGATAGAGGAGAAGGAGGTAAGACAAGAACAGACACAGCCCGAGGAGGTAATAGTGCCCAAGAAACCAAGGATAGGTCAGAACAAGGCACAAAAGAAAAAAGGGGGGACATCCAAGATAGGCACCTAGACGGGGAATAAGAACAACACACGAGAACCTCACATACAGTAGAAACAAGTTGAGGCAGCACAGGGAACTATATCAAGTGCTACTCCACAAGAGTAAGGCCAGACTAAGAGGCCAGTCACCCAGATGGGGGGTGCGTGCAAGAAGGCGAAGACACACAAAACGCCCCCAAAATACACGATCACTAAGGATGATGCAGACATGGTGGCCCAAATGATCCAGGATCGTAGAGTCGAGGATTTCTAGAATGTTGCACGACAAAGGGACATAATTGAGGAAGAGATAGCACACATACAACAACTCCTCAGGGAACTTGGGGAAGCACAGGAAGCTGGCAGCAGCATAGAAACAGCCCCGTTAGCATCACAGATAGGAGGTAAAGTTGGATCAAGCGAGAAGAACAAGATCCAGACAAAAGAACAGTTGGGCTCAACATTTCACGTCACATGCAGCATGATGCACATGGATGAAATCATGGGGCATACACCCCTAAAGTACTTGGCTCAAATACAATTGGTATTCACATGGATACCAACCAAGGCCTTGTATAAACTACAAGCCAACGTTACACAGGAGGTATAGTCTCACGCACGCACAGATATAGAGGAATTCCAGCAAATGAAGGACAATCGAGATGTGTTGAAATTGATACTTGAGCAGGCTAAGCTCAACACCAAAGATGAGAAGGACCGCGTGAATGGGTTGGAGCAGAAAGTGGCCATAGCCTACAAGAAAATCCCAAAGAACATGCAAACGGTCGAACTCACGGTGACAGAGAAAATTGATTGGATTGTGCAGACAATCGATCAATACCAATAGGATATGGAGCACCTTCGGTGGAAACTCTCACCTACCACACCACTAGAGGTGAAAGAGAAAAGGAAACAAGAGGCAAAAATGTAGATAAAGGAGATAGAGAAACAAGTCCACACGACGGCCAACTTGTTCGAGAAAGCAACAAAGCTCTGAACAAAGCTGGAAGAGGATCAGCAAGTCTAGCAGTGGGACCAGGAAGGAGAAAGGATAAGTGCAGCTATCCAGGACCTCAAGTAGAGGCATAAGACAATGTCGAACACGGAGCGCGTCAAAGGAGCGCAGGACATGAAGAAACTGCAGGCAGAACTCATAGTTGTGCAGACATAGAAAAAGGAGCGCCAGGCTCAAATGGAACCGCTCCAGGAGAAAGCAGCAGAGGTCATTGTACAGGCAGAGGAAGACAAAACATATATGGCACAAACCCAGGCAAAATTTGCAAGGATGGTCAACGACGATATTGCAGTGCAGGTATTGGACGCACTCAAGGAGAAGACCGCGCAGGCCCAAACGCAATCAACGGAGCTCATGGAGAAGTTCCAAGCGATCGCAAGAGAGATCGATGAAGCACACAAGGATTAGGTGGCTCGGGATGAGCCAAATGTCAGCGTTGGGGGCCTGTTGGAAGTAGGTCGAATCAGAAAGAAAGGTTATTTTGGAAAGAAAGGCATGCAAAAGGAAAGCAATATCTGGAAGGAAAAGTAGCATGCGTGCATACATGGAAGACCTAACGACGCTAGGGTTAGGGTTTTGGTAAGAGAATGTAATAGATGATAAGCCAGAAATATATATATAGATACCTAGGAGGTCCAAAAGAGAAGTGGTGGAAGGGTTCTCATTTATGGAGCATTTCTCGCGTGAGAAGAAGTAACTAGTTTGTAACACTATTGTAATACGCTCCAAATTTGTAAGTTGTTGAGTTGTAGAGGGTCATAAGGGTAGCTATTGAGGGTTAGATCATAGGTTGAGGAGCCTAGCGTGATCTATTCCACCTCATAATAGATCTCGGCCCGACTGAGAATGAGTTGTAAAGTGCGCAACACTGTATTTTTGGAACCACCATAATAAAAGAGCTTGAGAGCCAAATCTTTGTGGACATAGCTCAGGAGGGGGTGAACCATGGTAAAACCTGTGTCCTGTGATTGAATTTTTTTTATCTCTTTTATTGTCTATGAGTATATGTTAGAATGTAGTATGAATGAATGAATGGATTTAGTTACACTACATGCATGAATGAGAATGATAGTATAATGCTTTAACGATTGGATAGAATTCTCAGCGCGCACTTCACAGATATCCATTCATTCCTAGACTACAAGCACTTGAGTATTGAAGTCACTCATTAAGACTATCTCAGGTGAGACTGCGTAATGCACTCTATGTGTTGTGTTGCCTTCTGGTTTACTAGGAAGGCCGATAGTTTTAGAGGCTTTGTTGGATCCCCAATAGACCTGAAACTGGGTCAATCATGTTAAAAGTATAACTCAGATAAACAACCAACAACACCTTTAGAGGGGGGTATATTATGAAAATGGTTAGTGATCAACCAGAACTACCATAGACATTGATCAAATTGGTTAGTGGTCAACCAATAAAAACACTAGATATAGTGATGAACAATTGAAGAACAAAAGAATCCAAAAAATCAATCTTAGATATCTTCCAAATACTTCTCACCTTGCACCTGGCAGGGGAGAATATCAATTATGATAGTTAGGCTTCAAGTTTCGAAGTCCTATCAATCAAAAAATCAAATTCAAATAGCATTTGTGAATTCCAAAATAGCAACTAGTCCCCTCAATAAGTTATCTACAATCAAATCAACTATTCATTGATATGTTGTTTCGGCACCTAATTCTGTCTAAATTCATAGATTGCTTTGGTGATCCTATTTGTTTACTAATAGAAAAATGGTGATCCTATTTGTTTATTAATAGAAAAATGATGAATCTCCTATTTGTTATCCAATTACCAGGGGAACGTTCAGACATGACAGATGTTCACTTCCAAAATTTCTACTCTCTTTCAAAGTTCATTTTAGATTAACCATTCAACATCCATATTAGTGGTTTTTCAAACATATCTTCATTTAAGCTCAGCTTAGAGGTTTGAAATTGAAGATTGAAGATTGAAGATTGAAGATTATACCAGTTTATTCACTAGTTCATGTTGCCTCACTGGTATAATTATTCAAACTTGTGATTGAGGGAAGGAATGTAAGACTACGAGTCCTTAGAAAATCACAAAACTTGAGATCACCCTCTTATGAGTTGTCATCCTTATCTACTGATGAGGTGTTGTCATTATCTGCTGATAAGTTGTCAATAAGAACTAGATATAGAAGTGGACAAATAAATATACTATATATTGATATCATGTGATGAATACATGTATTGAGAATGGCTTAAAGCCTTTCCTATCAAGTTTATGTGTCTTGCGTCTTGCTTGAACTCTATTTCTTAATAATCCACTCTCATTTTGAGTAGTTAAAGGTATCTTTTCACCAACTAAGGATGAACCTTGGCCATCGAATAATTCATGACATATGGAAGCCCAAATAAATAAATAAAAACACTTATGTTTCTCCAATTTGATTTATTATGATATTGGTAATGACATTATTATCTATTTAGAGATAATAATACTTTGAGATAGTATATTCATTATAAATGCCATAAATATATTTCTTAGAAATAATTTAATAACTTTAGAACCAACTCCATTCGAGATCCCTTATCTTATTGTTTTGTTAATCATACAAATAAGAAGGGTGACATAGACTCTATCAACTTCCAAACGGTACTTGACATTAAAAAAATACAGTTTAAAGCACATGATACAAAATCATTATAATATATTAAATTAGCTTTTATAAAAGTCAAATGTTAAGAAATGCCATTATTTTTATATTTCCTTATAATTTTTTATAACTATTCTCTTATATATATGAGATGTTTTATAACAAGGCTACTAGGTAGCATATACCTGCCGAATATAATAATGAAAATATTATTTAAGGAGATAGGAAGAGAAGGAGTAGGTATGAAATGATTATATGACATAAATATTTATTACAATAACATTGGGGGAAGTGAAGGCAACAATAAGACTTCAAAGTTTTTGGCCAATAAGATATCAAATAAATGAGATTTAAAATTTAAAATTAGTCATTATTTTTTAAAACTTTAGATAAAATGATGTATATTTTATGGTCAACCATGAACTAATAGAAATTCAAACCTAACTCAACACTATATACCATGCCTATCGGCAGGTATAATAATACTACATTCATATATAAATATACTATACAATTTATGAGAAAAAAAATTGTACCTAATTCAATCTAAAATATATGAATTATTTTATTAATATTAAAAAAGTAA
>JZKD02S1261366.1:0-41592 GCA_000966675.3 Picea glauca | reverse complement strand
AATCTACAACATTCTTCAAAGTGTCCACCTTCATCAACAACACTTTCTTTTCTTCAAACATGTCTCTCACAAAGTGATATTGAATATCAATATGCTTTGTCTTTGAATGATAAGCCAAGTTCTTCGCCAGGAAAATTGCACTCTCACTATCACAATCTATCCTTACAACTTATTGTACCAACCCAATACTGAAACACAATATTTGTAACCATATTTATTCCTTACTTGCATGAGTGGTTGCCATGTATTCAACTTATGTAGTTGAAAGTGCCACTACAACCTGTCTTTTGCTCATCCAACTTATTGCTCCTCCAAACAGGTTAAACACATACCCACTTGTATATCTCCTACGATCCATATCTCCAACCCATACTGCATCCACAAAGCCATGTATATCCAACACTCTGTCCAATCCTAGTCTTCCTTGGTAGCACAATCCATAGCTAGCAGTGCCACACAAATACCTGAAAACCCTTTTTACTGTTTTCCAATGCTCCTTTCCTGGTTTTGACATATACCTGCTCAAAACTCCCACTGCATGTGCAATGTCTGATCTAGTACAAACCATTGCATACATCAAACTACCAACTGCACTCGCATATGGAACACGAGACATGTCCTCCTCCTCCTCTTCCTGTGTCTTGGGACTCTGATTCGCAGATAAATTTACACCAACAAGAATATGAACTTTGACCAGTTTACATTCCTGCATATTAAACCTCTACAATATTGTCTCGACATATTTTCTCTGATTTAACCATAGTTTCCTCTTTTTTCGGTCTCTTTTAATTTCCATGCCCAAAATGAAATTTTAAGCACCGAGATCATTCATGTCAAATTTAGAGGATAATTGAGTTTTCATGTCCTGGATAATCTTCTTGTTGTTTCCTATCAGCAACATGTCATCCACATACAAGACCAAATAAATCAAATGATCCCCAATTAATTTAAAATACACACAATGATCCTCTTTGCTTCTCGTGAAACCAAGTTCCAACATATAAGTATCAAATTTTTTATACCACGTCCTTGGTGATTGTTTTAAACCATACAGGGACTTTTTCATCTTGCATACCAACTCAGTCTTTCCATTCACAACAAATCCTTTTGGCTGCTTCATATAGATTTCTTCTTCCAGATCCTCATGTAGGAATTTTGTCTTCACATCCATCTGTTCTACTTCAAAATCAAATGCAACAGCAACAAATAAAAAAAATCTTATAGAAGTTAACTTGGCAATAGGAGAAAAAATCTCACCAAAATCAATTCCCTCAACTTAGGAATAACCTTTTGATACTAACCGAGCTTTGTATTTCTCCACTTTTCCTTCTACATTTAGCTTCTTTTTAAATACCCATTTGTTGCCAATGGGATTTCTTCCAGTTGACAACTCCACTAGATCCTAAGCCCCATTCTTATCCGAGGCTGCCATTTCTTCATCCATGGTCTTTTTCCAGAGCTTTCCATCCTTTGAATCCATTGCATCCATGATAGTCTAGGATCATCATCAGTAATAGACAAAGTAAAATTTGAATGAAAATCAGATGGATTATATCTTTCCGGTAGCCTTCTTTCTCGAACCGATCTCTTCAAGACTGGAGTATGGGGATCTTCTTCTGATTCTTGTTCTTTTGTAGAGTCTGATTCATCATCCTTTAAATCAAACTCTATTTTCCCTGGTTCTTCCTTACTTGGTAGGACTTCATGTTTAAAAACATCCTTCATTTCTCTAAATACCACATCTCAGCTATACACTACCTTCTTAGTTTCTAGGTTCCAAAGCTTATAACCTTTGAGACCATATTTATATCTAATAAAGATACACTTTCAACCTTCTTATCTAGCTTACTCATGTTTTCCTTTGGAACATGAACATATGCATCACAGCCAAACACCTCGAGATGTGTGAGAGAAGATTTCTTACCAATCCATACCTCTTGTGGAGTCTTGTCATCCGGTGTTGATGAGGGTGATATGTTGCCTAGGTAACATGCAATACCCACTGCCTTTGCCCATAATTCTCGCCCTACCCTGACACCATTGAGAATGCACCTTGATTTTTCCATCAGCGTCCTGTTCATCCTTTCTGTTGAGGTGTATATGGAGTAGTCTTCTTCGTTTCTATACCACACTTCTTGCAGAATTCTTCAAATTCATTCTTGTAGAACTCTCCGCCATTATCTATCCTCAACACCTTAATTATTTTCTCTGTTTGATTCATAACAAGAGCCTTAAACTCTTTAAACCTGTCAAATACTTCAGATTTATTCCTAAGGAAATATATCCAAGTATTCCTCAAGAATTCATCTATAAATGAGACATAGCACATAGATTTTCCCAATGATGGGACCGACACAGGTCCAAAAGCATCACTATGAACTAGCTTTAAAATTCCTTCTTTCCTCATTGCATCAGAGGGGAATCTTACCCAATTCTGCTTCCCATATACACAATGTTCACAGAAATCAAAATCCAGAGAGAAGTTAGACATACCTTCAACCATACCTTTACCGTGTAGTAGTCGAAGACCCTTCTCTCCGATATGCCCTAATCTTTGATGCCACAACATAACCTTTTCTCTAGAGATTGTAGGATTTATTTCTTCTTAAACTCCAATATCAGGAATAATGAAACTATTACACCCATCACTAATAGTGCTTCCTTGCATCTTATACAGAGTTCCAAACTGAACTCCCTTCAACAACACCATTGTTCCTTGAACCATCCTGCAAGTTTCCTTTTCAAATATATTTTTTACTCCTGCATCATCCATTTTGCTTATAGAAATCAAATTTCTAGCCAATCCTGGGATGTGCAGAATACCAGGTAGTGTTATAATCCTTCCATCTATGAGCCTCAACTTGAATTTTCCTCGACCTATGATTTGGGTTGTCGAGTCATCACCTAGGAAAACATTACATCCATCATACCTTTCATATTAAAAAAATCACTCCCTATGGGAGTCATATGAAAAGATGCACCTGAGTCAACCAACCATGCTTCGTGATCTGCATGTGTTCTTAAAGAATCCAAGTACACATCCCCTCCTTCTTCCTTGGAGGTATTTTCTTCTCTAGAAGGAGATTCTTCAGATCCCTTCTTTTTCTCAACTTTGGATCTACATTGCTTCTTGTAGTGCCCTTATTTTCCACATCTCCAACATACCTTTACAAACTTTCTGGGAKATTTAGATCTACCCTTAGACTTAGATCTCCCACTTGAGAACTTAGATCTATTTCTTTCCTRGGAGCGTCCTCTTGCAAATAATGCGTCTGTGCTCTGTCCTTCCATATTCTTTCGTCTCATCTCCTCTGAAAACAAGGATGAGACCACTTCATCAAACTTCAAGGCAGTTTTATTACTACATATGGTCACAACCAGACTATCCCACAAGTCTGGTAAAGAACATAGTAAAATGATACACTTATTTTCATATGAAATTTTAATCTCAATAGATACTAATTGACTTACCATAGTATTGAAGGCATTCAAATGCTCTGCCACCAAGTCTCCATCTCTCATCCTAAGGTTATAAAACTTCTTTCTTAGGAATAGTTTATTTACTAGGGACTTAGACTGATACAACTTCCCCAACTTATCCCACAAATCCTTGGTTGTAGCTTCCTCTGAGACATTCAGTAATACTGAATCTAAGAGACACAGTCAGATTGTGCTCTTCGCCTTTTGATCCAACTTTTTCTAGTCATATGTTGAAGTTCCTATAGGTGCAGTACTTGGATCTACCGAGATCCAATGATCTCTGTCCACCAATAGATCTTCCATCTTGAGCTTCCACAACTCAAAACTTTTCCCATTAAACTTCTCGATCTCCATTTTTGAATTGCTTGCCATTTCTTTTCACCTAAAAAAATTATACCATCGATCTCCCACTGTAACAAGGATTATCACAGTCTCGAGCCAAACCCTTGACAACAAAGGCATCCCCCTGAAGCCAACAAATCTTTGATACAAAATGTAGATTTTAACCTTGTACAATATTTATTGCAAATCGATTTTCAGTAAAAGAACAAAAACTATACAATGGCAAATACAAACATTACACAGATATTTTTCCCTTGGAAACCCAAACCAGGAAAAGCAACATATTCTATATTCAATCATAGTGATACATTGTTTACAATGCAATATACATATAGGAACCATCGGCATAAAAAACCCTAACCCAGTGACCTAGATTAGTCAACAACCCTAATTCCTTAACTGGAAATAGAAAACCATCAGCAAAAAACCATGTACTGAAAAATCACCCAACAATGGACACAAAAATCGAGGCAACACAAAAAATGAGGAAAAAATGTGACATGTTTCCCAAGGCAAACCAAATTTCTTGGGGGCATTGTCATCCCCCTCAAACCCCCCTACGCGCCCGATGCAACGTAGACACTACTACTCATGCAAAGAATAGAACACATACCCAACAATGTGCAACCCGCTACAGAGGATGGGTGTTCCTCCCAACCATAGCCTTGTTGTTCCAGTTCTCAACAACAAGACACCCCCGAGCTGGGGCTATGAATCCAAAAGAGATGAAGGTCCCTAAGGCTAGCTAATGTCCCCCTTTCAATAGTTAAACTCTCAGCTAATTTAAGTCAACCAACAAACTTCCCCTGAACCTGCACAACCCAAGGGATGGAATCTGCCTTCACTGCTCATAGTCCCTTAGGCCTTTCAACTCCCATATGGGGCTTCCAACACAGGTTGGACAAGAATTTTATGTGTTGGGACCTCATGAATTCTACTGCTGCAACCACAAACTCATCGAACAAAAAAATGTGTGCTTCTTCGGCGAATTTCGAGTAGTGCATCACTCCCAGGCACACAACCTCTCTCTTCATGATATTATAGCTCCAAACAGTATCCAAACATTTCCACCACATCTTCCTTCAAGATCCCACACTTAGAACTCCATTGCTAGCCAGAAAACTCCATGAAAAAACAACTCTCTATGCAAAAACGTGAATGTGTAAAAATATGGTCTCCTACCCTTATGAATTTCCTCTCTTTCTCTTGCTTGCTTGAATTTCACTCTTCCCCAAGCTGATGGTACTCAGCCCCCATGCTCTCAATAACTATTGGAAGTGACTCTCACACCAACCCTCTTACATGAATTCAATGATTGGGCTCTAGAACACTCAACAACTAATGGAAAGTTCATGGCAAAGATAATTTAGAGAAAAATAGGAAATGGGTTTTGGTTTAATAGATATGGGTAACTCCCCCCCTTGGACCCCTACCCTCTCTTGTTGATACTTAGCCCCCAATATTCATTTGTGTCCATATGCAGTTGGCAATACATCTTATTCATTCTATTCAATTTACATCTTACATTGTTTTGGCTCTCGACCATATGCTACATTTACAATACACGTCGCTAGTTTGGGGTTTGAAAATGGGGATGTTACATTCCCCTCCCCATACAAATTGAAATGTCCTCAGTGCACATAACCATATAGTTTGCACATGGATATATATCAAAAAATTACATCAAGCTACATGATAATTCTACAACTTAATGACTCAAGCAACAATTCCAACCAACAATTCCCCTTTCCCCTCAACCCACACAATGACTGGACAAGAAATTTCATAATTGTGGCTCCAAGAACTTCAGCTACCAAAATTGAGTCTTTATGCGCTTATGTACAAATGTACATTCGGTTTTCTTCAAAATTTTCAAAAATTTGTGGGTATTCTTCCTGCATAGCTTCCTCATGCTCACATGTAGCATATTCAAGATCGTAATAAGTCCATTGAACCTTTACCAATCATATGGATTTGTTCTTGAGCACTTTGATTTTTTGGTCCACGATGCGCACTGATTCCACTCGAAAATCCCCTTCGTGTTCCACCTGAATCATATTCCAATCAATCACATGATTAGGATCATGCACAAACTTTTTTAACAAAGAAAAATGGAATACTTTATGAATTCTCATGTATGCATGTATGCAACTGGTCCTATCTTTTCTAATACCTCAAAAGGCCCATAATATCTCACTGCCAACTTTGGGCAATTTCCCAATTTCAGCGAGCTTCTCTTGGATTTATCTTTTAAAAACACATACTCTCCCACTTTGAATTCTCTATTTGTTATTTTTCTATCAGCATAGCTCTTGTGCTGATCTTGTGCAAATTTTAAATTCTGCCTAATTATTACCATCTGTTCTTCCATTTCCTTTAACAAATTTTGCCCAATCAAAGCCCTATCTGTTGGGCTATCCCAACTTACTAGTGTGTTTTATTTTCTTCCATACAATGCTTCAAACAAGATCATCTTCAATGATTCTTGATACCCATTGTTGTATGCAAACTCAACTAAATGGATACAATCCTCCCATTTAGAAGTCTTGTCCATTACATACATTCTCATATCTTCAATTATTTGATTAATTCTTTCTGTTTTCCCATCTAGCTCTGGGTGATATGACGTACTAAATTGAGATTTTTCCCAAATCCCTTAAGCAACCCCCTCCAAAAATTGGAAGTGAACTTGGGATCTCAATTCGACACTATTGTCTTAGGCACACCATATAGTCTAGAAATTTATCTCATGTAAATTTATGCAATATTGACTTCCTTATGAGTTACTTTTACTGGAATGAAATTTGTAGCCTTTGTAAGCTTGTCCACCACTACCATGATGGAATCATGTTTCCTTGTTTCCCTAGGAAATTTAGTAATGAAATCGATAGTAACAAATTCCCATTGCCATTCAGTAATGGGAAATGGCTACAACAATCCCGTTGGATGTATGTGCTCAGCCTTCACCTTATGACATTCCATGCATCTAGCCAAACAATTAGTGACATATTTCTTCATGCCAGGCATAAAATATTTGACTCTTATAGTTGTAATATTTTTATGATATCCTAGATGTCCAGCATATGACACATTATGCATCTCTTTTAGGACTAAATTTCTTAATTCTTGAGAATTGGGAACATAAACTCCATTCCGAAATAAGAGGATTTCATCCTCTTCCAGCTTGTAATGCTTACATTTATGTTGTATATCATTTTGTTGTAAGCTTTCATTAACTTCCACATAATTTTGATCTGTTGTTACAACCTCTAGAGTTCTATCTTTGAAATATATCATGTACATACTAATGGTTGTAGCATGCATTTTATGCACCCTTCTATTGAGTGCATCAACCACCTTGTTCTCTTTTCCCTTTATTTGCTTGATATCAAAGTTATATTTACTAAGAAATTCCATCCATCTAATTTGTTTAAAATTTAGTGTTGGTTGTTATATATTTTAGACCACTATGGTCTATCCTTAATTCAAATTTTATGCCCATGAGGTAATGCCTCCACATCCTTAAGGAATGTACTATGGTCGTCAACTCTAAGTCATGTGTAGCATAATTAATTTCATGCTCCTTTAATTTTTTAGACTCATAATAAATTACATGTCCATTTTGCATAAGGACTCCACCGAGCCCTTCCTTACATGCATCTGTGCACACAACAAAATTCTCATTTGGATATTCAACTCTCAAAATAGGGGTGCTTGTCAACAAATCCTTTAACCACTCGAAATTTTCTTCACACTTGGCACTCCACTCAAACTTTACTCCTTTCTTTTGCAAAGATGTTATTGGGTGTGTAATTTTGGAAAATCTCGCAATGAATCTTCGGTAGTAACTATCTAGACCCATCAAATGATCTAACTTCTGAAATATTTTTCGGTGTTGGCCAAATCTTGATTGCTTCAATATTCTTTGGATCCACTGCTATTCCCTCTTCTGAAACAACGTGACCCAAATAATGAATCTTCTTTGATAAAAAGTGCATTTGCTTAATTTGGCATATAATTGGTGCTCTCTCAACACTTGTAGTACCATCCTCAAATGCCTCTCATGCTCTTCTTTTGTCTTGGAATAGATAATAATATTATCCAAGAATACAATTACAAAATTATCGAGGAAATCTCTAAACACCCCATTCATCGGACACATAAATGTAGTCGGTGCATTTGTCAATCCAAAAGGCACCACCACAAATTCATAGTGTCTGTACCTTGTCCTAAAGTATGTTTTTCTAATATCCTCTTCTTTGATTCTCACTTGATGATAGGTTGATCTCAAGTCAATCTTAGAGAATATCTTTGCTCCTTTCAATTGATAAAAATATCATCAATCCTTGGCAAATAATATTTATTCTTGACTATGACCTTGTTCAGTTGTCTGAAGTCAACACATAACCTCAACGTTCTGTCTCTTTTATTGACAAAAAGAACTGGAGCACCCCAAGGAAAAACACTTTGGCATATGTGCCCTTTCTTTAACAATTCTTCTATTTGCATTTGCAACTCTTTTAGCTCCATCATGCTCATTCTATAGAGAGTCTTAGATGTTGGGGAAGCTCCAGGCATGAAGTCAATTTAGAAATCTACATCCCTCTTTGGTGGAAATCCCTGCATCTCCTCAAACACATCTCCATACTCTTTTAAGACTGGATAATATTCTAAACTTGGATCTTTGTCCTCCATTGGCTCTTACATATGGGCTCCATATATCTGGCGCCCTTTTCTAAAACTTCTTTTCAGCTACAATGCTAAAATATCTCGTACAAATATAAGCCTTGGAATAATTACAATGTCCTTGAATTCCCTTCTTCATCAAGACATGTGAACACCTTGTTATACAATGTAAAATAGCATGATCATTTTCTAGCCAATCGATACCAATCAAGCAATCATAAGACCCTAATGGTATGATGTTCAAATCTTCCTTAGTGTTAGTTCCATTCATGTTTATAGGGCATTCTTTCACAAGTTCATTAATTATTCTTTTGGTTCGAGTAGAAAGATGAACTAACCAAGAATTTACATGCTTACATTTCTTCAATTTAAATCTTTCAAATAGATTTATATCTATATAGCTATGGCTAGCTATAGAATCAATTAAAATAGCTATGGGATGATTATCAATCTTACCTTCCACTTCAATCATGTGGGATTGATGGTCTGCTTATCTATTGTCCAAGGTTGCATAGATCCTTGGCATGATTTTTCCCATGTCCTCTATTTTATCCTCCTTTTTGACGCTATGCAAAATCTTAATTGTATCTCCTCTGTGAGGACAATCTTTATACATGTGATCTCCTTCACATTCCCAACACTTTATGGGATGTTGCCTTGGCCTCTTTCCCAAGGAATATGTCATTTTCTGGTCACCTTGAGATGGTTTCCCATGCTGATATGATTGAGATCTATTTCTAATGAAAGGTCACTTGAATCCTTTCTTCCTTTGATCCATATTTTCTTTCTTCTTGTCATCCAAAGCCTTTTGGAAAGTTGTCTTTCCTCTTTTATTCTCATACAAATACTTGTCTTTTCTTATGGCTTCCTCTAAACTCTTGGGCTCATCAAAGTGAATGTTATCTTTGTAAAAGGACGGTAGTCCACTCATGAACCTTTGAATTTTGACCTTCTCATATATGATGAAGCTCACATTCCGAAGAAGTTCCAAGCACTTTATCTCATATTCATCCATGGTCATATTCCAAAGTTTGAGTTCAAAAAATTATTGCATCTTCTTGTCATAATATTGTTCTGACAAGTATTGTTGCTGAAATTATTTCTTGAACTACTACTAAGAATTGATTTTATCATCAAGGTGCTTAACCTGCTTCAGGTGATACCACCACATAGATTCCTTCGCTTGAAGGTGGTAGGTTGCAATTGTAGCTTCTGCATTTGATGAGTAGTTATGCAACTAGAAATATTTCCTCATTCCCAACAACCATGTTTCTTCATCTTTACTTTTCTTGTTTTCTCAATCAAATGATGGTGGCTTGATTTTCCTCAATTCCCCTTGCAAGCTATCTGACCCATGTCTCCTTCTTTGGTGCTTGATAAGAGATATACTTGGGCTGCTTGTCGACCTTAATCGTGCATATGTTTTTCTGGTTGAGTTTCCTAGGGAATGGTGATGTTGATTATTGTTAATACTCCTTGATCGTCCAGATCCTCCGTGATTATCCCTCCTATCATGAGACCTAGACACCTCCTGTAATGTTCCCTAACCAAATCTGATGTAAAAATCAGATTTATGTAGTTGAGGAATTTCGTCAAACATTTTGCATACAAGCTCCCAACTCCCTTGAAATCACTTCAATATTTGTTTTCCCAAGTACCTCAAGTTTATGGGATGGCGTTTATGTCAAAAACATCACACACAACACCTAAAACCCTTCCCAATGAGTGGTTGTCCTAAATTTTTGTTTGTTGTTATGTTTATTTGCAGCTACTTGGTTGAAGTGTTTTGTCAAACACTTTATGTGCAATGGTTGTAGCATTCATTTAAGTGTGTTTTATGATGTATTTTGGCCCATATTTCTTCATGTAATATATAAGGAAACACATGCAATGATAACCAAATAAATAATAAACTTATAGCTATTAAACACCATAAGATAGTACCTCAAATCATTGTTTTATTTAATATGTACTTCGATGTCCAACATACCGTAATTTCCAGATCTGAAATGTATTTTCGATAGCTGATATATGGTGGAAAATACATACAAAACACAACCAAAGAAAGGAAAAGAGTCTCCCAATATAAACCCTTTTAACAACTGCTCCAAAAATATGTAATCTCTTCAGCGAAGGATGGCCCCAATGACAAGATATGTGTTCTTCTTGGTATGAATTCACCCTAGCTGAAGATGAGGCTTGATCCACCAATGAAATGGCCAATCTCCTCATAAATAATTTGCCCAATATATATACAACTAGATCCCAACAAGTACAAACTAATACAACCCCAAAATATGAATATTTCCACTACCAAGTGCGCCCCTCCAAGAAATATTTCACCCTAGGTACAAAATAATGAATCTCCTCAAAAATCCTCGCCAAAATATCTAGGATATAATAGATCGGGAGGTGGAATAAACATGCAAGTGAAGATATGAGTTATATGTCTCTTCTGAATGCTAAATCAAACTTCTCCAAGATCTATGGTGCGCCCCTCCTGAAGAAAACCCTTCTCACAATTCGCCTTGCTTCACAAATGTATGGTTGAAATTGATCTGAACTAAATAGATGGTGAGGGTGGAATATTTCACCACCTTGGCCAAGCTTGGATTAAGAATAGGAGAATATTTCACTCCCTTGTTGATATCTAGGGTTTATTTAGTCAAAAACCTCAAGTATCTTGATCTCTCTAGCCAAGAGGCTAGACATAAAAAATCAATCAACATGAATGAGAGAATAGAATCCTGTATCTCTATTTTATGCCCCCTTTCACCTTTTTTCATTCAAGTGACTTTTAATTCATCTTTATTATTTCTTCATAAAATCACTTTATTAATTTATGACCCTTTTTACTCTAAAAAGTGATTAACTCACCCTTATAACTTCTTTCGGCCACTGAAAGTCACTTTTTATCATTCTATCATGTAGATATTTTCGTCCCAGTTCCAATGAGCTATTACAATAAGATGTTCCTCCAAGAAACAAGCTCCAAATAACACCTCCAGTGTAATTAATTAAAATATGCTCAATAATAACCCAAAATTACAGAAATTGTCCGAATGTAACAAAACCAAGGACAAGTTGTGGGGAATGGATATCGATGATGAAATATGATGAATAATGTAAGTCGAGGCCCAAAAAACTCCTCAAAAATTCCTCAGATCACTATCACCCCTAATTGGCTACTTTGGCAGGCATCACAAACTACAATATATGGAATCCAAAAATGGGGATATTACAATCCTCCTTGCCCGAATATCTATTTTTCTCAAGCAATAGCTGAATCAAACTTTGTATGGTCCTAGGGTCCCATATCCACCTATATGACATGAGGTAATCTCCCCTCAAAACACAGTCCCTCAAAGTGATTTCCACACATGCCCCTGAATGATCCTAATGAGTAGAATGATCATGTGTAGTAGATCCTCAGTCAACTCCTCAAGCAACCATTCTATTTTGATCTCAACTCCATAAACCACTAGACTACCAATCACTCTAATCCCTTGATCCCAAATCAATATGTGAACTGCAATTCCCTGTAAAGTATAGTCATGTAAGACATCAACACAAAGAGCATCTTGAATATCCCCAACCAATAGAGCAAGTAAATACAGTATCCATCCCTCAAGGAATCCCTCACCTAAACCAGTCTCCAAACTACCACCTCTGGAAGTATCCATATCCCCTGCTAACCAAGAAGATGATCTACTCATGTACCTAATCCTCAACCAAGGAGACCCATCCTTCCACATAGCATCCTCATATTCATCAGCTATCAAATTCCCCCAACAATCGAAGGAACCAATCATGAACATCCCTGAAACTCCCATGCGCTCTACACGAGAACCAAAACCTACATCACATAACTCTAATGGTGCCATAACATGTATCTCGGTTCCTACTGAACTGTAAACCTCTAGCCGAAGTGCATTGATAGCTATGTTTTATTGTCCATGATCACTAAAAACGACCTCCTTGCCAACCCACACTCCTTCCTGCGATGTCCCATGCTCTGGTAATATACCTATGATCTCAGCCCAACTATATATCTCTGGTACACCAAGGTTGAGATATGCTAGAATACTCTCCCAACTCTACCTTTAAATGAGGGTGGCTAAGGAATCATGCCCTAACTCGTGATGTTGACATACCGAGCATGCCCCCATGTGCATCATGACATCATCCTTGAGATCCTCCCAGGAGAATCTCTCTATGATCTGTTGACAGGTCCTGAAATGTCCAAGTTGTCTGACCATAGGTACATCATGTATGGTCCTCAAGATATTTGTCACTACCTACTACGACCATACATCCTTCCAATTGACCTCATAGTCCTCATCAAAAGAATTTGTCCTAATATGCTCCTCCTCCTCATCCCGATGAGACTCTAAACCTATATCAACCTCTAAAATATCCTCTATCCCATGGCTGAGGATACTCTCCATCACGCCCAAGGCCTCATCTGACTATCTCGAGTGAACATCCTCTATCTTTCTACATCTAATGAAGTATCCCCTGTCATGAGTTCTCTTCCTAATAACTCTCCATGTCCCATGAAACAACCTATATTCCCCTATGTTGTTGTATATAATGAAAGTATCGAAGAGTGCTAACATAAACACCTACAACTATAAGTGGGATTAGGAAATCTCATATGCGTTGGTCAATCCCAAAGACTTGACCAGAAACCCATCCACCAAAATCCATGGTGAATAATTGCCTGGACTCCACACTAATATCATGCCATCATGTACAATGGTAGGTGACTTCAAAAACTGATGGTCAATCACACTCCCTCTATCATCACTCATATGACTGCTACTACTGAGAATGTGATCTCCAAGGTCCATGTACTTTTGTAAAGGAGAGGGCATCTCTCCATGAAAATCTCCATGCTCTACCAAGTATGCCTCCTCCCTGCACTCCAATGCATCCCCCTACATCCCACTCTACACCTATGCATGTCCTTGTGGACTACCGCCCATCATGGTATGCTCATGTATACCCGTGCAAGCTCATGTATCCTCCTGCATCATCATGTATCTTGGGTGTACTGTTGGTTCAACCTCTACATGGATGTCCTTCCCCTGGCTATAGAATCCCCATGTTTATGTGTTTTCCCAACTGTCTCAGAGCTCCCCATGACTGGTGGTCCATGTGACACATGAACATCCTCAAGATTCTTTGGGTCACATCTCTCCATAGTCATCAATGATTTGGGGTACCCCTCACGCTCCTCCATCAATTGGCACTCCTCTATCAAACCACCAACATCCTCTAGTGATGTAGTCAAAGTATATATATGACTCTCTGCTAAGATAGATGTAGTGGATCCCTAACTAGCCTCCTCAAGGAAGTCCTCTAATTTGGACTCTGACTCTTGAAGGGATTTCTATGTGACTTTCAAGAATCCTTGTGTGCTTACCAACTCATGAGTGAGTCATTCCACCTCAGTCTCCTTCTCCTACAACACCCCATTATACATCTCCCCAAACTCCAAAAGGTAATCTCTATCCATAAGTAAATATTGGTAGTCGATCATCATCACAGTCACTCTCTCCCTGAGTGTTTGAAATTCCTCAATGGGAAAATCTCTATCCACACTATCATGTGCCATTGTGGCCCTCCAACAATACTTTTCCACCAAATCATGAGTATCATCAATGTGTCTAATAACTTCCATGATCATGTCCTCTCTGACCCTCAGTTGTCCTACCAAATGTTGTGACTCGTGAACACTGCCCTGCTGAAGTGCTACCTCATGAATCCCACTACTAATGTCAATAGTGGAATCCTCATCAACACACTCCTCAAGAGATAAGGTACCACAACGCCCATTGTTCGTTGTGCTATTGAATCCCCATGTATGCCACTGTACATCATCATATATTGTTGCCTCAATTTGAACCGCTTTGTATCATATATGTATAATTGTATCCTCCTGGGTAATCACCCTACTAATATCATTTGCACCTGGATCCCATATGGATGTGTCCACACATGTGATATGGACATCCTGACAAACAAGGAATACATCCTCGTCACTATAGACCAGTCCCTGAAGTAAGTATCCCATTCACATGTTAGCCTCCACAACCTAATCTATCAATGGACTACCCAAAAGAGGTGACTCACCCTCCCCATACTAAAAGGTATGTATATAGTCATTTGTCTCCAAGTCACGCCTCTGCTCCTTGGCCTGCATATCCACATGTCCCTTATGTTCTATCACTACACAAGGATCCTATACCACATCCGAAGTGCCACTGATATACTCATGTGTCATGGCTAGCATAGGTGACTGAGGAGATGAGGAATGTGTCACGCTCAACTCCATATGAGGCTCATTATCCCCCATGCGTGACTTCCTAGAAGTCCTTTCGACAATTAAAGGTAGGTCACCCAACATTTGAATCTCATCATGCCTATGTGCTAACACATCTGCATCCTCGCAAGTATCATCACTATGGTGAAGTGTTGAGCCATCAAAACTGTCTGATTGGGAAAATGAAGCACATGCATTATCATCATGTTAATCCAACTTTCCATTAGATGTGCAGGAGTCACTGGCCTCATGGGACATCTCTAATGAGGCATCTAAGGCCACATCCTCATACACATCCTCATCATCATTGTCGTAGTGCACCTCAATGTAATGCACTCTCCCCTTTCCCCTACATCTGTGATCTAGGTGGATATCAGTGGCTACCCACCTTTTCCAAATGGCTCAAAACAATTTTCTAGCAATTTTGGTAATTTACTATTTTTAGCAGTTTTTAACTTCCGGGGCCATTTTGAGGCCCTAAACGATGTTTTTTTGGGAAACTAGGTTTGAAATATGCAATTTCCTTCGATATTGTACCTAAAATGAATCTCCTCGATGATACCTTTCCAACGGGCTATCATACGCCTAAAACGAATATCGTATGCAAACGTTACAACCCCGAGAAGTTGATGTACTAACTTACCCAAATGGGGGCCACATGACTTTCGTCACTTCATCTCCTAGGGTTAGGTTTTTGGATGTCTATGGGTTTTCATATTCCTACTTATTGTAAAAAGGCCTTCATAGCCTCATTGTAATCATCTTCTTGTGAATGCGAGTAGCTGTCACATCTCTTCTCAGAGATAAGTTTCCACCATTCTAGCGAGTCTTTCACTCCGTATTTTAATAGTCTCTGTACATTTATTTTATTAATAGAAATAGTGTATTACTGTATATCTATGACTCTTGTTATATTTTCGATGTATCTCTGTTACATTGTGGTCTCTCTTGCAATATCTCTGAATATTTCTGTGTTATATCTCCGCTCTCATTTCGTGCCGAAAATAATCCAGATCAATGGTATCAGAGAAGGTTTCTCTTCATCATTTTTTTCAATGCATGTCCCTGACGAGGTCCGAGTATGGCAAGTTGGGTCTCGAGCTTGTCTCTCTTGAAGATAATCGGTCTCACATGCCCAAGAAACCCGCCATGGTGGAAGAAAAGAAAAATGATGGAGTAGACGATCCTATCAATTTGTTGCTTGAGCAAGCTCTCATGCGAAAGAGGGACGAAATGATGGAGAATTTTTCTCACATCCTTCAACGCCTCCCGATAGCATCAAGCTCATCTTCATCAAGTAGCCACTTTGAAGGCACCTCACCTTTTAAGGTACACGTCAATTTTGATATTCCTATATTTGAAGGTCAAATAGATGCAGATTCTCTAGGTACATGGTTAAATTTGTTAGAGGGTTATTTCTCTGTTCATAATTTTTCCGACAGAGAAAAGAAAATCTTTGCGCTCCTTAATTCTCTCCCCCATGTCAAATATTGGTGGGAAACTTACTGGGAGCAAAGTTCCATAGAGGAGTCGGTAATATATGGGGCCACGCCCACTTGGGATTTTTTTTGGATGTGGTAAAGGAACAATATTACCCTGTTGGAAACTATGAGGACCAGTACATGAGATGGACCACACTGCGGCAAGAGAGGGGCCAAGTAGTTCCAGAGTTCACCAATACCTTCCATATCTTGCAAACCAAGCTGGGTATCAAAGACTCTGAACGACATTTGGTTCTGAAATACCGTGGGGCTCTACAAAGATACATCCAAATTGAAATGGATTTTCTGGACATCTCATCACTTAGCACTGCTTATCAATATGTTGTTAAAATCAAGCAGAAATTTAAGAACCAGAACAAATGTGAGTTTGGGTCTAAAAATCCGCAACAACCAAAGTATGACAAAGATGTTGCTAATAAACAATCTCCCAAAAACTAGTCCAAACCATAGGAAGAGAAGGGTCACGAGAAGACAAAGAAGGACACCAGAAAATGGTGCGATTTCCACAAAATCCCCTGGCACAACACCGATGAATGTCGCTCAAAACAATCATTGGTGGTCGAGATAAAAGGCAAGGAGTTGAACCCTGATTCAAAATCTAATTCTGAAAATACTGGTAAAAGACAGATCATTGATGCAAACCCCATTGTCATTGCCATGACCACAACAATTCAACTAGAAGAACCAACAGATCCTGAAGAGGGGAGCACCTTTTTCATTCACAGATGTTGGTGAAGGGGACCCCGCTGCATTTAATTTTTGATAGAGGAAGCTAGAAGAACATCATCTCAGAAGAGTTCATCAAACAGTTGGGTTTGTCGACAACACCACACCCACAACCATACAACATAGGGTGGCTTCACCAAGGACGAGATCTTCTTGTCAGTCTGTAGTGTCGATTGTCATACAACATCCAACCCTTCAAGGATGAAGTATTATGTGATGTTTCCCCACTGGATGTCTGTGATGTTCTCTTGGGCTAGCCATATATGTGGAGACGCCATGTTGTTTATGAGTCTCGACCCCGCAGTGTCATTGTTTCTCTAGGGGGTCATCTCTACAGAATACCAGAGGTAGTTCTGACTATTGTTCCACCTAAAATGTGTCACAAGGTAGTATCTCATACTGCAAAATTCAACTTCTTCACAATCTGTTCGAAAGGGGAACAGAAGGACACTACAACCACTACAGCCTCACCCCAAGCACCTTCTATCCAACAAAAGCAGGTCGAAAAGGCTGCAACAAAGCGCAAAGATTCCTTCTGCACACCATCCTCTTTTGTAGTTCAACTTGTTGCACAACCTTAGCCTCAACAGGTCCGTTACAAACTTCAAGAAACTGAGCAGCGTGACGTCCCCAACAAGGCAAGCAACTCAAGAAGATTCAGATTCAACAAAAAAAATTTCCTCTCCCCTGAGCACTCAACACAATGGATACCATTGCTTCCTAAGGAGGAAGGATTGATCCAGATGGATATCGGTGGCCACCCACCTTTTCTAACTGGCTCAAAACAATTTTTTGGCAATTTTGGTAATTTGCTATTTTTAGTAGTTTTTAACTTTCGGGGCCATTTTGAGGCCCTAAACGATGTGTTTTGGGAAAACAGGTTTGCAATACATGATTTCTTTCAACATTTCACTTTAAATGAATCTCCCTTATGATACCTTTCCAACAGGTTATCATACACCTAAAACGGAGATCGTATGCAAACGTTACGACCCCGAGAAATTGATGTACTAACTTACCCAAACGTGGCCCACATGACTTTTGGTGCTTCATCTCCTAGGGTTAGGTTTTTGGATGTCTTCTTGTTGTAAAAAGGACTTCAGAGCCTCATTATAATCATCTTCTTGCATATGCGAGTAGCCGTCACATTTCTTCTCAGAGATAAGCTGCCACCATTCTAGTGAGTCTTTCACTCTGTATTTTTACAGTCTTGTATATTTATTTAATTAATAGAAATCATGTATTATTGTATACCTATGACTCTTGTTATATTTTATATATATCTCTGTTATATTGTGGTCTCTCTTGTAATATATCTGAATATTTTTGTGTTATATCTCTGCTCTCATTTCCTGCTGAAAATAATCTGGATCAGTGGTATCAGAGCAGGCTACTCTTGATTTTTTTTTTCAATGCATGTCCCCGACGAGGTCCGAGTATAGAAATTTGGGTCTCGAGAATGTCTCTCTTGAAGACAATCACTCTCTCACACCCAAGAAACCCTCCATGGCAGAAGAAAAGAGAAACGATGGAGCAGACGATCCTATCAATGTGTTGCTTGAGCAAACTCTCACGTGACAGAGGGACGAAATGATGGAGAATTTTTCCCACGTCCTTCAATGCCTCTCGATAGCATCAGACGCATCTTCATCAAGTGACCACTTTGGAGTAACCTCGCCTTTTAAGGTACAAATCAATTTTGATATTCCTATTTTGAAGGTCAGATAGATGCATATGCCCTAGATAAATGGTTAAATATGTTAGAAGGTTGTTTCTCTGTTCACAATTTTTCCGAGAGAGAAAATATCATCTTCATGCTCTTTAAGGATCTCCCCCATGTCATACATTGGTGGGAAAATTACTGGGATCAAAGTTCCATAGAGGATTCGGGAATATATGGGGCAAGCCCACTTGGGATTTTTTTATGGATGCAGTAAAGGAACAATATTACCCTGTTGGAAACTATGAGGGCCAGTACATGAGATGGACCACACTGCGGCAAGAGAGGGGCCAAGCAGTTCTAGAGTTCACCAATACCTTCCATACCTTGTGAACCAAGCTGGGTATCTAAGACTCTGAACAACATTTGGTTCTGAAACACCATGGGGCTCTACACAGATACATCCAAACTGAAATGGATTTTATGGACATCTCATCACAAGGCGTTGCTTATCTATATGTTCTTAAAATCGAGCAAAAATTTAAGAACCAGAACAAATGGGAGTTCGAGTCTACAAATACGCAACAACCAAAGTATGACAAAGACGTCCCTAACAAACAGTCTCCCAAAAACTAGTCCAAGCCATAGGAAAAGAAGGGTCATGGGAAGACAAAGAAGGACACCAAAAAATGGTGCCATTTCCACAAAATCCCCTAGCACAACACCGATGAATGTCACTCAAAACATTCATTGGTGGTCGAGATAAAAGATAAGGAGCCGAACCCTGATTCGGAATTTGATTCTAAAAATAATGGTAAAAGACAGATCATCGATGCAGACCCCACTGCTATTGTCGCGACCACAACAATTCAACCAGAAGAACCAATTGATCCTGAAGAGGGGGAGCACCTTTTTCATTCACATATGTGGGTGAAGGGGACCCCACTGCATTTTATTGTTAATAGCGGAAGCCAAAAGAACCTCATCTCAACAGAGGTCATCAAACAGTTGGGATTGTCGACAACACCACACCCGCAACCATACAACATCGAGTGGCTTCGCCAAGGATGAGATCTTCGTGTCAGCCAACAGTGTCGATTGTCATATGACATCCAACCCTTCAAGGATGAGGTATTATGTGATGTTTCCCCACTGGATGTTCATGATGTTCTCTTGGGCTAGCCCTATATGTGGAGACGCCATGTTGTTTATGAGTCTCGATCGCCCAGTGTTATTGTTTCTCTAGGGGGTCATCTCTATAGAATACCAGGGGTAGTTCTGACTATTGTTCCACCTAAAAAGTGTCGCAAGGTAGTATCTCATACTTCAAAATTCAGCTTCTTCACAATCTGTTTGAAAGGGGAACAGAAGGACATTGCAATCACTGCAGCCTTGCCCCAAGCACCTTCTATCCAATAGAAGAAGGTCGACAAGGTTGCAGCAAAGTGCAAATATTCCTTCTGCACACCATCCTCTCTTGTAGATTGACTTGTTACACACCTTAAGCCTCAACAGGTTTGTGACAAACTTCCACAAACTAAGCAGCGTGACGCCTCCAACAAGGAAAGCAACTTACCAAGATTCAAATTCAACAAACAATTTTTCCTCTCCCCCGGGCACTCAACGCAATGGAGAAAATTTCTTCCTAAGGAGGGAGGATTGATCCAGGTGAATATTGGTGGCCACCCACCTTTTTCAACTGGCTCAAAACAGTTTTCTGACAATTTTGGTAATTTACTATTTTTAGCAGTTTTTAACTTCTAGGGCCATTTTGAGGCCCTAAACGATTTTTTTTGGGGAAAAAATGTTTAAAATATGGAATTTTCTTCGATATTGTACCTAAAATGAATCTCCTCGACAATACCTTTCCAACGGGCTATCATACACCTAAAACAAAGATCGTATGCAAACGTTACGACCCCGGGAAGTTGATGTACTAACTTACCCAAACAGGGCCCACATGACTTTTGGCGCTTCATCTCCTAGGGTTAGGTTTTTTGTCATTCTTGCTTATTGTAAAAAGGAATTCAAAGCCTCATTGTAATCATCTTCTTTTGAATGCGATTAGATGTCACATCTCTTCTCAGAGATAAGCTGCCACCATTCTAGCGAGTCTTTCACTCTGTATTTTTAAAGTATTTGTACATTTATTTCATTAATAGAAATCGTGTATTACTATATATCTGTGAATATTGTTATATATTTGATATATCTCTGTTATATTGTGGTATCTCTTGCAATATCTCTGAATATTTCTGTGTTATATCTCATCTCTTATTTCGTTCTGAAAATAATCTGGATCAGTGGTATCATAGCAGGCTGCTCTTGATCATTTTTTCAGTGCATGTCCCCAACGAGGTCCGAGTATCGAAAGTTGGGTCTCGAGCTTGTCTCTATTGAATAAAATCACTCTCGCATGCCCAAGAAACCATCCATGGTGGGAGAAAATTAAAATGACAGAGCAGACAAGCCTATCAATTTATTGCTTGAGCAAGCTCTCACGCGACAACGAGACAAAATGATGGAGAATTTTTCCCACATACTTCAACGCCTCCTGATAGCATCAAGTGCATCTTCATCAAGTGACCACTTTGGAGGCACCTCGCATTTTAAGGTACAGTTCAATATTGATATTGCTGTATTTGAAGGTCGGATAGATGCAGATGCCCTAGATAAATGGTTAAATCTGTTAGAAGGTTATTTCCCTGTTCACAATTTTTCCAATAGAGAAAAGATCATCTTCGCGCTCCTTAAGGATCTCCCCCATGTCAAAAATTGGTGGGAAACTTACTGGGAGAAAATTTCCACAGAGGAGTTGGGAATATATGGGGTCGAGCTACCCTGTTGGCAACTATGAGGACCAGTACATGAGATGGACCACACTACGGCGAGAGAGGGGCCAAGCAGTTCCAGAGTTCACCAATACCTTCCATACCTTGTGAACCAAGATGGGTATCAAAGACTCCAAATGACATTTGGTTGTGAAATACCATGGGGCTCTACACAAATACATCCAAACTAAAATGGATTTTCTGGACATCTCATCACTCGGCGTTGCTTATCAATATGTTGTTAAAATTGAGCAGAAATTTAAGCACTAGAACAAACAAGAATTCGGGTCTACAAATCCACAATGACCAAAGTATGACAAAGACAACCCTAACAAATAGTCTCCCAAAAACCAGTCCAAGCCACAAGAAAAGAAGGGTCACAGGAAGACAAAGAAGGACACCGGAAAATAGTAAGATTTCCACAGAATCTCCTGGCAGAACACCAATGAATGTCACTTAAAAAAGTCATTGGTGGTCGAGATAAAAGATAAGGAGCCAAACCCTGATTCAGAATCTGATTCTGAAAATACTGGTAAAAGACAGATCATCGACGTAGACCCCACTGTTATTGTCGCAACCGCAATAATTCAACTAGAAGAACCAAAAGATCCTGAAGAGGGGGAGTGCCTTTTTCATTCACAGATGTGGGTGAAGGGATGTTCATTTTATTGTTGATAGCAGAAGCCAAAAGAACCTCATCTCAGCAGAGGTTGTCAAACAGTTGGGATTGTCGACAACATCATGCCTGCAACCATACAACATTGGGTGGCTTTGCCAAGAACGATATATTCGTGTTAGCCAGTAGTGTCAATTTTCATACCACATATATCCCTTCAAGTATGAGGTATTATGTGATGTTTCCCCATTGGATGTATGTGATGTTCTCTTGGGCCAGCCATATATGTGGAGACGCCATGTTGTTTATGAGTCTCGACCCCGCAGTGTCATTGTTTCTCAAGGGGGTCATCTCTATAGAATACCAGAGGTAGTTCCGACTATTGTTCCACCTAAAAAGTGTCGCAAGGTAATATCTCATAATACAAAATTTAGCTTCTTCACAATCTGTTCGAAATGGGAACAGAAGGACACTGCAACCACTACGGTCTCGCCCCAAGCACCTTCTATCCAACAGAAGAAGGTCGACAAGGTTGAAGAAAAGTGAAAGGATTCCTTCTGCAGACCGTCCTCTCGTGTATCTTGACTTGTTGCACAGCCTCAGGCTCAATAGGTCTGTGACAAAATTCCACAAAATGAGCAACACGACGTCTCCAGCAAGGCAAGCAATTCACCAAGATTCAGATTCAACAAACATTTTTTCCTCTCCCCCAAGCACTCAACGCAATGGAGACCATTGCTTCCTAAGGAGGGAGGATTGATACAGGTGGATATCAGTGGCCACCCACCATTTTCCAACTGGCTCAAAATAGTTTTCTGGCAACTTTAGTAATTTACTAGTTTTAGCAGTTTTTAACTTCCAGGACCATTTTGAGGCCGTAAACGATGTTTTTTGGGAAAAAAGGTTTGCAATATGCAAGTTACTTTGATATTGTGCCTAAAAGGAATCTCCTCGATGATACATTTCCAATGGGCTATCATATGCCTAAAATGGAGATCATATGCAAAAGTTACGACCCTAGGAAGTTGATGTACTAACTTACCCAAACGGGGCCCACATGACATTTGGCGCTTCATCTCCTAGGGTTAGGTTTTTTTTCATTCCTATTTATTGTAAAAAGGAATTCAAAGCCTCATTGTAATCATCTTCTTGCGAATGCAAGTAGCTATCACATCTCTTCTCAGAGATAAGCTGCCACCATTCTAGCAAGTCTTTCACTCTGTATTTTTATAGTCTTTGTACATTTATATAATTAATAGAAATCATGTATTATTGTATATCTATGACTCTTGTTATATTTTCGATATATCTTTGTTATATTGTGGTCTCTCTTGCAATATATTTGAATATTTTTGTGTTATATCTCTCCTCTCATTTTGTGCCGAAAATAATCTGGATCAATCTGTGATCCGTCTCCCAAGGATTTTTGCAACTGAAGAAAAGTTCCTTGCTCCTAATGGTTGTAGGCTCAATATTTGCTCCCTTCAATCCACTAGCATGTGGTGATGCATCCACTTTCCTAACTTCTTTGGCTATGTTTTCCTCTTCTTTTCTTCTCCAATAATTGACTTCTACAATCTTCGTGGACCATACTGCAATACCATCTTTTAGTCCACCTAGGATTTTTTATGGATACAAATTGTTGGAATATTACCTGAGCCCTGAATGTATCACTAAGACCTTGATATTTCATATCACAATATATAATCTCCTCTGCAATATCCATGTCCTTCAAGAAGACCCTCAGGCAAGGAGGAATCTTGTGCCCTCCACATTTCATGGAACCACCATTGGCAATGACGATTTGGAAATTATTGATGGCATGGATGTAGCAATGATTTTCTTGGGCAATGCGGTGATGAATAAAATTATGGGTGCTACCACTATCAACCAGAATGATGACCTTATGATGCTTGATGTAACCAATTATCTAGAGGGTTTGGGGAGCAGAGAAGCCAATGAGAGCATTGAGGGAAATGACCAGTTCTACTTCGGGAGGGTCTGAGGGAGGGGTTATGTCAATGGATTCAAGTGACTTAGACATAGAGGGAGTTTCTTGATCTTCTTATGAAATCTCTTCGGAGGTGGCTATAAAAAACTTTTGTTCTTTACACTTGTGGCCTGGGAAATATTTGTCATCATAGTTATAACAAAGGCCTTTGAGTTGGTGTTTAGCCATTTCAACCTTGGTCAATTTTTGGATCTTTAGTGGAGCAGAGGGAGTAGTGGGATTTACTGGTTTAGGGAAAAGGATAAAGGAGGGTTTGCGGTTTTGAGAAGATACAACCTGTTGTGCTTCTTTATCTCTTTTGGTAGCCTCCACCCAACTCTCAGGTCGAGCCATGAGGACATGGGCCCGAATTTCATCCTTGAGGCCGTTGATAAAACACTCTCGAAAAAATGCATCAGACATGCCCTCTATTCTAAAAGCCAGGTGCTCAAAGGCAGTTATAAAGTCTTCCATTGTTCCTAATTGTTTCAGCTTTGTCAAATGACCCAAATGGTTGGTGTCAGTGTCAAAGCATTCATAAATCTCTGCAACAAATTGTTTCCAAGCAATATATCCTTGACGAGAATTTTTTCTCCATTGCCACCATTGCCAACGTTTTTGATATAGATGGAGAACACCATACCGGAGTTTGGCCAAGTCATCTGTAATGCTATATAAAGATAAGTAATGTTCCATTTGGGTTACCCGACCAGTGGGGTCCGAGCCATCAAATTTGGTCACATCCACCCGTGGAAGGCGTAGGTCACGTTGAAAGTGATGGGTCTGCACAGTATGGGAATGAGAGGAATGGTCACCCTTAGTATGTGGGGGTGAAGAAGAGGAAGGGTTATCTGTAGGGATATGCAGTTTGGTGTAGAGTGTTAAAAAGACTGATTCAAGTTGGGTGGTGAGGTCTTGTTTGATTTCGCCCATTGAGGACTGCATGGTTGTATCGATGGCGACAACATTAGCACTAAGTTGTTTCACTTCTTGTTGGGTCTCAATGAGACCAGATTGCAAGGTGTTGAAGCAAGATTCCAAGTCTTGGCTACGAGTATGGGCCATGAGGATGGGGGAACTGAAAAGGGGCAGGCGGGGTAAAAACTTTTTTTCGAAAAAAATATATGGATGAATGTGATAAGGGCGAGGATATGAATCCAATGGAATAGGTCTCAAATAATGGTGAAAAAAATTCCAGACTTTTTTTTTTTTCAGAGTTATACTCCAGTTTGATGAATACTGCAAAGAGGAAATGCCCAAATGCTTAACCAGAAAGAAATGTGTATTTACTTGGCAACCCGAATACAGTTGCACGGTAATAGATCTTGTCTGTTTTAATTTGTTTATGTTTTTTTCCCCCAGAGTTAGGTATTTAAGGGTTCTACAAACAAGGGTTTGCCCTGTGCTATAGCTCTTTGATATACATGCGGGGTCCAACAGTAGTACTCGGCCCAATATCTTAGGGCACTAACTAAGGAGGATAGACGGTACCCTTAGCCGTACTACCCGACTACCCAGGTACTAGAGAGTATCTTCCCTAGTGTTGTTCTCGATGACACTATAGCAGTCAGGCAGCTGATCGGTTTATCTAAAGAGGGCTTCAGGTAATCTAGAATGATCTGTACACAGGTGTTATTTGATGCACTACCACTCAAAGGGGTGCCAACAGGGGTTACAAGGGTGGCCAATAGATGTGTGCTTAAGTACCACTTGTATTTTCTGCGTGTATGAATCCCTCAACTATGGGTTTATGCGTGTAATGACAGATCTCTGTGGCTTAAAGACACCGGAATACGTCTCTACCCTGAAAAAATTTAAAACACACTTTCTGCCAAGGAAAGTGCTCTGATACCACTTGTAATATACCAGATATAAAATGTATGCAGAACAGAAATAAAATGCTAGTAATGGCATAATAACAACAATATAACCAGAACATTCACCACAATAACATGGAAATGATATAAGAATAACAATAGAAATAACACTTTGAATCTGAAAGCAATGTTCACGGGCCTCTTCAAGGGGGMAACCTCCAGTTGAGCAGAGCTCTATTACAATAATATCCAAGCTAGGGTTCTCATACCCTCGACTCCTATTTATACTAAAAAGAAGAATCTAGAGGAAGATCCTTCTGGAAGCGGAAGCTTCTATTAGGTCTTCTTACATCCGCCTTATTCTATTTTATTGAAAGGCCTTATTAATATGGACATTTGTTACAACTGAATATATTGTTCTACCTATGTGCAAGTTAGGACCCTAACAATTTTATCACAGCCTGACACATGAATTGGCTCTAATACCACTCTAATGTTCCCTAACCAAATCTGATGTAAAAATCAGATTTATGTAGTTGAGTAATTTCATCAAACACTTGGCATACAAGATCCCAACTCTCTTGAAATCACTTCAATACTTGTTGTCCCAAGTAACTCAAGTTTAAGGGTTGAAGTTTATGTCAAACACATCACATGAAACACCTAAAATCCTTCCCAATGAGTGGTTGTCCTGAATTTGCGTTTGTTTTTATGTTTATTTGCAGCTAGTTGGTTGAAGTGTTTTGTCAAACACTTTGTGTGCAATGTTTGTAGAATTCATTTAAGTGTATTTTCGGATGTATTTTGGCCCATATTTCTTCATGTAATACATAAGAAAACACATGCAATGATAACCAAATAAATCATAAACTAATAGCTATTAAACACCATAAGATAGTACATCAAATCCTTGCTTTATTTAATATGCACGTGGTTGTCCAACATACAATAATTTCCAAATCTGAAATGTATTTTCTACAGCTGATATATGGCTGGAAAATACATTAAAAAATGCAGCCAAATAAAGTCAAAGAGTATCCCAATAGAAACCCTCTAACAACTGCTCCAAAAATATGTAATTTGTTCAGCAAAGGATGGCCCCAATGACAAGATATGTACCCTACTTGGTCTGAATTCACCCTGGCTGAAGATGAGGCTTGATCCACCAATGAAATGGCCAATCTCCTCATAAATAATTGACCCAAGATATATACAACTAGATCCCAATAAGTAGAAACTAATACAACCGCAAAATATGAAAATTTCCACTACCAGGTGCACCCCTCCAAGAAATATTTCGCCCTAGGTACAAAATAATGAGTCTCCTCAAAGATCATCTCTAAAATATCCAAGATCTAATATATCATGAGGTGGAATAGAAATTCTAGTGAATATCTGAGTTATATGTCTCTTCTGGATGCTAAATCGAACTTTTCCAAGATCTCTGGTGCACCCGACCTCTTGAAGAAAACCCTTCTCACAATTCTCCCTGCTTCACAAATGAATGGTTGAAATGGACCTGAACTAAATAGAATGGCGAGGGTGGAATATTTCACCACCTTTTCCAAGCTTGGATCAAGAACATGAGAATCTTTCACTCCCTTACTAATCTCTAGGGTTTATTTAGTCAAAACCCTCAAGTACCTTGAGCTCTCTAGACAAGAGGCTAGACATCAAAAATCAATCAACATGAATGAGAGATTAGAAGCCCCTATCTCTCTTTTATTCCCCCTTCCACCTTTTTTCCATTTAAGTGACTTTTAATTCATCTTTATTATTTCTTCATAAAACCACTTTATTAATTTAATGACTCTTTTTACTCTAAAAAGTGATTAATTTACCCTTATAACTTCTTCAGCCATTGAAAGTCACTTTTTATCATCCTATCCTGTAAATATTTTTGTCCCGGTTCCAACAAGCTATTACACTAAGGTGTACCTCCAAGAAACAAGCTCCAAATAACACCTTCAATGTAATTAATTAAAATATGCTCAATAATAACCCAAAATTACAGAAATAGTCGAAATGCAACAAAACCAAGGACAAGTTGTACGGAATGGGTCCTAGTGATGAAATATGATAAATAATGTAATTCAGGCCCCATAAAACTCCTCAAAACTGCTGGAGCTCACTGTCACCCCAAATTGGCTAGTCTAGCAGGCATCCCAAACTGCAATATAAGGGAATCCAAAAATAGGGACATTACAACTCCACTTGTTTGGCACTAGATTATTTCCTTGTACCTGAATATTTGTTGACTTTCTTTTGTAGCATATTCAAAATTTGAAGTATCTCTACTTGAGTCTTCATGATCCTCTCATTATCGACCCTATAGCTATGCACTTCTTTTTGCAAAGTTCTCATAATTACAGGCTCCTACCTGTCTCTTCTTCCATTAGACTCAGTTTCAGCATTACCCATCCTGACATGTAGACCTCTAACTTCTTATTCATTTATGTAAGACCCTTGAGTATCCTCCATATCTCTAGTTCTCATGTAGTAACTAAGGTTTGTTTTTATGTATCTCTAATTCTACAAGAATTTGCATGCAAAATTGTTGCTAGAATTAAGCATATTGCAAAATATTTATTAAGTATATTATAGGTCATTCTTCATTTTCAAATTATGAATAATATTAATGCACTATTATAGAATCTTATTCCTTGAGTGGATTCCTCTTTGAAACAACTTTCCAACGGTTGTACTCATGCCTCAATATGAGTTATGAGTGAAAAGTTACAACCTCCACATGTTGACATTTCCACTCATTTATTGCTACAACATTCTCTTTTATCATTTTGTGAGAACATATAATGCCCAATTCAAAATTATGGGTTGACAAATGTCTTCTACTCCTCAATACCTTTCTAACTACTATTCATTTTATCAAAACCAAGCTCCAAGATGAAATTTATGGTTTAGATAAATTTTGGATGTTTTACCCAATTTATCCATGTATGCTACATGTGTCTTATTTCTCTTCCTACACATTTTCAAGTACCCATAACCCCATTTTGACTTTGCCATTGGCTTCTTTGAGTCATAATATTTCCATCAACTTCTCTTGTGCTCTAAATGGACTTCTGAGCATGGAGTTATGCCCTCCGGAAATAACTTTGGTGCCAAAATTTTACCTTCACTGTTTTGGCTGTAACTTCTATTAGCACTGAGAGTCACCCTCAGACTGCTAGAGGATAAGCCTAATACCCATTTGATTTAAATAATTAAAACAATTAATAATTAGTGGATCAACAAGAAAAGAGTAAAATGGAGGGCATAAGACTGCTACAAATACATTCTATTGGGCATGGAGTCATAACGTTCTACAGATCATAGGCAATCAGGCTTCCTACGAGACAAAAGGCTTATGCAAAGATGGATAGAAGAATAGAAGGTAAACAAAGAGAAAATATCCACATAACAAATATCCTTTATGTAATATATATTAAAAAGTACTTGAACAATAATCTATGATTAACAAACAATTACCACAAATCCTTTGCAGCTCATGAATTCATTAACCAAAGGCAACTTTTGATCTTCAAAATCTGTAAATATTACTCACGAAAGATGATAAAAAATAATGGAAATAAGAGAAAAACAGTCTGGTATCACAACTTTCATGAATATATAATGGAAGAAATTCCTACAACACATGCCCTCAGACTTACAAATGAGCAATTCAACTGCTCCTCTAGCTCTCTCCTCTCTTGGATCATGAATCCAACCCTTCTCCAAGAGTTCCCCCCTTCATTAAATAGAAAATAACATCAAAATATCATTAGGAGGTCAAATCCCATCTATTTCATTGGATTCTAAGCCTTGGAGATAGGTGGCGACAGTCAAAGAGACAAAAATTCAACAAACTACTATTTTTTAGGAAATTGTTGGAAGTCATTAATAAATTGTTTCGAACTCATTGCATGAGGTCTTTAATGGAGATAAAACTTAGGTCTAGGTGTCCTTTGAAATCTAAATGATCCATGAGAAGTCATTCTAACCCTCCTTGAAAGGTGACAACCTCCCAACAAGACGAATATCCAATCAATTATGCAAAATAAGGAGTTTGCAACACATTTTGCAGCCCACTAGAGTTTTAATTGTTTCTCTCAAATGCCAAACTGGGTCGGGCTGAAATTTGGTCAGCAATTCAACAAGKATATCATTTTCCTCTACAAAATAATTTCAAAGAAACCCACTTCACCGTTTTGGATTTATGATCAAATCTGTAAATGCAGCTACTACAAGAAATTTCGCCAATCAATTATGCAAAATAAGGAGTTTGCAACACATTTTGCAGCCCACTAGAGTTTTAATTGTTTCTCTCAAATGCCAAACTGGGTCGGGCTGAAATTTGGTCAGCAATTCAACAAGGATATCATTTTCCTCTACAAAATAATTTCAAAGAAACCCACTTCACCGTTTTGGATTTATGATCAAATCTGTAAATGCAGCTACTACAGAAAATTTCGCAACGCATTTCCTAGTGTCTGTCTCGGTTCGCAACGCTTGTGCCAGTTCACATCGCCAAATTAAAATCAAGTGGCCACACCCCTTTCTTGACCTCGAAACAAGAAAAAAAATCTCATGGAGTACTTGATGACCTTGAGTTTGATGCTGGTAATTTTGAATTTTCATCAGGATGCCTGCAACCTATCCAACCTACAACCCTCTTCCTTAACCAGTTCGCAGCGCCAACTCAAATATAGCTTGCACACTTCGAGGAGGTTATTAGTTGATGGTATGACACAATCCATGGAGATATGGTTAAATGTAGGCTATGAAAACCATAAATCCTCCTTTACATGATCAATCTTATGTGTTAACATCTGGCTCCGCAGGGGATGGAGACCTCCCTATGAGGCTCCAAGAACATGTAGTTCCAGTTCCTTATCCATTAGGTTGGTGGAGTCTTATTCAAATACTAAAAGCAAACTTAAAACTGAAATGTTGAACATGAGCTTATTTTTATACATGACCCTACTCTAACTGACTTTTACAATTTTCTCAGGTGAAAACAAACTTCCACCATAGCCACTCAAACTATTTGGTAACATAATTCTTCTCTTCACTGCAAATTATCCATACGAAGAAATAAAAGTGTGACAACTGAATAAATACATTCTTAGGATCACCAATATTACCTCCAAATGCTGGCAAAATGATAAAATTTGCAGGCTCCAAAGCATTTGAAAAGTGAAACTCCATATATTCATTGATAGGGTCATGAAACTGATGGAAACACATACTTAACTGATAAAAGATTACCTTCTCTGCTTCAAAGTTTCCCACAGTTTGTTTGATGTCCTCTGCAAGCACATGTGATTGAATTACAGACAAAGGCATTTGTTGGTTGAATTTTTTCTACTCGTCTTCACAACCACCTATGGGCTGACTACTAATCATTTATGCATGTATTGTAAGAACAGTCCGCTGCTCATACACGTGGTTTTTATGAAAACATGGTTTCTCATTTGTTGGTGATGGATAAGAGATCAACTTCATATGTAATTCCCCTTCAACACCTCTATATCGTTCCCAAGGATTAGACTCATAATCATCATATACAGGAATAGTGCTAAGAGGTTCTAAAGAAAACATAGAAAAATTGTGTTCATCACAATCACTGGTATATTCATCAAAAATGGGTTGTCCATAAAAAACCTTTGACTCTTGACATTTAGAATGTTTTGTTTCAAGATGATCTCTATCCACAAAGTGTTCATCATCAAAGTGTTTGTCAACAATAGGCTGCTTTTGTTCAATATTTGAGATAATGACTTCATTAGAAGCAAGGCTGTCAAAGATATATGCTTCAAGAACAAAAATATCCTCTGCATTTTCTTCATAAGAGAAACAAACAAAATCTTCCTTCAATTCCGAAAAGCTAGGAAAAAACATAGAGGAATCTTCCCTAGTTTTTTTTTATCTAACTTATCATTTATCTCAACTTCATAGTAAGGAGAAATATCTACAGTATTTTTATGATCAGAACTATCATTTAAATCTGCATCCAACCCAGAGGAAAAAGAAGAAGAAAGCATTGATCCTTCAGTAATTTCCTTGACTAGGTTATATTCTTCAACTTCACAGTCAGGAGAGAAACGTAATGCATCTTGAACACTTTTCTCATATTTCTCACAACAATCATGAAAAAGAAACTCAGAGGAGTAATACCTTTTACAATGAAAATTGAAAGCAACATGGAATTCTCTCAAGGTGGATATGCTTGCAGCAGTAAGAGAAAAGTACCAGTCTTTGTCATCATCCTTCAAGGAGAACATAAACATTTTCATTAAGACATCCTCCTGATGCAGGTTCAACTGCTCCATGCATTGATGAAAATCAATGAGATGTTGAACATGATCATCATCATTTTCTTCTCTAAAGACAAGCAGTAAATCTCCCCATTCTGATAGATGAGGTACTGTATTTGGAAAACCAAAGATGGCTGAAAAGTTTAGTGGAGAAAATCTCCTTGCCAAGATAGCCTCCATAGCCTTTGACATCCTAATTCTTCATGGAGTGGAATCGCCAAGTGAAAGTTGCAGTTGTTTCTATCTCCAATCCTTGTTCACCATCAAGAATTGGATTTAATCTGTGTTGTACAACCTAGGGAAGATATTCAACTTCGTCTCCAACAACGACGCCAAGAATGTTAGCACTGAGAGTCACCCTCAGAATGTTAGAGGATAAGACCAGTACCCATTTGATTTAAATAATTAAAACAAGTAATACTTGGTGGATCAACAAAAAAAGACTAAAAGGGAGGGCATCAAACTGCTTCAAATACATTCTATTGGGCATGGAGTCATAACATTCTGCATATCACAGGAAATCAGGATGCCTACCAGACAAATGACTTATGCAAAGATGGATAGAAGAATATAAGGTAAACAAAGAGAAGAATATCCACATAATAGAGATCCTTTCTGTAATATAGATTAAAGAGTGCTTGAATAATAATCTATGATTAACAAGCAATTACCACAAATCCTTTGCAACTCACGAATTCATTAACCAAAGGCAGCTTTTGATCTTCAAAATATTTAAATATTACTCAAGCAAGATGATAAGAAAGAATGGAAACAAGATAAAAACAATCTGGTATCACAACTTTCATGATAATCTAATGGCATAAATGCCTACAACACATGCCCTTAAGCTTGCAAATGAGAAACTCAACTACTCTTCTAGCTCTCTCCTCTCTTGGATCATGAATCCAACCCTTCTCCAAGAGCTCCCCCCTTTATTAAATATAAAATAGAATCAAAATATCCTTAGGAGGTCGAATCCCTTCTCTTTCATTGGATTCTAAGCCTTGGATATAGGTGGCAATAGTCAAAGAGAAAAAAATCGAACAAACTGTTAATTTTCAGGAAATTGTTGGAAGTCATTAATAAATTATTTCCAACTCACTACATGAAGTCTTTAATGGAGCTAAAAATTAGGTACATGTGTCCCTTGACATCTAAATAATCCATGAGAAGTCATTCAAACCCTCCTTGACAGGTGGCAACCTCCCAACAAGGCGAATATCCAATCAACTATGCAAAATAGAGAGTTTGAAACACATTTCGCAACGAACTGGTGTTTTAATTGTTTCTCTCAAATGCCAAACTGGGTCAGGCTGAAATTTGGTCAGCAAGTCAACAAGGATATCATCTCCCTCCTAACAAACTTTTAGAGAAACCCACTTCACCGTTTTGGATTTATCATCAAATATGTAAAAGAAGCTGCTACAGGAAATTCCACAACACATTTCGTAGCGCCTATATCAGTTCACAATGCTTGTGCCAGTTTGCAGTGCCAAAGGAAAATAAAGTGGTCACACTCCTTTCCTGGCCTCCAAAAAAGAAAAATATTCTCACGAAGTACCTCATGACCCTAAGTTTGATGCTGGTAATTTTGCATTTGCACCAGGATGCCTGCAACCTATCCAACCTAAAACCCTCTTCCTTAACTAGTTCATTGGGCCAGTTCACAACACCAACTCAAATATAGCTTACACACTTCGAGGAGGATATTAGTTGATGGTATGACATAATCCCTGGAGATATGGTTAAATGTAGGCTCTGAAAAACATAAATCCTCATTTACATGATCAATATTATGTGTTAACAACTTCCTCATATGAGCTTCGCTCTGCAAACCATTTATCTCATTGGATAATGCTCTCTGATTTATTTTATTTGAGCTGCAGAGACAAAGTGTACCTCGAGGTATACTTTATTCTCATTGGTTTCTTCTACCTAAAAACATCATTTAGGGTCTCAAAATCGGTTTGCAATTTCGTGACCTGTAGAAACCCGAAAAACTCTTTAAAATTTGATTGTTTTACTACTATAACAACCCTTTTAAATCTAAGCCATTGGTTTCAAATCACGGGGAATCTTAGTTATTGATTCACACTCCATAAACCATCGGCAACCAATGTTCTCCTTTGGGTGCACACAACGTTTTCCCCAACTTTCGACCCAACTGTCAGTGATCGGCCCAACTCTCCGACGAACGATTTGCGCACAATTCTAAATCGGTCGATTTGACCGTCAACCATTGTCGATATTCATTGTAAAATGAAAACTCCTCACTAATTTTCTCGATGCCCAACCATTGACCCATCGAATATCCCTGATAACCATTGAAAACACTTCCCAAATTGGTTCAACTGACCACGGGCCATTGTCCACTTCTAGGCCAACGTGGGAATTGTTGATGTGTCATGAAACTTGGATGTTGATGTGGCATGACATGTCATCTTGAGGTGTCAAATTGGGTGACGTGGTATGGCATGTGGATGTTGATGTGGCATGACATGTCGATGCTGATGTGTCATGAAACACAGATTATGACATCATCATCCTCTTTTACTCCATCGACGATCAGCTACCTCTCTTGCAGAAATGAAAACTCTCGTCACAATATATCGATCCTTGATTTGTTTGTCATCGATGATCAACAATCTTCCTAAACAAATAAAACCTTCACCAGATTTGACCGATCCCCGACCATCGACCATCGATGATCAATGATTCTCTCTAGATGCATAAAAATTTCTTTGAATCCTATCGATCCCTGATTCGTCGGTCATTGACAAGTTTCGTTGGTGAACTTTGACACTTAGAAAAAATTGCCCAAAATATGTTGATCCCTGACCATCAGCCATCAACAATCGAAGATTTCTTTTGGCCAAACTCAACTCTTCGAAAAACTTGTCAATTCGACCATCAACTATCGACGAGTTTGGTTGGTGAACTTCAAACCCTCCACAAATCTCGTTATTCTGACCATTGACCATTGGCGAAATCTTTCGATGAACTCCAACACTTAGAAAATTTTGAGTGCAACCTAGATGAATTTGGGTCGTCAATTTCCTTCAACTTTCACCTATCGAAATTGAATCTTGACTGTTGATTTGTTCGACCTTTCAAAACAGTCGAACCTTATGGATTTTTAAAGTTATCATGATGAATCTCAATCGTCGATCTCGATATCATAAGTGATATTGATTGTCGATTCGTCAAATTTCCTGCAACTCTATAGTCAACAATTAAAACTCAAATTGAAACCATTCCAGGTTGAATTTTCGATCTACAAATTAACCAATTTACTCCATTAACCCTCTTAAACCGTCTGAAGTCATTCAAACTCATATTTTTCCCATGGATTTGGGGATTCCTCCCTCAATTCTCCGTTTTTCTCCAAATTTGTCACAGACAAAAAATCTGCCACAATGAATTTACTCAAATTCACACCGGTTCTTGAAGCATACGGGCCCATTGTTGAAATAGTATATCTAATACCACTTTGTAATGAACCTATCCCCCATGTGGGTCACGTCATTGCTAAGACAACTCAATAATTTTTTATGATATTAAATATATATGAAGATATATTACTCAACATGGAATTCATTCACATGTAACTGTCTATTGTTGCCTAAAAATGTAAATATAATTGTTTAACTGTGCATAGAAACAACTAAATAAAATACAATAACACTTAACCACATAAACAAGGATTTAAATGCATCGTTCTTCTCAAAGAAAGAAATGATAACCAATTTTAACTCAGAGTAAGTTGCACAACAATTATATCAACAATTAACATGAATAAACACAACACATAAGAACACTTATCTTAATGAAATGTGCAACCCATTGTAGAGAAAAGATGTTCCTCCCAACCATAGACTTGTTGTTCCAGTTCTCAACAACAAGACACCCCTGAGCTGAGGCTATGAATCCACAAGAGACGAAGGCTGAATAATGCCCCCCTTTCAACAGTTAAACTCTCAACTAATTCCATTCCACCAACAAAATTCCCCTGAACCTGCACAACCCAATGGATGAAATCCCCCTTCACTTATCATAGTCCCTCAGGCCTTTCCACTCCCCTCTAGGGATTCCAACATAGTTTGGATAAGAATTTTACTTTTTGTTACCTCATTAATTCTACAGTTGCAACCACAAACTCACCCAACAACAAAACATGTGCTTCTTCGGTGAATTTCGAGTAGCACATCACTCTCAGGCATGCAACCTCTTTCTTCATGATATTATAGCTCCATAAAACAACCAAACATGTCCACCACATATTCCTTCAAGCTACCACACTTAGAACTCCATTATTGTCCATAAAATGCCATGAAAAAACAATGTTCTATGCAAAAACATGAATGTGTAAAAATATGGCCTCCTACCCATATCAATTTCCTCTCTTTCTCTTGCTTTCTTGACTTGCACTCTTCCCCAAGCTGATGGTAATCAACCCCCATTCTCCCAATAACTATAGGAAGTGACTCTCACACCAACCCTCTTACATGAATTCAATGATTGGGCTCTAGAACACTCAACAACTAATGGAAGGTTCATGGCAAGGATAATTTAGAGAAAAATAGGAAATGGGTTTTGGTTTAATAGATATGGGTAATTCTCCCCCTTGGACCCCTCCCTCTCTTGTGGATACATATTCCCCAATCTACATTCGTGTCCATCTGTAGGTTGCAACACATCTTATTCATTATATTCAATTTACATCATTTACATATTACATCACTTTGGATCTCGACCATATGCTATATTTACAATACGCATCACTAGTTTGGGGTTTTTAAATGGGGATGTTACATAAGTCATTTGAAATTAATGAAATGTCTTTTATATAAAATTTCGGGTAGAGTTTTATTTTTGTAAAACATTTTTTTAAGGAAAATTGTATGGGTAAATTTAAAGTGTACTTCATCACATTTATGGATGACATCCCTAACAAAGTATATAAGTGTAGATTACAGTACCTAATTTAGGGTATTTAAACTAGGCATCTTGCTAGCACAAAACTAGCCAAATTCCAACAATGTTGGCAACAACCAATTGAACTTACGCCGTGAAATTAAATTTTCAAAACATATCTAAAATATGCTTATATTTCACTTTATTCCATTAAGAGTGCAACTTTGTTTTCCACTTCTTCACCATTATTATTATATTTGTTTCAATATTGACACTGATTTTATCATTACTACTAGCTATGTTAGGCGCTATCTCTCATCATCTTAATCAATGAGTCAATTCTCTAATTCCATCTATGTTAGACTATGAGTCACTAGACAATCACAAACTCTAAGACACCCTCTTATGAGTTGTCATCCTTGTTTACTAATGAGGTGTTTTCATTATCCACTGATGAGTTGTTAGTGAAATCTAGATATACAAGTGGAAAAATACATGTGTTATATATTGACACCATGAGATGAATACATATGTTGAGAATGGATTAAATCCTTTTCCACCAATTTATGTCTTGCTTGTGTTTTATTTCTTAACATTCTCTCTGCACCTCACAGGGGGGAGTACATAGATAAAACAACAAGATACTCTACAACATCTTCAGGGGGGGAGTACATTGATAAAACAACAAGATACTCTACAACACCTTCAGAGGGAAAGTATATTCTAAAAATGGTTAGTGGTCAACCAAAACCACCACAGATATTGATCAAATTGGTTAGTGGTCAACCAACAAAACCAACAAATATAGTGAAGAACAGTTGAAGAATAGAAGAATTCAAAAGATCAAGCTTGGATCTCTTCAACATACTTCTCATATTACACATGACAAGGGGGCATATCAATGATGATAGTCATGCTTCAAATTTTTAAATCCTGTCAATTGAAAAAATTAATTTCAAACTGCATTTGGGAATTCCAGCATGGCAATGGGTCTCCTCAACAAACTATCTACAACCAAATCAACTATTCATTGAGATGTTGTTTGAAACCTAATTGTGTCTATATTCAAAGAGTGCTTTGGTGATCCTATTGTTTCACTAATAGAAAAATGGTGATCCTATTTGTTCACAAATTACTAGGGGAATGTTTAGACATGACAGTTGTTCACTTCCAAAAATTCTACTATCTTTCAAATTTCATTTTAGATCAACCATTCAACATCTATATTAGCATTTTTTTAGGCATATTTTTGTTGAAGCTTAGTTCAAAAGTTTCAAATTGAAGATTTAAGATGATACCAATTTATTTACTAGTTCATGTTGCCTCACTAGTATAATTATTCAAGCTTGTGATTGAGGGGGGAAATGTTAGATTGTGAGTCCCTAGACAATCACAAAGTCTAAGACCACCCTCTTATGAGTTGTCATATTTATCTGCCGATGAGGCATTTTCATTATCTACTGATTAGTTATTAATGAGATCTAGATTTAGAAGTGGACAAATACATATACTATATATTGACATCATGAGATAAATACATGTATTGATAATGACCTAAATCCTTTTCCACCAAGTTATTGACACTCTTTTTGAGGTACTTGAATAGGCCTGACAGCTTAAATGTTTACATAGTGCAAGGCCCTTAAACAAGCCTGACAACTTAAATGTTTTTGTAGCATGAAGCCCTTAAACAGACCTGACAGCCTTAAATGTTTACTTAAATAGGCTTCTCATAGTACATTTTTCCACGAATGTTTCCATACAATGTTGCAGTGAATTTGGACAATATTGTTGTCCAACGCCACTCACATAGCCATCATATGTTTCATATTTCTTCTATGCTTGGAATGCAATTTAGTCATCATTTAAGATACATATATTGTTTACTGGTTCACTAGTTTCTTCTTGTTCGCTAGTTCGTTGGTTCGTTGGTTGCTCCTTGTTGTTGTTTGGTTCAACTTTGCAAGGTTTAGGTCCTGCAATTTCAATTCAACCATTTTGTTCTTATTGCTTGTTTTTGTTTGCTTCAACTTTGCAAGATTGGGGTCCTGCACCCGCAGTTGGAGTTGTTTTTTCACTTTGCAGGGTTCAAGTCATGCACCCACAATTCGACCTGCGCTTATGTTGTTCATCGTTGCTGAGTAAGTTTCAATACCATAGTTTCATTCGTATTCATTCTTTGTTGTTTATTGTTTGCATTTTTCAGTTTGCAAGTAAGAATGTTTAAGTATTTCCACTCGCATGGTCATCATATGTTTCATATTTCTTATATGCTTGGAATGCAATTTGGTCATCATTGAAGATACATATATTGCTTACCGGTTCACTGGTTGTTGCTTATTTGTTGGTTCATTGGTTCGTCAGTTGCTTCTTGTTGTTGGTTGGTTCAACTTTGCAAGTTTGAGGTCCTTCACCTACAGTTGGACTTGTTGGTGCTTCCTCGCTAGTTTGTTTCTTGCTGCTTCCTTTTTTTTTCTTCAAATTTGCAAGGTTGGGGTCCTGCACCGACAATTGGAGTTGTTTTTTGCACTTTGCAGTGTTCAAGTCCTACACCCGCAGGTGGACCTACAGTTCTGTCATTCATCATTAACGAGTAAGTTTCAATAACATACTTTCATTCATATTTGTTGTTTTCATTTTGCAAGTAAGAATGTTTAAGTATTTATTCATCATTCTTATCCTACAAAATTTCCATAGAGGTTGGCATATATTTTTCTCCTGCTCCTAAATTTTCCTCTGATTTTTTCCCGACGCTCTACACCATGTCCATGGAAATGTCATGTGCACAACTCTGACTATCATTTTTTCTAGCATTGCAAATCCTGGTCTTTTGTCGTGTGTGACGAAGTGGAAATCTAGTGCCTATCCTGTACCTTCCTATCCCGTACGGGAATCGAACCCATGTCTTTCGCATGAAAAATACGATGTCAAGCTTGTTGCCATTGCAGGATGTTCTTGTAGAAGAAAACTGCAAGTAAGTGTAGAAGGGATAGGAATGGTACAACAGTGCCTAGGATGCAACAAAATTGTACAAAATTGGCATATCTTTCCCTCCTTATCTTAAATTTTTCTCCAATGTTTTCTCCAAACTCTGAACCATACCTACATGCCTTTGCAAAATGTTCTTGTAGAAGAAAAACAAGCTGAGATGGTGCTAGCAAGAGTAGTATTTCGTGGATTGAAAATTGCAATATTCAATCTCTATGCAACTCCGCGTGCAACATTGCTAACATAATGAATGTTTTCTCAAATGCATCACACCATTTACATATGGACAAAACCATTATCATTCTAGGATACTTCAGTGTTGAAATGCTACAAAATAGTGCCATAACAAATAATTGGACAACTACATGTGCAATTACAATGTTCGTTTTCTTTTGGTTAAGATTAAACATGTACAAAACACACTCATTAACCATATATGGTGAAATCTGCCTATATCACAATACAACCTCTTTATCTTATACACAGACTGGTCTAACCACAATACAATTTGTCGTGTATTTGAATTATGAAGTATACATCAAAGATATTACAAAATTATATTTCCATATCTCAAAGCATATATGGTTACTTTGTTGCACAAAACAAAATCATTCAGCTATGACCATCCAACTTCTTAATATTTTCTGGATTGTAATATATTTTGGCCAAGAAAAATTCTATATAATCACAACCATGGATCAAGAAAAACAAAGTTTTATTCTTCTAACTCTCTTTTATTGTATTCCTTTGATTCTCATTTACTATATGTACATATTACTTGTTTTCCTTTTATTCTCATGTTCATTGTATTTTGTGTATTCCCACATTGAAACAAATAGAATAACTGGAGAAGACGATGTACTCTTTACCACAAATGTAGAAGAGGAGATACAAAGGTGCATGCTTCTACTCTTATTTCATATTCCATTGTTTTGTATTTCATTTTTTGTCTATATATTTGTTCTACTGCTTTGCACCTAATTTATTGTATGTAGATACTACACATCTTCCTACATAATAACTTATCTTCACGTCAATTGTATTCTGTGTGCTACTACATTGAAATAAATAGAACTGTATTTATTTTTTTACATGTCTTTCTATATACCAACTTACCTTCATGTCCACTGTATTTTCTGCATTGCTACATTGAAAGAAACAAATTAGTTGGACAAGAGGATGAAATCTTATATGCCAAAACAGAGGAAGCTGAAGTACAATCTTTGAAAATGTATACCAATTGTGATAGTAAATCGAACACAGAAAACAAGTAGGTGGATAAAATATTGGACTAGAAAATGATGATTTGGAAACAATGGGCCTTTGTTGAGACTTCACTCTTCTGAACATTGCCCTCCCCATTTCTATTTTTCCACTCTCTATTATCCCTTTTTT
>JZKD02S1261365.1:821197-850290 GCA_000966675.3 Picea glauca | reverse complement strand
AAAGTCTAGCCTGAGAAATGGTGGGAAGTTGAAACTCATTTTAAAATCAAAGTACTATCAGAAGAGGTTGAGGAAAAAAGTTTTGGACCTCAATCAAGTAAAGGCGCTTCCTGAGGAAATTGAGACATGGCACCCTGAATCATTCTTAGAATACATTATGAATTATTGAGGCTTTGGGAAGGGTAATATGGATGGTATTTGGCTTGATTGTATTAATAATAGGGAGGCTGATTTGGAGAGTGCTCCAAGTCACTAGCACATCTATGAGTAAAAATATAAGCAGATGAACCGCAATGACTGAAAATTCGTAAACAACTAGTGTGGACCTCCCAAACCACAGTGAGAATGTGGGCAGCAAGAGTAGACCTCCCAAGCCACAGTGAGAACGTGGGTGCATAGTAAGCATACAGCTACGCTTGAGCCCTGAGCTTTGCAAGCTCAATATATATAAGCAGATGAACCACGATGACCGAAAACTCGTAAACAACCAGTGTGGACCTCTCAAGCCACATTGAGAATGTGGGAAACCAGTGTGGACCTCCCAAGCCACAAAGAATGTGGGTGCATAGTAAGTATACAGTTATGTTTGAGCCCTGAGCTTTGCAAGCTCAAAATCAATATATGTCAATCGGGTCTAGCTCGAGTGGTAGAGAGGAGTGGCTACTATCCTCCCCATCCGAGTTCAGTTCCCACTTGTGACATGTTCTCTCTTTGTGATTCAAGTTGACTAGGGCTCTTCGTGAGCTAATTGTTGATTGGGGGTAGCAAGGCACTAGCAATCTCATTCTTGCCTATGGGTTGGAGGGTGGGAGCATGGAAACATAAAAAATAAATATATATATATAGAGAGAGAGAATATCTACATGATGAATAAGAAATAAGAAAATACAATATAATATAGGGAGCTCATTCATTATAAGAGTAAAGTAGACCCGTTTTAAAGCATAATCTGAATATTATTGGCTCCTATTGAAGATTTTCCTACCAACCAGCATATTGGCCCACTCTGCTGAAACCCCGTTGTCTTCTTCACCAGAATTATATATCATATTTAACAACAAACAATATTGCAATAAGTCTATTTTCCTTCTTTCTATCAACTATTCCATCATTTGAATGCCATCGTCATTATATGCAGAAAAGTCAGGATCAATTCATATACACTTCATAATCAAAGGCAAAAATGAAAAGCACTAGAGTACAGAAACTACCAATCACTTTCACTTGTGGCTCTTGAATATTGTTGGGGGCAGTAATACTGATAAGTGCCATGGAATGAACTTCTCCCATATTTGACTTATAAGTTATAAGTATAATTTTGCTTGTAGGGTCCATATCATTTGAGCATGAAACCATCCAACTCCGATCCATATTCTTCCCCTTAGCCACAGAATCACCTCTTAAACACTAGAAAAATTTATTCACTTCTTATGAAAAGATGAGGAAAGCAATTTTCCCCCACCATCTGCCAAGGTACAATCTTATTGTCCACAGGAACTCAATTCGCCCCAAGGTTTTTGATAATACACAACCCTGCAACCCATAACAACTGAATTGTCTCATCGATGCACTTTTTCCTTTCACAAAAGTATCATCGAAAGTTGTCAAAACCATTCATGGAAAATCTTCTTCCAGAACAAAGCCTTTCTCCATAATCTTATTGGCAAGTGTTTTTTCTTCCAACGGTTTATCTTCTTTGTTAAGTTCTTTGATTAATACAGAATATGTTTGAACACTAGGTTCATGGCCTCTTTCCTCCATCTCGTGGAGCAGTTTAAGGCATGCATCAAATTCACGTTGTTTGAAAAATCCATCAATGAGTATGGTCCAAGTAATTTCATCTGGACTAAAAATGCTAGAAATGGCATTATCAAACAATTTGTCTGCCTCTTCTGTCTTGCCTTCTCTATAAAGACCAGGAATTATTGCTTTATATATCGATAGATAAGGTTCAAAGACATGTTCACTCATTGAATGCAAAATCTCTAGGGCATGCTCATATTCTTCCAGTTTGCAATACCCCATAGTAAGAGGGCTGTAGATTTCTTTACGAGGAAGAAAACCTCTCACTGACATACTTTTTACCAACTGTTCTGCCTCATGCAACCTGCCTCCTTTGCATAGTCCAGCTACCAGTGCACTATAAGTATCTACAGTAGGTTGGTGATCCTTTTCTACCATTCTTTCCAAGAGCTTCAAAGAAATATCAATAATAAAAGCATTTTCTTCAGGATCTGAATCACGAGTTTCCTCTTCTGCAGCAATCGGTTTTACTTCCTGTATCTTCCTTTCATGGAGAAGTCCATTCATAAGTACACTATAAGTTTGATAATTAGGCTGGCATTCATTCCTTATCATCTTTCTCAGAATATCAAAAGCATGGACAACTCTATCTAATTTGATATTGCCATCAATAAGAGAGGTATATGTCACTTGATCAGCTTTTAGACCCTTTTCCTCAATTTTTTCAAGAAGTAATTTTGCTTCCTCCAGCTTCCCTTCTTTGCAAAGGCCGTGAACCAGTGCACTATAAGTGTGAAGATTTGGCTCACAACCCCAATGCACCATTTCATCAAGGATTCTAAATGCATGATCCACTGCACCTGGTTTGCAAAATCCATCAATCAGGGTTGTGTAACTAAACACAGTGGGAACCAAGCCCCACTCTATCGGGCATTGCAAGACAATGGCATCACTCTGACGACCCAATATTGGATCTCCCTCGATGTTATTATTGTCATATTGGAGATCTGTATCCATTAAATACTGTTCAATTGCTTGCAGGTCTGTTGGCAGTGATAGGTTATTATCGGAGCAGCCATTGTTGTCATCGATGATTAAATCATCAAATGACCACCATTCGGCTGCATCCAAATCCACATCCAACTGTTCCAGTGCTACAGAATTACTATCCCAATCATGAAATTGGAGTGAATAACTGCTGGAAACCTGATTTATAGCAGACGGGGAGGGTGAAAATGGTTCCATAAATCTTCATAGCTAAAAATCGGGGCGAGGAAGGTTATGGCCAAACTTTTAAGCTAAAAATAGGGGCAAATGGAAGGTTTTGGCCCGAATTTTAGCGGGCGAAAATTAATTTTTTTCCTCTTCGTGGTAAATAAACCATGCGCTAACCCTTTAAACATTTTTTTTTTTAAATAAATGGAGGGCGAATGATAATAAATCTCTCCATCCCTCTCCAACACAAAAAATTCACCCCATCAAAATTCAAAACCCCTTAATTTCGCCCACGAGCGAAATTTCGCCCCTAAAATCACCTACGCTCATGGAGAATTTTGGAATACATAGTTGATTGCCCCTGAATAATAATCCATCTTGGATCATATATTCGTTCCATTGGCTTCTGTCCCTGAAAATTGGATTCTCAGATGTCTCATACGCTTCTTTAGAATCTGGGTCATCCTTGTACATTTCTTTGATGTTATCAGAACCTAAAGTCTTGACTCTGAATTCCTGCATAAGCAAACATTTATTGCTCAAAGCATCAACAACTTTGTTAGCAGTTCCAGAAATATGCTTAGTCACAAAAGTAAAATTATGCATGAATTCAACCCATTTAACATGTTTTTGGTTCAACTTCTCTTGTTGAGTCACAAATTGTAAAACATGATTATCACTGTACAAAACAAACTCTTTAGGAACCAAATAATGTCTCCATTTCTTCAGCGCTTATATGACTGCATATAATTCTTTTTCATATGTGGAGTACTTAACCTTCGCTTCATTCAGTTTTTCACTGAATTATGCGATCAGTTTGTCATTTTGGCTCAAGACCGCTCCAATTGAAAATCCACTCACATCACACCTGACCTGGAATGTCTTGCTAAAATCCGGCAAAACCAGAATTGGTTGTTCCGTGATCTTCTTCTTCAGCAGGTTGAAACTCTTATCTTCTTCTTCTGTCCAGTGAAAATATTTATGTCTTTTCTTCATTGTATCCATCATTGGTGCACTAATTCCACTGAAATTTTGAATGAATTTCCTGTAGAAACTAGCCAAACCATGGAAGCTTCGAACTTCAAACACACTCTTCGGCGATGGCTAATTCTTAATCACATTTACCTTTTTTGGATCCATCTTAAACTCATTTGCATAGATAACAAAACCCAAATAAATGAGTTTTGTCCTCATAAATGATGATTTCTTCATATTAATCAACAATTTATCTTTTTGTAATCTTTTCATCACTGCAGCTAAATTCTTTAAGTGCTCTGCTTCTCTTTTACTGAAAATTAATATATCATCAAGATATACAATGACGAATTTCCCTATGAAATCCTTTAGGACTTCGTTCATCAACCTCATGAAAGTACTGCGTGCATTCGTTAAACCAAATGGCATGACAATCCATTCATACAACCCCTCATTCATCTTGAATGTTTTCTTCCATTCATCGGCTTCTCTCATTTGAATCTGATGATACCCTCTTTTCAAATCAATTTTTGAAAAAAATCTTGCTCCACTCAAACAATCCATCAAGTCATCCATCCTTGGCAATGGAAATATGTATCTGATGGTAATCTTATTGATTTCCCTTGAGTCTGTACACATTCTTGAGCCTCTATCTTTCTTTGGGTTGAGCACTGTCGGAATAGCGCATGGACTCAAGATTTATTGAATCAATCCTTTTTCCATTAAGTCCTGGACCTGTCTCTTAACTTCTTCATTTTCCTGTGGCATCAACCGATATCCTTCTTTGTTTGGAAAACCGGCTCTAGGTATAATATCGATATGATGACTTATACTCCTAATCGGTGGCAATGAACAAAGTAGTTCATCCACTACTATATCAGTGAACTCTTCCAGGAATTTCTGGATTTCTTCTGGTAAATCATCTATTCTTGTACTAGTCAAAACAATTCTAGGCTTCCTGACCACAATAAATTGTGTGTCTTCCTTATTCTTAACCTCATTAAGAAGTTCCTTCCCACTCATGAGAATTACAGTGTTGCTCATTTTTGTTTTCACCTCTTTATCCTTAATCGGCAGCAACATGTGCGTCCTACCATTATTCACCAGGGTGTATGTGTTCTTTCTACCATCATGAATCACATTCCTATCATATTGCCATAGTATACCTAGAAATAGATGAAAAACATCCATGGGAATGACATCACATAATATTTCATCCTTATATCCTCCTATTTTAAATTCAACTAAACATTGTTTAGTGACATTTACCAGATGTCCTTTTCGTAGCCATGAAACTTTGTATGGGCTTGGATGTATGATAGTCTCTAGCTGCATATTTTCTACCATATTTGTAGATATGAGATTGTCTGTGCTACCGTTGTCCACTATAACTTTGCACACCCTGTCTTTGGTTTTGCAAGCAGTCCGAAACAGACTGTTTCTTTGGGTTGGGTTCTCTACCTCCTTCTCCGGCTTCAAGAGAACTTTCCTCATCATTAAGGATATTCTTCCCTCAACATCTTCTGCCTCCACATTCCATCCTTGAGCTTCGGCAATGTGAGTTTCACCACCATATTTCTTCTTATCTGGAAACTCAAAATATTTATGTCTGATCTTTCCACAGACAAAGCACTTTACTTCACCGCCTCTGCCTCTTCCTCTTCTTCTAGCTTGAGGAAAAGTGTTTCTATCGGCATACTGTCCTCTCTGTGACCTTCCACCTCTCTCATGTTGAGTTTGAGGTTTCTTCCCTTCTTCTTTAGGTTTCTGAGTTTTGTCTTGCATAATTGTTTTGCCTCTGGCGTGACTTCTACCTCGGCCTCTTTGACCTTGTTTTTGGTTCATCTTTTATTTAGCCTTCAAAGCCACCTGATAAGCATCTTCTACATTTCGAATGATCATCATGCTCATATCATCTTGGATGTCATATCGTAGACCATTCATGTATCTAGAAACCTTTTCATCATCGCTTTCCCGATGACCTGCTCTGATGTTTATCTTGTAGAATTCTTCAGTGTATTCTTTCACTGACATCAACTTCTGCCTCAAATTTTACATCCTCCGAAATAGAGTGATTTGATAATCCTTGGGTATGAATTTGGATTTCATCTTTGCAACCATTCTATCCCAGCTTTTGATTTTCTTCTTTCCCTTGTAGCGTCTGTTAGCGTGCAGTTCATCCCACCATAGTGTTGCATGCCCTTTAAGTCTGGTAATGGCATGTTTGACTTTCTTGTCTTCCTCGACATCCTCGTAGTTGAAGTATTTATCTAGAGCCCTAATACAGTCTAGAATCTCTTCAACATATAGGTTTTCCTCATACATTGGAATGTCCATTTTTTCTCTGGCACCTATCCTTGCAACAACCCTGAATAGGCGTTCATCCGTAGCATCTTCGACTACAACTTCTTCTCCTTTGTTTCCATCTTCATTTTCACTTCCAGCCTCATTGATATCCCCAGCGTCAACTGTGTGTCTCTGTGTTGTCTCCATGGCATCGAGCCTGGCACGTAATTCACACATTTCTCTTTCCACGGCTGGATCAGGCATTGACATTGGCCTGTCTCTTCTTCTCGGTGACATGGCTAAAAATGTTTCTCTTCTCTCTGCTACAGAAAGAAAATAACTCTTTCTATGCTCTGATACCACTTAGTGTGTATCAGAGTACTCTTCTTCCTCCTACTTCCTCTATCTGCAATATACAAACAGAGTCAAGATCTGATACGAAATTGATGCAGACCCCCGACCCTTAGGCCAAGATCCTCTTAGGATAGTTCTAAATCTGCCCTCCTGAGTCTATTTGACTCTTTGATTTTCCCCATAGGGAATTCCTCATACACATGACAGTGTATCCACAGGTCCTTATAAGTATGCTCGTGTGATCAGACACAAAGCATCACTAAAATATCCTGACCTCAATAATATGGTCGTGCCCTTTTCCAAATCGTGATTTTGGGTTTCTCGATATTGTGACTCTTGTTGTCGAGTTTCTTGTCTCTTCAACCTCTGAAACCCGAAATGTCAAATTGCCGAAATCTTTGGCCACGTCCTCCTCCACAGTTGTATCATGTTTCGCGACTCTGGGAGTTCTGGAACAAAGAACCCCGACCTTTTGTCTACGAAAATACCAAAATGTCGAACCCCGATGCGTTCAGAAAAAGGTTGTCTTCCAGCGAAACTTTCCACCTTTTCAAGGTTTTGGACTTCGTAATTTCGCAAATCCTGACGCAAGGCTCACGACTCTTCAACCTCCAAAACCCCGAAACGGCCAACGGGTATTGATACTACCTGGCAATGAGTACGTGCCACCTGTCTTCTCAACTGTCCTCAGTCTTTGACATGGATTCCTGCCACCTGTCACTCTTCCAGCTTTCGAAACTTGAACAAGCCTTTGACTATTGTTCCCTTACCTCTTCAAATCCCCAAATTCCCGAACCCCAAAACACTGAAATGCCGAAACACCACTTCACAATATTTAGTGTTTCGCAACTCTGAGGTTTCTCAATGCAAAGGCCCTTGGCTACTTGTCATCAGGATTTCCAGTATTCTAAATCCCAAATTACTGAAATCCTGAAATTCTGGACTCAACAATTCTTTTCTTGATTCAGGAGTTAGAGTGACCCGGGATTTTGGCTTACACTTCGGACTTACAAACATTGAATCCCCAAAAGGATCTGACGGCTCAAAATAGATTAAAATCAGCGGTCCACGTTGATTTCTATAACAGACACTTCGTTATGACAACAACTCTGATAACATGTGCAAATTTATTTATTTTTGTTTAAGGTGTGTGCGAGTGTGAAAAAAAAAAGAAACAGACACACTTGACTCTACGTCGCCACCCGACTACTAACAAGACACAACCACGATGATCACAACAAGAATACATAAGGCGCACAACCAGTAACTGCAAGCATTAAATGACCATAGACATAAGGCACACAACAAGTAACTACAAGCATTAAATGGCATACTGGGTTATGTACAGTACGAACACTGAAGGAAGAATCCATAGTAGTAGATTTTACTATTTCTGCACAGGAAAGCAGGGCGTTTCATCTTCGTTCTCTACTCCCGAAAAAGAGAATGTCAGATAGGCTCCTGGCCGACTGCTGAGGTACAAACTAGTAATCTTTGTCAGGTGTGTCACAAGAGTGGAAACCATGCCTTTAAAGGGCCCGAGACTCTTGATACGGCACTGGATTCTTTACACAGACAATAATCACACACACAGACTTATATACTAAGGATACATGGAGGTGTCTAGATCCCGCCCGACACAAGCAAACCAAACATAGAAATCACTACAACTAAGCACAACAATACTTAAATAAGCAACCTCGTCCCCCACGATGCGCGTAAAACAGGGCACTCAGACAACTGCCATCCATTGTTAATGCGAGGCATGGTCTATGACTCATTTTGCCTTTTATTTACCGACCAATTTCTCCATTTAAATTTCATTAAACATCGTGTTATTCCATCCACCCTTTAAAAATAATGTAAAAACAAATGTTTACCAATTCCTGCTTACTAACTCGTAATAACTGGTTGCACTCCGTTTAATGACCTCGTCCTTGTTAACAATTCCACAAACCAACATCAATTCTAGGAATAATAATAACCATATTACAATGTATACTAAAAATAACTTTTGCAAAAGAAAAATTAATTTCCTTACTTCTTGTAATTCACCAACAAATAATTACTATAACCCACAACATTTAATTTTATATTACAATAACATGGCAATAGAGGAACTACAAGTTTATTTGTCATATGTAATAAAAAAAAACCTAAATAAAAACATATGTAATAATTTGTCATTCTATGTGGCCTTCTAAATACTTGCAATAATTTGTTTTTCTATAATTAAAAAAAAATAAATTAAATTAAATTAAATATAAAGAAAAGATGTTTAGAAATGAATAAAAATATCTTCCAAAATAATAATAAGTAAAACCTAATACAAGAAAAATATGTAATAATTTGTCATTCTATGTGGCCTTCTAAGTACTTGCAATAATTTGTCCTTCTAAGAGGCCTTCTTAGTGGATATTGAAATGGTGGATATGCATTGAATGTAAAGTCAAGGGATCAATAGTACTTAGTTATTGCATCAAATGGTTTTTCACCGTACTCTTCTTATATTTAAAATAAAAATAAATGATATTTGAAATTGGTAAAGTTCTTTAAGAAAACATATTGATATAACCAAATATGTAAAAAAAAAACATAAGAAGACAAGAAGAACAATCTTATAAAATAAAAATATATAAAAATATGTTGGGTTGCTAAAGATTGGTAAAGTATCTTTAATGTTACGGGTTGTGTGCTACTTGAGTTTTCAAGCCCACCCTAAGATGGTGTGTATTACATTAAATTTCATACCCATGTTAGCACACTAGTGTGTATTACATTAAATTTCATATCCATGTTAACATATAAGTCATGTTACAAAAATACTACCATATTTAGTGTAATACAATCAAAATAATGACATATATAACTATTGCTTAAGTAGTCAAATTCAGCACAACTCCTGCTACCGTGAACATTGAACATTTGCTTGATCTTTAAACATGTTAGGCTCAACAATATATAGTTATAATTGTAAGGGACTATTGAATCAAAATTGTGATAAAGTATTTTGTTGCTGATATGTATAAAAGTATTGCATTATGTTTGCAAGTAGATCTATTTTCCATGCTCATTTAAAAAAAATAAAAAATTCAAACTAAGTAATACATAGCATATCAAGTGCTAAACAAATAGAAAAATAAGTTTAAAGTTTGCTTAAAATAAGAAGATAATCAAATAATTCTTCCAAACTCATGACTATTGTAGGCAAGTTGATTAATCCCATGACTTAACTAAAACCAAATAAACTTATGCGGTCACCCCCCAAGATGGTGGCTGCAAAGGAATTGACAGTGGGACAACTAATGCCCTCCACCGAAATGCTCGTGGAGGATAGCGCTGACCACGGGATTACGTGCTGACAGAGGAGTAGACTAGCAATTTTCCAGATCCCGTTAGCCAACAGAAGAGGAAATGAGGGCATCCATCAACACCAGAATCTAAAGGCGGTGGGTGCAGGCCAGTAGATCCAGATTTAAAACTTTCACTATCAAGGAATTGGTCAGAAACCAAGAGTCAATTGGTAGTTTTTCCTGCCCGCGTCAGAGAGATACCCCTTCATCGCTGCACACAACGCGACTTGGAGAGGGAGAGTCACAGTCAAAAGATTTTCATCGCGCAGAGGAAGGGCGGTTCCATCGTTTATAGAATGCGACTCTACATAAAGTGCAGAGGAAAAAAATTTCATGGTTTTTAACATTGTTGCGGAGAAGAACATTTCCAGGATCATAACGCGGTTGCCGGGGCAAAAGGGTGGAACTCACACAGGTAGCAGGGGCGCAAGATGCGAGATCAGTGCAGTAGTTGGGGCATGAGGAGAAGAGTTCTCTAAGGGTTCTATTTCATACTCGTGAAATAAAATACGATTTTCCATTAACCTACATATCGTAGGCCGATTGGATATCTAGATTAAAATTTCAGAACACCTGTGAATAAATTACGATTTGCCATTTATCCTGCCTACCGCAGGCAGATTTGATATCTAGATTAAGTTCTGAATGCATGTAAATAAAATATGATTTCTATTTATTAATACATCTTGCCGACAGACCCAACATGTAGATCACCATTACTAGCAGAAGGAGTTCAACGCTTAGGGCAGTAGCTATCATGGTTCGTTAATGGTTACTTTCATAAAGGAGATTGTTGCGATACAAATTAAAAATTTGAATGCGAAGACACCACATCCAGGATTATACAGCCACAAGGGGTATCGTAGATTCACAAAGGTCCCAACCAAGGAACATCAGAACCCAGCTATAACGCTGATGACAATGAAATTTGGAAATGCATTGAACGACAAAAGCTTTATGATAAATTCTTCCATTAAATCATCATAAAGTTCCCGGCATAATTTCTAATGCAGTATACTCAATAAAATAAACGAGCATACCTTTGCCTTGTCGCCCGCCTCAAATGAAGTCCACGCGCCCCTTGCCGCTCCCGCTCTTCGACCGTCGAGACTACACCGGTACCTCCCCGCCAATCGCTAGGGGTAATATGCTTCCCCCTTAGCCCCACAAGCTGCAAAGGGGCCACACACAATCCAGATGGTTTTTCTAGCTTCCCATCTCGCCTCGCAAGGCCGAGCTACCACTCCTATCCGAGTTGGAAAATCCCAACTCCTCACAAGCAATCAATCAAGTCACAAATCCGGCAGTGTAATGTTACGCTAACAATCATGCCTTCTTCCTCATCTCCCTTTTCTGTTATAGAGTTTTGAGACCCACCAACTTTCCTAATTCACATTTTAAATTAAGTTTCAATAAAATATTCTAAATATTCTCCATCACACAAGTGTCGTCTATCCCCCTCTTTTCTCCAATAAATATTTTCTTTAAATTTATTAATTGTCTCAAATCCCTCACCCACCTAGAGTCGCTCCTAATCTTACTCCTAGGTGTTCCTATATCCCCTTACATGTTTCAAATACTTTCCTAAAAAAAAAAGATGTTACTAAATTAGCTCAGATTAGCAGGTTCTTAATTTTAGATTCCTTACTATGTTGACCGTGCTTTTTACCATAAGTCCCCATCTTTCCTTTATTAAGTTTCTTCCATTACTTATTTTCCTAACTCTTATTATTCCCTTCTTTTCCCTTTTTATTAAAGCCCAAAATGGCAGTTGCGTTATTAAATCCTTCCCATTTATTATTTATTTAATATCTTTTTTTCTTTCACACGTTAGGAAATAATTTCTTCTTTGCAAAATTTTAAAACCATTAGTTTTAATTTAATTCTTACTCTCTTCATTTGCCCCAAGAATTTTATGAAGACCTAACTATTACTTAAGTGGGTTTTTTTTTGAATTGTTATTTTTTTATTCTGGGGTCTTTTCTTAAGGTTAGACTAAATTTTTACCCTAGAAAATTTTTAGACTTAGGACTTAGATTCTGAACTGGACGACACTTGGTTAGGGAATTTGTTTAAGGATTTCTTAAGGAGTTAATGTCTTAGGGCCATCTAGGTTCATTTCTTCATCATCATTAACGCGACGTGCCATTCAGGATGCACTATGTGCTCCAAGGGTACCACTCGCTTCTTTTGTTTCTTTTGTGCGACGTGCCCTTCAGGATGCACCACGTGCTCCAAGGGTGCCATTCGCCAACTTATGTTTCTTTCGCGCGACGTGCCCTTTAGGATGCACCACGTGCTCCAAGGGTTCCACTCACCAACTTGGCTTATTGGTAGACATCTATAACTTTTGGAGTCAACACTCTGCTAGGTGAACTTGTGGGAGACTAAGGGCTCTAAGGAATAAGGCCCCCATCTTATTGCGTGCCCCTTAGAATCATCGTGAGTGACTGTCGCAGTCTTCCCTCATGGCATCATGGATCCTCTAAAACTAGGTAATCTTTAACCTACAGTTCGAGCCATGGAAAGAGTGCTAGTAGGCTGTGGCAGGGCTACTGTCCACACCTCTCCCTCAACCTCTCTGGAAATCGTGTGTGGCCCCTCTACTCGATATGTGATTCTAGTCGACAAGCTATCATCAGCCTTCATCATCAACAGTCATGTCAGAACATGTCAACATCATATCATCAAATCAATGAATATCACAATAAATAAATCAACCCAAATAGCACACTCCCTGACTCAATCTGAAGTCCAAGGGGTTCCACCGATGCCTCTGCATCCTCAAGATCCAAAACCCTACACACTCAATAAATCGAGTCAATAGCACCTGTCTACGTCAAAGAAATAAAACATCATGTCATCTATCATAACGCATCATAATCAAGGATAAATGTTTTAACATCATAAAAGTCCAAATCACTTGCGAGCAAGTGTCCTCAAAGAATAGGTTTTCTCAGTGTTTCATAGCGGGATGTTACATACACCCCCTCTTGGTATAAACTTTGTCCCAAAGTTTCTCAGTATAAATGCCGAAATAAAAGTACCACAGTATCGTAACTCTATCTATCAAACAAAAATGGGAACTGTTGGTGCATATCATATGTGTCCTCCCAGGTCGTTGAGTGTGGACTATAACTGTCCCATTGGACCCTCACCTGATCTACCATTCGACGTCATAACTGTCGAACACGATGATCTAAGATGCGGACCGGCTCAGCCGTGAGCGCTCCCTTGTCCCATACCTGCAAGGAAATCATGTCAATCACGTGTGTAGTATCACTAATATAATGTCTCAAAACAGATACATGAAAAACATCATGCATATGCCTCAAAGAATCAGGCAAGGCTAGTCTATAGGCCACGAGCCCCTTTCTCTCCACAATATCGAAAGGCCCAACAAACCTAGGAGAGAGTTTAGCTCCCTTTCCAAACTTGATCGAACTCTTATGCGGTTTAACCCGCAAGAAGAATCGATCACCGACCTCGTAACTATGGTCGAATCGGTGCACATCGGCATAACTCTTATGTCGATCCTGTGCTTCTTTAATCCTTTTTCTGATGGTTTTCATTTTCTCTTCCATTTCTTGGATCGCTTCTGGTCCCACCAGGACCCTATCCTCAAGCTGATCCCAACTCAAGGGTGTCCGACATGGTTGCCCGTAAAGAAACTCAAGAGGCGTCATCTTAATGGTGCTCTGGTAACTGTTGTTGTAAGCGAACTCTACTAGAGGCAATAATTCCTCCCAACGCTTTTGTTGGTCCATCACATACATGCGCAACATGTATTCCAAGGTTTGGTTCATTCATTCGGTCTATCCGTCAGTCTCTAGGTGATATGTAGTACTAAAATTAAGTTGGGTTCCCAAGGCCTCTTGGAAACTAGTCCAAAATCGTCCAGTAAACACTGATCCTCGATCAGATATAATCTTCTTAGGCACGCCATGCAACCTCACAATCTCACTGATAAAAACTCTCACTATGTCAGGTGTCTGATACGTCGTACGCACATGAATGAAGTGAGCACTCTTCGTCGGAGTATCTCCTACTACAAAAATTGAGTCGTGTCTCCTTGTCGTCAGTGGAAATCCAACAATAAAATCCATCGAAATAACTTCCCATTTCGATTCCGGAATGGCATGTGGTTGAAGTAATTATGCCGGGTGTCTATGTTCAGCCTTTACCTACTAACACTCTATACATCTAGCCACAAAATTGACTATGTCGGCCTTCATTCCCTTCCAGAAGAATAAGGGTTTAAGGTCTTCCCTCATGTTCGTGACTCCTGGGTGAGCCATGTAAACTTCTCTATGAGCCTCGCTCAGGATCAACATCCTCAACTCGTCATTTGGCGATATGTAAATCGGACTTCTAAACCTAAATAAACCATCTCTATCAAATGAATATCCCTCATATCTTGGTACCATCATTGTGTTTTGTCTGATAAAATCCTCGACTTCTTTGTACCAGTCATCGTCATGCTGTAAATTGAGAATCTTCTCACGTAGATTCTTTTGAAGTGGAAACACCAAAAATATGTGTGTCCTCCGACTAAAATCATCCGCCACTCGGTTCAACGTTCCCTTTATGTAAGTAATCTCAAAGTTGTACTCGCTAAGTAATTCCGACCAATGTCGTTGTCGCGCGTTCAGGTCGCTTTGCGTAAAAATGTGTTGCAGTCCACAATGATCAGTCATTAGTCCAAATTTTCATCCCACGAGGTAGTGCCTCCAAACCTTCAAGGTATATACGATGGCTAATAACTCCAAATCATGCATTGCATAGTTCTCCTCATGCCTTCTCAGTTTCCTTGAAATGTAAGCAATCACTCGTCTGTCTTGCATCAAGACTCCACCTAAACCTTCCTTGGATGCGTCTGTGCATACCAAGAAGTCTGCGTCCATGTCAGGGACCTTTAGTATCGGCGCTATGGTCAACAACTCTTTCATCCTTCGAAATGCTTCCGCGCATTTCTCGGTCCAAACAAACTTCTTGTTTTTCTTCTGCAATTCCATGATCAGATTTACTATCTTCGAAAATCCCTCGACAAATCGTTGATAGTATCCTGCTAAACCCATAAAACTTATGCACTTCAGTGACATTCGTCGGCGGAGGACATTCCATAATAGCCTCAACCTTTGCTGGATCCACGGCGATTCCTTCACCGGAGATGACATGCCCTAAGTAGTGAATCCTTGATTGATAAAAAGAGAATTTGGACAACTTCCCATACAGTTTGTGCTCTTGTAAACACTGTAGTACCAAGCGCAAGTTCTCGTCATGCTCCTCCATCGTCCAAGAGTAGATCAAGATATCGTCAATGAATACTTGGACAAACTTGTCCAAGTACTCGCAGAACACCTTATTCATCAAACTCATGAATACCCCTGGGGCGTTTGTCAGTCCAAACTGTAAAACAATAAACTCGTAATGTCCAAATCTCATCTTAAAGGCGGTCTTAGGGACGTCATCCTCCTTGATCCATAACTGGTGATACTTTGATTGCAAATTGATCTTGGAGAACACTGTCACACCATTCATTTGATCGAACAGATCATCAATTCTTGGTAAGGGATACTGATTCTTGATCGTAGCCTTGTTCAGTTCACAGTATTCAATGCAAAGCCTCCATGATCCATCCTTCTTTCATATGAAAATAACTGGTGCACCCCACGGTGACACACTAGGGCGTATTAGTCCCAGGTCCAACAACTCCTTCAGTTGCATTTTCAGCTCTTGCAACTACGGGGTCGACATCCGATAAGGCGTTCTTGCTATCGGTTCGGTCCCCGGTTTCAGGTCTATGGTAAACTTTAGTTCCCTTTTCGGCGACATCCTAGGTAAATCCTCTGAAAACACATCTGCAAACTCCTTCACCATTGGAAGGTGTTCTAGACCTTCCGCTACTCCCTTTTTGTTTAGCGCGAGGACCGCATAAAGCTTGCACCCCTTGCGCATACTCTTCTGTAACTGTAAGGAAGAGACAAACCTCAGGGATACCCCCTGGTTTCATCCTACAGTCACACGTCTTTGTCCTTCATCATCGACCATGCTCAACCGTTTCGTCTTACAGTTGAGTATCGCCTCATGCGATTCCAACCAATCCATACCAATAACGACGTCATAAGATCCTAAGATCATGACGTACAAGTTGACCCTCGTGAAAAACTCTCCCAGGTTAATAGCACAGCCTGTAACCTTTCCTCCAACCTTCTGTTTGGCTCCAGAAGCCATCTCTACGAAGCTAAACTCATCCTGTTCGACTGCCTTTACCTTGATCCTTTTTAGCGCTGCACCAGAAATGAAACTCTTAGTAGCATCTGGGTCTATCAAAATACTAAGGGTTTGGTCAGCGAAAATACCTCTCATCTCGAGCACAATCGAATGGTGCTCTGCTTGGCGGTTATTCACTACCACATGAATCCAATGGGCCTTGCCCATATCTCCCACGGTAGTGGGTCCAGCTGATCCGGACACTCTAGCCCTCTCCACAAGATAGTCGCGCTGGTAGTGTGGCTCCCCACACGTCCAACACCCCTTCTTCGGCCCAATAGTCCTGGTACCCAAAGTAGAAGATGACAGCCCACTGGCCTGAAAACCTGGTCTGTTCTGATGAAGAGGCCTAAACTATTGTTGTTGTGGGTGACGGTACTACTGGTGCTGTGGTCCTCGATAAGGTGTCCGCTATGGAGGTGATGATCGTCGGGGTGTAGTGAAAGTGGATCCTCTCTGGAAGCCACGATATCCCAGCGTATGTCTCGCTAATGTCTGATGTTGTGGTGTACCAGATGAATGCTTCTTTACTGGTCTCGCTGGAGTCCTAGTCTGACCCCCACTGATGAGCTCCTCCTCTGCTATGAGGGCCTTTTGGACAACGTCGTGCAAGGTTTGTGGCATCAAGATCCTAACCTTTGCACGCAAGCTACCGTTAAAGCCAAACACGAACCGGTTGACCTTGAGCTTCTTAGTGTTAAGGTGTGGAGCATATCAGAGTAGCTCCATAAAATGTGCCTCATACTCGGGCACCATACGACCTCCCTGTGATAAAGTGTTGAACTCATTGAGTTGACGCTCGATGAATTCCTTTGAAAGGTACCTCTCTCGATACCGTTCCTCAAACAGTTCCCATGACACGTCTTCAATGGCCATGTTCAGCTGTGGCAGGAGCATCTTCCACCATAGAAGAGCGCTCCCCTTCAGTTGAAAGAACGTCATGCGGACCTTCATGTTGGAGGTATAATCATGAAGTGAAAAGCACATCGCCATGTTCTCCAACCATGCCTCAGCGGCGGCGCCATCCGAGGCACCAAAGAACTCAAGAAATTTATCCTTCTCGAGTTCGCAGTGAATGCTACCTATAACGGTCGGTGCATGCAGCGGAACCTCAGCAGGTGCCGGCGTCCTGGCCTCGTCTCTTTCCAATCGGCTAATCAGTGCCTCAGACATGCGTTGAAAAGACCTCATCATCCCGACCACGTCTCCAACTGCTATCTACTCCTATCCTAGAACCTACTTGCCTACCTGGGGGTTAGACCCCTCAGGCGTGGATGTTGTTGGAGGCATCACGCCTCCTCCCCTAGCACCCCGTCGTCTGCCTCCGCGGCGTCCTCTAACCATGATTACCTTGCACGCACACAATCAACTCGATCAACAACAATATAATCAATCTAAACATGTCAACGAAAGCCGTAGTGAATCTCAAGCCGCGGGTCGAACCAGGTCTGATACCATATGTAACAGACTCTTCATTACGACAACAACTCTGATAATAGGTGCAAATTTATTTTTTTTGTTTAAGGTGTGTGCGCGCGTGAAAAAAAAAAGAAACAGACACACTTGACTCTACGTCGCCACCCGACGACTAACAAAATGCAACCACGATGATCACAGCAAGAAGACATAAGGCGCACAACCAGTAACCGCAAGCATTAAATGACCATAGACATAAGGCACACAACAAGTAAATAGAAGCATTAAATGGCATACTGGGTTATGTACAGTACGAACACAGAAGGAATAATCCATAGTAGTAGATTTTACTATTTCTGCACAGGAAAGCAGGGCATTTAATCTTCGTTCTCTACTTCAGAGAGAGAGAATGTCAGATAGGCTCCTGGCTGACTGCTCAGGCAAACAATAGTAATCTCTGTCAGGTGTGTCGCAAGAGTGGAAACCTTGCCTTTAACGGGCCCGAGACTCTTGATACGACACTGGATTCTTTACACAGACAATAATCACACACACAGACTTATATACTAAGGCTACATGGAGGTGTCTACATCCCGCCTGACACAAGCAGACCAAACATAAAATTCACTACAACTAAGCACAACAATACTTAAATAAGCAACCCCGTCCTCCATGATGGGCGCAAAACAGGGGACTCAGACAAATGCCATCCATTGTTAAGGCGAGGCATGGTCTATGACTCAATTGGCCTTTTATTTACCGACCAATTTCTCCATTTAAATTTCATTAAACAACGTGTTATTCCATCCACCCTTTAAAAATAATGTAAAAACAAATCTTTGCCAATTCCTACTTACTAACTCATAATAACTAGTTACACTCCGTTTAATGACCTCTCCCTTGTTAACAATTCCACAAACCAACATCAATTCTAGGAATAATAATAACCATATTACAATGTATGCTAAAAATAACTTTTGCAAAAGAAAAATTAATTTCCTTACTTCTTGTAAGTCACCAACAAATAATTACTATAACCCACAACATTTAATTTTATATTACAATAACATGGCAATAGAGGAATCACTAGTTTATTTGTCATATGTAATTAAAAAAACCTAAATAAAAACATATGTAATAATTTGTCATTCTATGTGGCCTTTTAAATACTTGCAATAATTTGTTTTTCTATAATTAAAAAAAATTAAATTAAATTAAATTAAATATAAAGAAAAGATCTTTAGAAATGAATAAAAATCTCTTCCAAAATAATAATAAGTAGAACCTAATACAAGAAAAATATGTAATAATTTGTCATTCTATGTGGCCTTCTAAGTACTTGCAATAATTTGTCCTTCTAAGCGGCCTTCTTAGTAGATATTGAAATGGTGGATATGCATTGAATGTAACGTCAAGGGTTCAATAGTACTTAGTTCATGCATCAAATGGTTTTTCACCGTACTCTTCTTATATTTAAAATACAAATAAATGATATTTGAAATTGCTAAAGTTCTTTAAGAAAACATATTGATATAATCAAATATGTAAAAAAAAAATAAGAAGACAAGAAGAACAATCTTATAAAATAAAAATATATAAAAATATGTTGGGTTGTTAAAGATTGGTAAAGTATCTTTAATGTTATGGGTTGTGTGCTACTTGAGTTTTCAAACCCACCCTAAGCTGGTGTGTATTACATTAAATTTAATACCCATGTTAGCACACTAGTGTGTATTACATTAAATTTCATATCTATGTTAACATATAAGTCATGTTACAAAAATACTACCATATTTAGTGTAATACAATCAAAATAATGACATATATAACTATTGCTTAAGTAGTCAAATTCGGCATAACTCTAGCTACCGTGAACATTGAACATTTGCTTGATCTTTAAACATGTTAGGCTGAGCAATATATAGTTATAATTGTAAGGGACTATGTTAACATATAAGTCATGTTACAAAAATACTACCATATTTAGTGTAATACAATCAAAATAATGACATATATAACTATTGCTTAAATAGTAAAATTCGGCATAACTTTAGCTACTGTGAACATTGAACATTTGCTTGATCTTTAAACATGTTAGGCTGAGCAATATATAGTTATAATTGTAAGGGACTATTGAATCAAAATTGTGATAAAGTATTTTGTTGTTGATATGTATAAAAGTACTGTATTATCTTTGCAAGTAGATCTATTTTCCATGCACATTTAACAAAAAAAAAAAAATTCAAACTAAGTAATACATAGCATATCAAGTGCTTAACAAATAGAAAAATAAGTTTAAAGTTTTCTTAAAATAAGAAGATAATCAAATAATTCTTCCAAACTCATGACTATGGTAGGCAAGTTGATTAATACCATGACTTAACTAAAACCAAATAAACTTATGCGGTCACCCCCCCAAGATGGTGGTTGCAAAGGAGATGACAGTGGGACAGTTAACGCCCTCCATTGAAACGCCCGTGCAGGATAGCGCTGACCACGGGATTAAGGGATGACAAAGGAGTAGACTAGCGATTTTCCAGATCTCGTTAGCCAATAGAAGAGGAAATGAAGGCATCCATCAACACCAGAATCTAAAGGCAGTGGGTACAGGCCAGTAGATCCGAATTTAAAATGGCCACTGTCAAGGCGTTGGTCAGAAACCAAAAGGCAATTGGTAGTTTTCCCTGCCCGTGTCAGAAAGATACCCCTTCATTGCTGCACACAACGTGACTTGGAGAGGGAGAGTCAAAGTCAAACGATTTGCATCCCGCAGATGAAGGGCGGTTCCAACGTTTATAGAACGTGACTCTACATAAAGTGCAGCGGCAAAATTTTCCATGGTTTTTAACATTGTTGTGAAGAAGAAAATTTCTAGGAGCATAACGTGGTTGCCGGGGCAAAAGGGGTGGAACTCACACAGGTAGCAGGGGTGCAAGATGCGAGATCAATGCAGTGGCTGGGGCATGAGGAGAAGAGTTCTCTAAGGGTTCAATTTCATACTCATGAAATAAAATATGATTTTCCATTAACCTGCATATCGCAGGCAGATTGGATATCTAGATTAAAATTTCAGAATGCCTATAGAAAAATTACGATTTGCCATTTATCCTGCATACCGCAGGCAGATTTGATATCTAGATTAAGTTCAGAATGCCTGTAAATAAAATACGATTTCTATTTATTAATACATCTCACCGACAGACCCAACATGTAGATCACCATTACTAGCAGAAGGAGTTCAACACTTAGGGCAGTAGCTATCATGGTTCGTTAATGGTTACTTTCATAAAGGAGATTGCTGCAATACACATTAAAAATTTGAATGCGAAGACACCACATCCAATATTATACAGCCGCAAGGGGTATCGCAGATTCACAAAGGTCCCAACCAAGGAACATCAAAACCCAACTAGAACACTGACCACAATGAAATTTGAAAATGCATTGAACGACAGAAGCTTTAAGACAAAATTCATCCATTAAATCATCATACAATTCCCAGCATAACTTCTAATGCAATATACTCAATAAAATAAATGAGCGTACCTTTTCCTTGTCACTCGCCTCGAATGAAGTCTGCGCACCCCTTTCCGCTCTTGCTCGTCGACCGTCGAGACTACACCGGTACCTCCCCGCTAATCGCTAGGGGTACTTTTCTTCCCCCTTAGCCCCCCGAGCCGCAAAGGGGCCACACACAATCCAGATGGTTCGTCTAGCTTCCCAGCTCGCCTCGCAAGGCTGAGCTACCACTCCTATCCGAGATGGAAAATCCCAACTCCTCACAAGCAATCAATCAAGTCACAAATCTGGCAGTGTAACGTTACGCTAAAAGTCCTGCCTTCTTCCTCATATCGCTTTTCTTTTATAGAGTTTTGAGACCCACCAACTTTCCTAATTCACATTTTAAATTAAGTTTCAATAAAATATTCTAAATATTCTCCATCGCACAAGTGTCGTCTATCCCACTCTTTTCTCCAATAAATATTTTCTTTAAAATTATTAATTGTCTCAAATCCCTCACCCACCTAGAGTCGCTCCTAATCTTACTCCTAGGTGTTCCTAGATCCCCTTATAGGTTTTAAATACTTTCCTAAAAAAAAAAGATGTTATTAAATTAGCTCAGATTAGCAGGTTCTTAATTTCAGACTCCTTACTATGTTGACCGTGCTTTTTACCATAAGTCCCCATCTTTCCTTTATTAAGTTTCCTCCATTACTTAGTTTCCTAATTCTTATTATTCCCTTCTTTCCCCTTTCTATTAAATCCCAAAATGGCAGTTGCGTTATTAAATCCTTCCCATTTATTATTTATTTAATATCTTTTGTTCTTTCACAAGTTAGGAAATAATTTATTCTTTGCAAAATTTTAAAACCAGTAGTTTTAATTTAATTCTAACTCTCATCATTTACCCCAAGAATTTTATGAAGACCTAACTATTACTTAAGTGGGTTTTTGTTTGAATTGTTATTTTTTATTCTGGTGTCTTTTCTTAAGGTTAGACTAAATTTTTACCCTAGAAAAGTCTTAGAATTAGGAATTAGATTCTGAACTGGGCAACACTTGGTTAGGGAAGTTGTTTAAGGATTTCTTAAGGCGTTAATGTCTTAGGGACATCTAGGTTCATTTCTTCATCATCATTAGCGTGACCTGCCCTTCAGGACGCACTACATGCTCCAAGGGTGACACTCACTTCTTGAGTTTCTTTTGCGCGACGTGCCCTTTAGGATGCACCACGTGCTCCAAGGGTGCCACTCGCCAACTTATGTTTCTTTCACGCGACATTCCCTTCAGGATGCACCACGTGCTCCAAGGGTGCCACTCTCCAAATTGACTGATTGGTAGACATCTATAACCCCTGGAGTCAAAACTCCGCCAGGTGAACTTGTGGGAGACTAAGGGCTCTAAGGAATAAGGCCCCCGCCTTATTGTGTGCCCCTTAGAATCATCGTGAGAAAATTTCGCAGTCTGCACTCACGGCATCATGGATCCTCTCGAACTAGGTAATCGTTAACCTACAGTTCGAGCCACGACGGGAGTGCTAGTAGGCTGTGGCAGGGCTATTGTCCACACCTCTCCCTCAGCCTCTCTGGAAATCATGTGTGGCCCCTCTACTCCATATGTGAATCTAGTTGGCAAGCTATCGTCATCCTGCAACATTAACAGTCGTGTCAGAACATGTCAACATCATATCATCAAATCAATGAATATCACAGTAAATAAATCAATCCAAATAGCACACTCCCTGACTCAATCTGGAGTCCAAGGGGTTCCATCGATGCCTCTGCATCCTCAAGGTCCAAAACCCTGCACACTCAATAAACTGAGTCAATAACACCTGTCTACGTCAAAGCAGTAAAACATCACGTCATCTATAATAACGCATCATAATCAAGGATAAATTTTTTAACATCATAAAAGTCCAGATCACTTGCGAGCAAGTGTCCTCAAAGAATAGGCTTTCTCAGTGCGCCAGAGCGGGATGTTACAATTTCTGATGCCAAAGCGATGGGTTCATCCTCCCCTATCCACCTTCTAGCTTCTCTGAATCCTACAGTCCTCATGACTTCGAGAGTTCTCCTTGGAGAATTCTGACCGCTCGTTCCTCCTTGACAACTTCTGTGAAATGAACCATTCCTCGTCTGAACTTGGCTTCTGCAAAGCGACTTCACTTTGTCTCCCTTTTAACACTTCGAAGGCACTAACCCTCTTAAGCTTTCACTTGCAAACTTGAGTCTCAAAAGGACTCTTGCACACACTCCTTGCAACAATATTTCAAATACGTCGAAGTATTTGATTCATCGACTCTGTGCACCTTTTGCAACAACAGTATTTTACCTTTCAAACTTAGTTGATAAGTTTAAGGCCTTGACTAGCCTACGCGACCTTGCATGGATTTTGTGCTTCACCTGCACTTCTACTTGAATGAGAACAATGATATCTCTCCTAATATTTTTGAGATAAAACTCAGAACCCTTGTCAATGGATGCTTCACTGCAGTCCTTGTAGGAACTTCTCTCACTCAGGAAGAGAAACAATTGAAACTCATTCTTTCTCCCTCCCAGACTTCAAACGTCCAACATGAAATCATACATACACAACATAGCCTCATAACAAATGCATTACAGAGAGAATAAAACAACCATAAGCATACCATTCACCATGTACAAACAGAAAACATCATACCCCATGAAATTTGATTGAAAGCTTCTTATATTAATTCAAGTTGATGTACATGGGTCTTTCTCTTCAACTCTCTACTAGAGCTCTATGCTAATGTTCTAATTAATTTTATAATACAAAGACGAGGGTGTCTATATCCATTTTTCCCTCCTGCTCTTCTAAACTGTCTAATCTATAATTCAAACCTACCTACTTTCATTAACTGGGCTTAAATGCCTTTTACAATGACAGATGAGAGCAAATCACTCACGATTTGTTTACAACAACTAGACATAAATGTAAGTGTGCTTATAGCTATTACATTTATATCCTCTTCTTAATATTTCAAAACATTTCAAAATGTGAAAAATGTTCTCGCGCTTTTCCTAGCTGGCTTCCGCTTTCATGCTCACTTGGCTACTGGCGATGCTCCTGCATCATAACTACTCTGCTATCTCTGAGGTGTCCAATAATGGTGGGAAATATGGCCGAAGGAGAGCCATGTTGAAGACTGGGTGCAAGCCAAGGAAAGGGGGAATGTTGAGCTCAAAATCATTGTCACCCACAGCCTTGGTGATGGTGTATGGCCCATACTAGAGTGGGTGAAGCTTCCAATGGGGCCCTGTAAGGTGTTCTTTCTGCAATTGCAACCAAACTTTGTCGTCGAATTGAAACTTATGTGGCACCCGGTGTTGATCATGTTGCTGCTTGTACTTTGCATTGGACTTCTATAAAATATCCTCAACCTGTTGGCGAATGTGATGGATCCTCTCAATGAACCGAGGGGCTTTGTCATATTCTGGTGGATCAGGGGATGAGTTGACCGAGGTGTTCACCAGGGGTAGTGTAACATCCATGCGGCCCAATGGCTGGAATCCCAACCCCACCTAAAAGGGGCTATGGCTAATTGAGCTATGCAGGGCTCAATTGTAGCTATGCTGGACATAGGCAAGACTCTCATCCCATGTGTGGGGGTGCTTGGAATTGTACATGCATAGGATATGTATGATCATCCAATTGACGACCTCAGTTTGACCATCTGCTTGTGGGTGGAAGGCAGTGGATTTGGTGAGCTGGGTATCCAAAAGTGACCAAAGGCTCAACCAGAATGTGCTGTGGAATCGACTGTCCTGATCTGAGACAATGGTTTTTGGGATCCCAAAGTGTACCCAGACGCGTTCAAAGAAGATCTTGGTAGTGGCCTCTGTAGTGATGTTCTTCATGTAGGTGGTCAGAATCGCCATCTTGGAAAAGAAATCAACCACCACAAAAACACAATCATTGCCCCTCTTGGTGGATGGGAGGCCTGGCATGCAGTCCATGGATATGGATTCCCATGGCTTGTCAGGAGTAGGAAAAGGGGTGTACAGTCCCTGTTTCTTATTGGTCGGTTTGGCAATAGCACAGGTGGTGCATGACCTAATATACTTGTTGACATCCTGTCGAAGTTTCGACCAGTAGAAATGTTTTTGTAGCACTACCACTATCTTTTTGATGCCAAAGTGTCCTACTATAGTGATCTTCCCAGATCATCTTCGCACGCTCAATTGATGGAATGCAGAGATGGCCCATACGACACAACAACCCATCCTGAAGATGGAAATCAGTGACCAGTGAGTTTGCTCCCAACATTTGGTAGGTGGTGGAGAAGTGAGTATCTATCTCATAGAGGTAGGGCCATCCAGAGGTCTCATGGTCGCAAGATTCTAGCACCATGGTTAGTGCCACGACTGGAGGTCGACAGAGGTAATCGAAAAATAACTTGGTACTTTTTGTTTTATACTTGATGTTGAGGTGGAACTATTGTAAGTATGTGGACCACTTCTGATGGCGTTCATTCTACAATTTGCCTTGGGTCTGCATGAATTGTAGTGGCTTGTGATCAGTGTGGATGACTGTCTCCTTACCAAAAATGTAATGTCTCCACTGGTGGCAGTCTTTCACAATGGAGTACATTTCTTTGTTGTAAGTAGGGTATTTATGAACAACATCTGACAGTGTCTCACTATGATACGCCATGGGATGGCCATGTTGAGTGAGAACGATGCCCACAACATAGTATGAAGCATCTATCTCGATCTCAAAGGGATGTTGCAGGTCCAATAATGAAAGTATCGGGGATGAGAACAAGCGTTGCTTCAAGTCATCGAAGGCTTGTTGTTGGGATAAGACCCACACAAATTTTGCCTTACCACCACCCCTGGTTACTTGGCTGAGGGCCCATGCAATATGAGAGAATCCCAACACGAACCTGTTATAGAAATTGGCAAGGCCTAAGAAGCTCGAAAGCTCAGAGAGTTTGGTTGGGGCTGGCCAGTCACGGATAACCTAGATCTTGGTTGGATCCACATGCACACCATGTTGATCGATGATGTAGCCTAAGTAGTGGACCATGTCCATGTCGGAGGAGCATTTTTCCAAGTTTGCATATAGTTGGTGCTATCGCAGGGTGTGAAAAACCTGCTGAATATGCTGCAAGTGTTCCACCCAAGTCTTGTTGTAGATGAGGATGTCATCCAGATACACCACTACAAAAGTACTGGTGAAAGGTCGCAAGATATCATCCATCATCCTCATAAAATTTGCTGGAGCATTTGTCAAACCAAAGGGCATGACCAACCATTGAAAAAGACCTTATTTTGACTTGAAGGCGGTCTTCCATACATCTGTATGTTCTATTGGGACCTGGTGGTAGCTAGACTTCATATCAATCTTAATGAAGTATTTGGCCCCTATGAGCTGATCAAGGAGGTCGTCGATTCGGGGAATCGTGTACTGGTTCCGAGCTGTGATTTTATCCAGGGCCCGGTAATCAATGCAGAGTCGCCAGGTCCCATCCTTCTTCTACACCAGTATGATTGGGATCCCACAAGGTGATGAGCTGGGCTGAATGTGCCCCTTGTGGAGAAGTTCTTGTATCTACCTCTTGATCTCCTCATTTTCTAACAGAGAATGACAGTAGACCAGTCCATTGCGTAGCGGTGCACCTGGGGTTATATCGATGGGATGATTGAACTGGTAGTGTAGAGGTACCCCATAAGGAGAGGAGAAGACATCTAAGTATTCTTCCATGACCTTATCCACTTGCCTCTATTGTGTGGAGAGATCGGTCGTAGAGGCCCTGGATGTGGCTCCGATCTTTCTCTTACTTTGAGAGCGAATCACGAAGAAGACAAATTTCCCATTCTGAGAGATGACCTTCCTACATTGCTTTGCAAAGATCAAGGAAATAGCACTGGGAGGGATAGCATCGGGTATCCTGTACAATTTCTTGTTCAAATTAATAATAACACTAGAGGTGGAGAATTCAGTGTAATGTTCCTAACTTCGCTAGTCTAGGAAACACTGCTAATGTGTGTTAAGGATCAAAGGTTTACAACATATAAATGATCATACAAATAATAAATGCGACAAAGGACTGCAAGTTTGTATTATGATATCTCCATGGATTACAAAAATGGCCAAATGCGGCTGAATAGCTGACAATACTCGACTAGATCAACATACAAAGGATCTTAGCCAGAATATAAATAAGCAACTGCGACTGAATAAAATAACAACACTCGGCTAGATCAAAAGACAAAAGGATCTTAGTCGGAATACAAATAAGAAACTAAAAGATAATACCCAGAATATGGGAGCACTGAAGAATGATGGAAGACCTGGATGATCTTCCCGGTAACTAGGGTGTGTCTTTCAACACCGAAATCAGCCAACTGGTGTCTTCCTCCTAGAATACACTGAACTATATCTCCTGAGATGCACCTCTTCTCCTCAATGACAAGTCATAATCTGCATAATAATGAAATAGGTCGCTGACCCTTCTTTTATAGTTTTCCAAAACCCTAAATCATGTTGAAACCCTAAATCACTGTCGAAACCCTAATTCGCTGTTGACTTCTATTTTTAGCTCATAATGACTTAAAAGCGTTGTTAACTCTTGTTAGCTCAATATCACTTTCTGAATATAACACCTATCACTGGGGCGACCTCTAGTAAAGCATTGTTAACTCTTTTTAGCTCAATGTCACTTTCCGAATATAACACATGTGACTAGGGTGACCTCTAGTAAAGCGTTGTTAACTCTTGTTAGCTCAATGTCACTTTCCGAATATAACACTTGTGACTGGAGTGACCTCTAGTAACCCTGTTTACCCCTCTTTGGCCCTGGCTATAGTCTAACGGGGTGGTTTAGACCATTAAGCCTCCTCTTCTGGAGCTCCTATTTGGAAAGGGACATTACGGTCCTCCCTTCCTGAAATTGCTTGTCCTCAAGAAATACCAATCCAAGGTGTTGCAACACCTTCTCGCTCTCCCAAGTAGCATCCTCTAATGGAAGCCCTCTCCATCTGATCAAACATTCTCTGGTGACCCTGCTCCTTAGTTTTTGCTCTTGAAATTCCAAAACCTCCTCTGGAACTAACTCCAATTATCCCTCCTCATCCAACGGGGGGAGCTCCTCTGATGTGTTAATGAATTGTCCCACTGCCTTTTTTAGGCAAGACACGTGGAACACGTTATGAATCTTTCTCTCCTTTGGAAGCTCTAGCTCATAAGAAACCTTGCCTACTCAGCGCATGATCCTGTAGGGACCATAAAATCTAGGATTGAGATTTTCAGCTCCACTCTTCTTCAGAGATGACTGTCTGTAGGGTTGGAGTCTCAAGAAAACCAAATCTCCAACCTCAAAGCTGCGCTCTATCCTATGCCTGTCCGCGCTTATCTTCTGTTAGTTTTGCGTCGTTTGCAAGTTCTCTTTCAGCAATTTGAGAATCTCCTGACTCTCTATGATCCAATCCTTGGCCTTAGGAGCTCTACTCTCCCTGAAGACCAAGTCTACCAAAGTGGGAGCATCATATCTGAACAATGCTCGGAAGGGTGTCATACCAATGGACATGTGGAAGGTGGTGTTGTAGCAATGTTCCCCTAAATGTAACCACTTTACCCACATTCTCTGTTGTCCTCCTACATAGTTCCTCAAATACCCTTCAACCCACTTGTTGACAATCTTGGTCTGCCCATCTGTCTGAGGGTGATAGCTCGTGCTAGGTGTCAACTCTGTCCCCACCAACCGAAACAACTCTCTCCAAAATGTCCCTATGAACCAACTGTCACTGTCACTGATGATGTTCTTCGGCAACCCATGAACTCTGAAGACCTCCCTGAAGAAAGTCTCGGCTACTTAAACTGCACTGTACTCTGTCGGTATGGCGTAGAAGTGAGAAAACTTGGTCAATCTGTCGACCACTACATAGATACAGTCCTTACCCTGGACCTTGGGTAGACCGATGATGAAGTCCATAGATATACTCTCCCATT
>JZKD02S1261365.1:802163-818165 GCA_000966675.3 Picea glauca | reverse complement strand
GGTGACTAGGGTGTGTCTTTCAACACTGAAATCAACCAACTAGTGTCTTCCTCCTGGAATACACTGAACTATCTCTCCTGAGATGCGCCTCTTCTCCTCAATGACAAGTCATAATATGCATAATAATGAATTAGGTAGCTAACCCTTCCTTTATAGTTTTCCAAAACCCTAAATCATGTTGAAACCATAATTCACTGCCGAAACCCTAATTCACTCTTGACTTCTATTTTTAGCTCATAATGACTTAAAAGCGTTGTTAACTCTTGTTAGCTCAATGTCACTTTCCGAATATAACACCTATGACTGGGGTGACCTCTAGTAAAGCAATGTTAACTCTTGTTAGCTCAATTTCACTTTCCGAGTATAACACATGTGATTAGGGTGACCTCTAGTGAAGCGTTGTTAACTCTTGTTAGCTCAATGTCACTTTCTGAATATAACACCTGTGACTGGAGTGACCTCTAGTAACCCTGTTTACCCCTCTTTGGCCCTCGCTATAGTCTAACGGGGTGGTTTCAACCATTAAGCCTCCTCTTCTGGAGCTCCTATTTGGAAAAGGACATTACAGTCAGGGTCTGTCTCATAAAGGCGTGCCCTTCGAGAGGTCTTATGGCCTCAAGAGTCTAGCACCATGGTGAGTGTCGCGACTGGAGGTCGGCTAAGGTAATCAAAAACTCAGTTGGTAATTCTCATTTTATACTTTAGGTTGAGGTGGAACTATTGTAAGTATGTGGACCACTTCTGATGGTGGTCATTCTACAATTTTCCTTGGGTCGACATGAATTGTAGTGGCTTGTGATTAGTGTGGGTGATTGTCTCCTTCCCTGGAATGTAATGTCTCCATTGGCAGCAAGCTTGCACAATGGAGTACATTTATTTTTCATAAGTAGGGTATTTACGAACAACATATGATAGTGTCTCACTATGATACGCCATGGGGTGGCCATGTTGAGTGAGAATGGTGCCCACAACATAGTCTGAAGCATTTGTCTCGATCTCAAAGGGATGTTGCAAGTTTGATAATGAAAGTACTGGGGATAAGCACAAGAGCTACTTCAATTCGTTAAAGGCTTGTTGTTGGGACATGCCCCACACAAAGGTTTCATTACCACCACCCCTGGTTACTTGGCTGAGGGCCCATGCGATATGAGAGAATCCCAACATGAACCTGCGATAGAAATTGGCGAGGCCCAAGAAGCTCCGAAGGTCAAAGAGTGTGGTTGGGGCTGGCCAGTCATGGATGACCTAGATCTTGGCTAGATCCACGTGCACACCATGTTGATCAACGATGTAGCCTAAGTAGTGGACCATGTTCATGCCTAAGGAGCATTTTTCCAAGTTTGCATATAGTTTGTGTTGTCACAGGGTGTGCAGAACCTACTGAATATGCTGCACGTGTTCCACCCAAGTCTTGTTGTAGATGAGGATGTCATCCAGATACACCACTACAAAATTACTGGTGAAAGGTCCCAAGATATCGTCCATCATCCTCATAAACGTTGTTGGAGAATTTGTCAAACCAAAGGGCATGCCCAACCATTCAAAAAGACCTTCTTTTGACTTGAAGCTGGTCTTCCATATATCTGTATGTTCTATTGGGTCCTGGTGGTAGCCAAACTTCATATCAATCTACTAAAAATACCCTTTTAGTAGATTCAACCACTTGTCTACAACATTTGCGTCTATCTGACCTTCAAATATAGGAATGTTGAAGTTTATCTATACCTTGAAGGAGGTGGCACCTCCTCTCGAGGAAGATGCATCGCTTGTTGGTAGTCACCGAAGGATTTGTGCAAAACTATCCATCATCTCGTTCCTCTGTTTCATGAGGGATTCCTCAATCAACATTTTTAAAGGATTTCCTATCGCATCATATTTATTTTCTCCTGCCATGAGAGGTTGTTTGGGCATGTGAGAGCTTTTTTCCTCAAGAGAAACAAGCTCGAGACCCAATTCTTTGTACCCCGACCTCGTTGGGGACATGCATTAAGACGACAAGGAAAAAACCGCTCTAATACCACTGATTTGGATTTTATGAGCAGAACAAAAGGAATACAGATTATTAAAATATGCTTAACACAAAATAACATAGATACAGTAAAACTGGTTTTCTATTCAATAAAGAAATAAGCTAAAACTGCAAAATGCAGCGGAAAACAAGCTTGTTGGAATGGTTGTGGCTTATCTCCGAGAAGAGATGTGACAGCTGCTCTCATTTGCAAGAATATGATTACAATGAGGCTCTTAAGGCCTTTTTACAATAAACAGGAATGTCAAAAACCCTAGACATCCAAAAACCTAACTCTAGGAGATGAAGCGCCAAAAGTCATGTGGGTCTTGTTTGGGTAAGTTAGTCGGTCAACTTCCCAGGGTCGTAACTTTTGCATACGATCTCCATTTTAGGTGCACGATAGCCCGTTGGAAAGGTCTATCCGAGGAATACACATTTTGGTGTGATCCAATGAAATGTGTTTGCAATTATGGAGATCTCTAAAAATGTTGTTTAGGGCCTCAAAACGGCCCCACAAGTCAGGGACCTGGAAACTAGGGAAAAAACTGCCAAACTGGAAAACTGCCAAAATGAACCAGTTGGAGTAGGTGGGAGGCCACCGACATCCATATGGATCAATAACTCTTATTATTATTATTATTATTATTATCAATATTATCCAGATTAATTATATTTTACATTTATTATTAGACACAATAAGGTAGGGCCAACCTGTACCCTTTACATAACAATTAGTGTTACAGGTATTTCTGACTCTTGAAAATTATATAGCAAAGGATCTGATACACCCACTAGTGCTCATCCACTAGGGGAAGATCCATAGGAATGTCATAGATCTGATTCACTACATTTCACAGAAGAACTAGATCTTCATATGTTTACCTATGCTCGTCCATAGGAACGTCCACTCTACAGATCTTCTTTCTCACTGCCTCGCACAGGAGAATCATATGGAGTCTTCTCGTCAAATCTTCTTCTCAGAGGAGGCTAATACATCATATTCATTTATGTTCTCATGACGATGCACCCAACACTTTGGGATTTCACACATTCACCCTGTGCTCAACCACAAACATGTCGTAACTGAACAGATCGCCTTTTCCACTGGATAATCATATGGAGTTATTCTCAACTCTCTTAATGGAGGAGGTCATATCTACGTTCCTAGATATGTCTCAGGAAAGAACCACACACCCTTATTATGGGTTTTCTCTCAGTTTTGTAATCTAGGAGAAATACTTTGCATAGCTGCAATGATCCACACCTCACAGGTTTGTAAGCTGGAGAATGTCTCACATAGATGAAATTGTCAACACTCCCTCTCAGCTATGGAGGCATTCTTCATCATGAAAATTCCTATATGGATGTACTATGAATTTTGTTTTTGGATATAGTCATCAATACTCCCTTTCAACTAGGAAGGCGTTCTTCACCAAGTTCATTTAGTGTGAATGTTTGTAGTCTTCTCAGGTGTAGGAAGGTACTACAAGCATGCAATTTTCCTCTGCATCATATCTCTAACATAAGAATATTTCATCCCATTGTGTTTCAATCCATTAGGAAACACTAGTTTCTTTAAGGAGCTTTATACAAAGTTCTTAGTTGTCATCATAGGATCGATATCATGATCAAGTAAATCTGTCAGAAGTTTGTGAAGCCACATTTCTTCACAAACTCACTACTATATACTTTGTCTTTGTGGTACTCGAGGCCAAAGAGTTTTGTTTCTTGTTGTATCAGGAAACCATGGAAAACTTCATGGTATAACATCAACCTGATGTGCTCTTTCAGTCCATTGTAATTTATTCACAATCTGAATTGTCATATCCTCCAAACTCAAGTTCATACTAGAGGCATATTTCAGGCCATATCCAATTGTGCCTCGTATATATATGTTTAACTGTCATCTAGTCAGTCTGTCTTGGTTGACTCATGAAATGACTAAGTCCATTCAATGCACATCATGAATTAAGTCTGGTGTTAACCAAATACATGAATGATCCAATCAATTGTGAATCAATCTCGTTTGAATCATTATCAATCTTCTTCTTTAGATCCATCATGGTGGATTTTCATTCTATCATACTAAACTTCTTTAATATTCTCACTGTATATTTTCCTTCACTCCTGAAAAACTTATCGGTTCTCTGTCATACTTCTTATCCCAATAAGTAGTGCATCATACTCAGATCCTTCATAAAAATATGAATTCAATGCTTACTTGTTTTCAACAACAAGGCTTTCTGAATAAGTCATCAAAATCAGGCTCTTGTCACCAAAACTATAATAATATAGGTTTGGATCAACAATACTCTTGTTGAAATTCAAACTCGCCAAGAATCCATCCATATGGTATAGTTTCCAACTCATGGATGATATTTTGAATGGAAGTGTATCGGGTTTACTAGATCAAGTGTCTCATCATAGACAACTCCCTCTATTTGTGAGAAACCTTTGGCTATAGATCTTGTTTTGACACTTTCATCATCTGCATGCTTGATCTTATAGATCCACTTTGGAAGTTACACCAATTTTTTTTTCTAGTCTTTGAATAATATATTATACATCATTATTTAGGATATACTGGTATTCTTCTGTTATGGCGTCTTTCCCATACATGTTCTCATGTTTCTTTTCTAAGACAAAGTGGTTCAACACCAATAATGTGGCTCATGACTGAAGGATAGCTCGAAAATCTCTTTTTCTTTCTTAGGATGTACCTTGAGAGGCTTGTATGTTTTTTTGCCTCTTGTAGATTGAGTCTAGGTAGGCCTTTTAGGCCTTACTGCAATATCTTTGAACATATCGACTGGAACAAAAAAATCAAATGGGATAAATTATGTCTCCCTCTAAATTGTTTGAAGGAGGAGAAGATAATAGTCTCATTGTCAATCTTCATCTGAGATTTTCTGAATATTTGAAGGACTTTCTCCTTTACAGAGACAACATTTCTTCTTTGTTCCTGTATAATGAACAATTTAAATATGGTTTGGACTCCTGTACTAGGGATAATGGTCCAAGTCTTTGAGAGCTCTTGTACTAGGAATAATATCCTTCATTTATTAAAAAAATATGCAATCAACTATAAAATGATTTACCTAGTTTGTATCCATGTATTTTTAGAGTAAATAATTATCCTCTTTCTTCTGTTCACTTATTTGAGGTGGATCTGGATCAATGTCAGTAGTGGAATCATATTGTCTTCCCTTCTTCCTGGTTGGACAATTTCTTGCAATGTTTCCATACTTGTCACATCTGAAGAACTGAATTTCTGAAGCATCTCTTCTTCGATAACCTGGATTGGATGAAGGCTTTTCACCTTTAAATGTTTCCCTAGTATTTATTTTGAATCTTCCTCCCTTATTTGTATGAAGTGAAAGAGCATGATTTTCTTCTGAAGAATATTCCACTCCTTTGTTTCTAAGTCTAAGTTGTTCTTCAGTGCAATCTGTCCATAGTCGATCATGTTAATGTTTTGTAGATATAGGAGAAACCCTCCAACCTACAACCTGTGAGATGTGGAATATAGCAGTGATGCAAAGTATTACTCTCACCTTACAAACCTGAGAGAAATCCCCTAATAAAGGGTTTGTAGTTCCAGCCTGGTACAAAGGCTAGGAATGTATATGGACTCCTCCATGACGTGAGAGAGACAAACTCCAGATGATTATGTGATGTAAGAGCGATCTGTTGAGTTAGAGAAATCTTGAAAAGTGTTAGGCACATCATCATGAGAATAAGAATGAAGATGATGTGATGGCCTCCTCTGAACAAAAATAGAGTTGATGTGAAGACTCCATATGATCCTCTTGTCAGCAACAATGATAAATCATATCTATAGAGAAGACGTGGCTATGGTTGAGCATAAGTGCACGTGTGAGGACCTAGCTCATATGTGTAATTCAGTGACTTAGGTCTATGACATCCCTATGGATGTGGCCCCTAGTGGATGAGCACTAGACGGTGTATCATATCATTTTATATATATTGTTCAAGAGTCTGACCTACCTATAACCCTTCTTATTGTGTAAAGGGTACATGTCGACCCTACCTTATTGTGTCTAAAGATAAAATGTAAAAGATAATTAATAATAAGAGTAATAGTAATTATTATATTAATAAATAAATAATATGTCTAAGTGAGGTTGGCCCTATTGTGCCAATAGACACTTTATCTAATAGGACAAGTCTAATATAAATAAGATGAAATGTTTCATCTATAGACACACACTCACTTGTAAGTTTTGGAAATTTTAGAAAGTACACTTCCTGGCCAAAGTTTCGCACCTCTCTTGGGTGCTAAGGTTTCTAGGGTTTTGTTCACCCTCTTTTGTTGTAGGATATTCTTGGTGGTGAAAGGTATTTATCTTGAAGAATATAGAAAAGGATTTGGCTCATTTTATCTCCTTTGTTTGAGAAGGGCTTCCCAGGATATACCTTGTGTTCTTGTGCACGGTGATTCTTCTTGTGATCTTGGTTGATGTAACATTTATGATTATGGCTATTTGATAAAATGGAATGAACTTCATACTTAACCTAAATTATATGAAAAACTAACATGGTATCAGAGCATAGGTCTGGAAAGAACCCATTGCAAAAGCATTCTCCACAAGAGAAAGGAAAAACGTCACTGCTATCGTACGAAATTTAAAGATTTTCATTGAAGAAGATTTACAGCCTCAAAAACTTCTAGAAAAGTGCACCCTAACCCAAGGAACGTTTTGGTACCTTCATTGCACCTTTTCAGTGGGTAGATCTCTCAGAAAGTGAAACCCTAGTTTTCACAAAGTACCAGAAGTACCAGAAAACCAGAAGTACCAAAGTACCAGAAGTACCAAAAAACCAGAAGTACCAGAAAACCAAAAGAACCAGTCTAGAAATCCGTTGGTCAAGTTTGAGGAGGTAAAATTTTAATTTTCATAAATCTGACTACACCAACTTACTTGCCTCAGCTCGACGCATCTATCCCCTAGATCAGAATTTCAAAATTTGAAGTTAGAAAAATTAGGGTTTCCTCATAAAACCCTAAAGTTGCAGTTGCAGTTGTAGTTTCACTTTCAGAATCAGTTGCAGTATTAATTGTAGTTTCAGTATCAGTTGAAGTATCATTTTTTTCACTAGTTGTAGTCACCCTTTAAGTATTTTAAGAGTTGGTAAATATTACCACTGCTACGAGATGGTGTCACTACCTGCAAATGCTATCAGAGGTATGTACTCACATATGTTTAAGTTGTTAATATTTTAAGGGTATTTGTAGGAGAAGGGATCTCTTGCCATATATCCAGAAGGATCTCAAGATCCAACACATTCAGAAGAAGAATTCAACCCACGTTTGATTATTTTGATATGCATCTACTTGTTACAACATTATTTTGATCTAGATTCAATGTTGAAGCTATGGCCATCATACTAACATTTGGTCAAAATTAAATTCAAATGGATTAAAGTTGAGATTATAGAGTGTGTTCTCTAACCCAACCTTTTGTCAATATAGAATATAGTTCTATTACAAAATACAAGTTGAAGAATGCAGTTGTTATCTTGAGTGAAGGAGACTTGGAAGAAAAGAAACACACTGGAAGACTTCAGGTTTGATTGTTATAATTGTCATTTCTCTAAACTTATATTTCTAAAGTTTTATATATTACAAGTAAGGCATTGTAGTTGTGTTAACAATCCTTAAATTGTTTTGATTCTAGATATGTACTCATTATTCTCCTTTAGGATATATTCTTGTTTGGGATCCTTTTGTTTTCTTGTTCTAGACAGGTCAAGAAAAAAGGAAGATGCTTATCCCTCAGAGGGAGTCACACTGACTCAGAGGGAGTCAAAACTATTTGAGAAAGAGGAAGAATAGAACCATCCTTGAGACAATCAATGCAATAATGCATGATTAGAATCTTTCTATGATTTCATGGGCAGAAGCATGCATGACGTAGTATATGTTCAGAACAAGAGTCTTCACCAGAATAGAATCCTTCACCAAAGTGAAGCCTGAGATTGAACACTTCGGGTTATTTGGGTGACCGGTGTATTTCCATGTACCCAAAGAGAATAATTCCAAGCTAGATCCTTTAGAAAGAAAGGATACAGTGAATGTTCAAAGACATTGCATATCGACATACCTGGTAAAAGTCAGATTGAGACAGTAAAAAACATTGTCCTTGTAGAAGAGATAATCCTTCAAAGATCCAGAGAATCTCAGATGGAGATTGATAGTACGACTATACCTTCTCCCCCTTCAGCAGTTCAGAGGGAGGAAGACATTATTCCAGTTGATCCAGTTGCTTCAGTTGATATGTTCAGAGATATTCCAGTAGTGCATAAAAGGCCTACCTAAACTCACTCTGCTAAAGGAAGAGAAACATACAAGCTTCTCAAGGAACATTCCGAGAAAGAAAAAAGATATTCTTCGAGCTATCTTTCAGTCATGAGCCACTTCATGGATGTTGAGACTCCTTGTCTTAGATAAGAAATAGGAGAACTCGTATGGAAAGATGCCGTAACATAAAAATACCAGTACATATTAAATAATGATTCATGATATCATTAAGGGACCAAAAAGGAATTTTGTGGTAACTTCTAAGTGGATCTATAAGATCAAGCATGAATCTGATGGAAGTATCAAGAAATACAAAATAAGATCCATAGATAGAGGTTTCTCACAAATAAAGGGAGTTTTCCATGATAAGACACTTGACCCAATGAACCAATTCACTTCCATCTGTACCGCCATCCATGAGTTGGTATCTATATCAGATAGATAGGTTCTTGATGAGTTTGGATTTCAACAAAGAATGCTACTAATCCAAACTTGTATAGTGTTGGTGACTAGAACCTGATCCTCATGACTTATTCAGGAAACCTTGTTGTTGAAAACAAGAAAGAAATGACTTCTGAATTTCATAAAATATATGAGTATGATACACTACTTCTTGGGAAAATAAGTATGACAGAGGACCGATGACATTTTTCTTGATTCTAGAAAAATATACAGTGGAAATATTAAAGAATTATAATATACTGCAAATCCACCATGATGGATTTAAAGAATATTATTGATGATGACTCAGATGAGACTAATCCACAATTTATTGGATCACTGATGTATCTGGTTAACACCAGAATTGATTCATGACATGAAGTGAATGTGATGAGTCAAGCGATACAAACTCACTAGAAAACAACAAAACATGTATTAAAGACATAGTTGGATATGATCCAAGTTATGCCCCCAGTGTGAACTTGAGTTTGCAGAATATGTCGATTCAGATTGAGAAGAAAGTATAGTGGAATGTAAGAGCACATCTATTCGATGTGATACCTTGAATTCTTCCAAGGTTTCCTAACGCAACAAGAAACAAAACTATGTGGCCTTGCATGCATCAAAAACATAGTATATATAGCAATGAGTGTGCGAAGCAATGTGGATTCACAAACTCCCAACATATTTTCTTGACCATGAGATGGATCCTATGATAACAACAAAGAGCCATGTGATTCAGTGTTTCCTGATGGTTCAAAACACTACGAGATGAAATATCTTCATATCATAAATATGATACAGAAGAAATATTGTATACTTGCAGTACCTTCCTACACCTAAGAAGACTACATACATTTACTTGAAGAAATCCTTCCGATATTAAGAGGGAGTATGGATGACCTTAGCCAAAAAATAAAATTCAAATTACGTCGGTATGAGACTTGGCTTGATGGAGAATGCCTCCCTAGCTGAGAGGGAGTGTTAATGTTTTGCATCTATAGGAGAAATCCTCCATCCTACAACCTGTGAGATGTGGAATATAGCAGTGATGTGAAGTCTTACTCTCATCTTACAAACCTAAGAGAAATCCCCTAATAAAGGGTTTGTGGTTCCAGCCTGAGACAAAGGCTAGGAATGTATATGGCCTCCTCCATGACGTGAGAGAGAAGAAATCCAGATGATTATCTAATGTAAGAGTGATCTGTTGAGTTAGAGAAATCCTAAAAAGCATTGGGCACATCATCATGAGAATAAGAACGAAGATGATGTGATGGCCTCCTCTGAACAACAATATAGTTGATGTGAAGGCTCCAGATGATCCTCTTGTCGGCAGTAGTGGGAAAGTAGATCTGTAGAGCAGACGTGACTATGGATAAGCATAAGTGCACGAGTGAGGACCTAGCTCATCTGTGTCATGCAATGACTCAGGTCTATGTCATCCCTATGGATGTGGCCCCTAGTGGATGAGCACTAGAGGGTGTATCAGATCCTTTTCTATATATTGTTCAAGATTCTAACCTACTTGTAACCCTTGTTATTGTGTAAAGGGTATAGATCATCCCTACGTTATTGTGTCTAAAGATAAACTGTAAAAGATAATTAATAGTAATATTAATATTAATTATTATAATAATAAATAAATAATATGTCCAAGTGAGGTCATCCCTATTGCACCAATAGACACTTTAGTTGACATGACAAGTATAATATAAATAATATGAAATCTTTCATTTGTAGACACACACTCACTTGTAAGTTTTGGAAATTTCAGCAAGTACACTTCTTGGTCAAATTTGTGCACCTCTCTTGGGCACTAGGGTTTCTAGGGTTTTGTGCACCCTCTTGTGTGCTAGGATATTCTTGGTGGTGAAAGGTATTTCTCTTGAAGAATATAGCAAAGTATTTGGTTGGGTTTTTCTCCCTTGGTTGAGAAGGGTTTCCCAGGATATATGTTCTGTTCTTGTACATGGTGATTCTTCTTGTGATCTTGGTCGTTGCAACATTTATACTTATGGCTATTTGATAAAATGGAATGAACTTTATACTTAACCTAAATGCTATTAAAAAATAATAGATCAAAGGTTGGTAGAGAATCTCTTCCACTGATACTTTGAATGAAAGTCTCCCATGATTTTGAAATATTTTGGAGAGTGGTTAAGATAATTTCTCTATCAGACATGATTCCCTAAATTCTCTCTAGTTGTTCTTTAATATCTGATAACTTCATAAAGAAGAGTGCAACTGAGTCACCCTTTGTCATATTGGTACTTTGAAGTTGGAGCTTTAAGGTAATAGCTCTAAGAGTGTTGTCACTTTCAAACATTCCTTTTAAGACTTCATACATATAATAGGTTGTCTTCAGATTGGAAATACTAGGCAAGATGTGATATCTTACTGAGTAGATGATTAGTTTTCTTACTTTGACATCTTATTCCTTTCTTATCTTCTTCTCTATATTTGTAGTTGTGGTTGGTAGAGATTTAGTTGTCACATACAAGAGCTCATATTATTCAAGAGTGACTGCAAGATTTGATTTCCATGGATTGAAGTTGCTTACTCCATCAAGCATATCTTCTACTAACGTCCTATTCTTCATTTGATTGGTTTCTTCAAATTCTTGCCAACTGGATTTTGAAAATCTAATGATTAGGTTAAATTAGAAACCTTGGATTATGTTGGAATTATGAATTCCATCAATCATTTTGATAGTATCATAGATATGCTTGCTGATTTAGGAAAACATTTCTTCAGAAATCCAGAATTAATATTGTGTAGGAAATTTCGGCACCCTAGAAATCCTAGGGCCAAAAATAAAAATTTATTGGAATTTCATTTTGAGAGCTTTTGGAGATGCGCTGGAAGAGGCCATACTCTTCTATTACAAAATTATCCTGAGCATCCAATTTTAAGAGTCTAAAATACCCAAAAGAAGAAGGGTATATGGATTTTCTAGAAACCCTAGGAGGGTCGTATGGTTCTGCGGAAGAGGAGGGATGACTGGTAAAAGATGAGACTTGGTAGACACTTGTGCAGTGGGTTCTTTGAAGACCTATGCTATGATACCATGTTGATTTTTCATAATCATTAGGTTAAGCATGAAGTTCATTCCATTTCATCATTTAACCATAACCATAAATGCTGCAACAACCAATATCACGAGAAGAAGCACCATGCACAAGAAAAAAATATATATCCTCGGAAACCCTTCTCAACAAGGGAAGAAAACCCAGAAAAAATGTTTTCTATAATATTCAAGAGAAAAAACTTTACCACCAAGAAATACCTAGCACAGAAGAGGGTTCTCAAACCCTATAACTCTAGCACCCAAGAGAGGTGCACACCTTTTGCCAAAGAAGTGTACTTGCTGAAATTTCCAAACTCACAAGAAAGATATATTTCCACAATGGGGAATTTCCCTTTACTTATATTAGACTTGTCTTATCAATTGAGTTGAACTCTATAATAAATATTATAACTCTTATTATTATTATTATTATTATTATTATTATTATTATTATCCATATTAATTATCTTTTACATTTATTATTAGACACAATAAGGTAGGGCCGACCTATACCCTTTACATAAAAATTAGGGTTACATGTAGGTATGAATCTTGAAGAATATATAGCGAAGGATATGATACACCCACTAGTGCTCATCCACTAGGGGAACATCCAGAGGGATGTCCTAGCTCTTATTCACTGCATTACAGAAGAACCATATCTTCCCACATTCACATGTGCTTGTCCACATGCACGTCCACTCTACAGATATTATTTCTCACTACCTCGCACAGGAGAATCATCTGGAGTCTTCTCATCAACTCTGTTGCTCAAAGAAGGCTAATACATCATATTCATTTATGTTCTCATGATGATGCATCCAACACTTTGGGATTTCACACGTTCACCTTGTTCTCAGACACAGGCACTAGATAATCATCTGGAGTTCTTCTAAACTCTTTGAATGAAGGAGGTCATCTCTACGTTCCCAAATCTGTCTCAAGAAGGAGCCATGTACCCTTCTTAGGGGCTTTATATTATGTTTGTAAACTTAGAGAAAGACTTCACATAGCTTCGATGATCCACACCTCATAGGTTTGTAAGATTGAGAATGACTCACATAGCTTCAATCATCAACATGAACTTGGTTGTTATGTTTTATGTTTGTGTGGAATGTGGTTCTTCCATTTGTATTCTAGCATTAGCTTTTAGATATGTATCGTGTCTTCCATTCGTTGTAAATATTATGTTTGATTACTATTTGTTAGGAATGTGATGATTTATTATAGGTCAAGGATACTATATTTTTTTAATTGGAATGTGATGATATGTGTGTGTGTGTGTGTGTGTGTGTGTGTGTGCGCGCGCGCACGTGCACATGTGTGCTCATCCATACGAAAATAGCATAACTCTTCTATGTTCCTATTAATCATTAAATATGGTTATGCATATACAAATGACTGTATATACATATATATGTGTTCATGCATAAAGAATTGATAAAAATATTGTATGTTCCTATCAGACATTAACTATGGTTATATATATATAAATGAATGTATATACATATATATGTGTTCATGCATAAAGAAATCATAGAACTATTGTTATGTTCCTATTGACCATTGAATTACATATATATTGAATTTACTATTCAAATATGTACAACACCATAGAGAATAAATAGAAATAATAACAGTTCAAATACATTCATATTTACTATAGAAACATAGTGATGATCTCAAAGTAGCTTACAAAGTCAACTTTTGTATTCAATCGATCATGGTTCAAATATTACAGTTGGAGTACCCTTGGCCAAAGACTCCACTAGCACGTATTGTCAAAAGATTCTAAGAAGTATGAATAAAATATGTATAACCTCTAAAAGGAGAGAGATGAGGGTTTAGTAAACTATGCTAGCATTTTAATGGAAATCAAATGTTAAGAATAAGTCAAAGAAAATTACTTAGATTAAGTCCGACGAAGAACCAAATCACTACTTGTTCTTGTGTGATAGTCTATCCATGATCCAGGAGGAGGAGGAGTGGACCCAAAATCAATTGATGGGTACCCTCGCAAAATATAAAAGGGCCCCATCATTAATTTCATGTAACTGTGCATAAATATTCACTTATAAAACAAAGAAATTGAAAGTAAATAACTAGCATCGAAATAGACTATGCATAGATTAAGCAATAAAAAATAACACATTAATATTTCTTCAACCCCGTGTCGAGGACCAATAAATGGAAGGAATCAATGATGGATAAAGTCAACATTTTTAACAGAGACTCCCATTCAATTCCCAAAATCGCACAATGGAATTCCCAATTTGGGTAACGATCACAGTGAGGAAATATTAAATCAATAAGTATTCATAATAGGCACATAGGATGTGACCTATGTTTTTTTCATAATGAATCACTACAATTAAATTCTATTAGAGTAAGAATCCAATCCCTCTCGGTAGAGAAATCATTTTATAATGAGAAGGTACGAGAAAGTGTCATTTCAAATGATTAAAAGCTAATTTATATTTCTACTTATATGCACGGAAAATAGATACGAAAACCTATCATAGAGCATAAACCCATGAATTTACATAGAGGATTAAATACACACACACACACACACACATATGTATATATATATATATATTTACACAGAGCATGTTTACGAATTTCCAAGAGGATTAGTACTACTATATGTATTTACAGAAAGTGTAAATCTATGAATTCCACAGAGGATTAACATTGATATATATATATTTTTACAGATAGCATAAATTACGATTTCCACAGAGCGTTAATATAATTACACAAAGCGTAAATATAAAAATTCCTATAAAGGATTAAGACTGCTATATATATTTACGCAGAGTATAAGTTACGAGTTCCACAGAGTAGTAATGTAAATACACACAACGTAAATTATGACTTCCATAGAGTGATAATATAATTAGAAAGATCATAATTACGAATCCCCATAGAGGGTTAATAACGCTATTTGTATACACAGAGCATAAATTACAATTTCCACATAGTATTAATATATTTTACACACAACGTAATTATGAATTCTCATAGAGGGTTTTATACTCCTATTTATAGTTTTACAAAGGGTAAATTTCAGACTCCCCATAGAGGGTTAATATTTCCATGAAAATACAGAGTGCAATTACGAAAACCCCCTACGGAGTACCAACAACAGACAAGTCTAATAACACCAACCTGCGTTGAAAGTGTTAGAATCTCCGGGAAAATCCCAAAGAGTGAGAATAATAGTAATACAACAATGAGTACAATAAAAACATAGAGGGTTTAACATTTAAAAAAATATGCGGGCGACGACTCGACTAGGAAAATACCCTTGAGTATAGTTTAGAATATTAGCAGTCAACCAAGGGGAACGTGTTAACTTCCCACACACAAAAACCTTAAACCCGGGGTAGAAAATGCATACGAGTGCAACTTTCAACTCTCAAATAGATAAATAAAAACCATGAGACCTATTATTTTGATATTCATAATTACATTACATCAAACAGAGAGAACAACACAAAATATCTTTACACATAGTTCTTAAACAATGATTTCGTTACTCACCTTGGCGCATAATGAACCCCGAGTATGCATTGTTGTTTTCTTCATCACGTATCATTTGTGTTTCAATGTAGAGACCAAAAATCATGTTACAATACCAAAGAGTTGAACCTCACCAAGCTGCACAGATCGTTTTGCAAATGCAGAGACAAAACTGTTACAGGACCAAAGAAACAAACCTCACCAAGGCACATAGATCGTGTTGAAAATGCAGAGGCAATACATGTTACATGACCAAAGAGGTGAACCTCCCCAATGTGCACAGGTCGTGTTGCAAATGCAGAGGAAAAATTTGTTATAGGACCAAAGGGGGGAAACAATGAATGAAGTTTGCCTCGAAGGCCTCGTAGAGGAGGAAATGTAGTAGGTACGCACCAGCCCTCTGCCATGTGAAGTCGAGGATATGGTGAGACCTCTTTGGTAATGGTTCCCTAAGCATCATCCTGGAGGGTACAAGACAACCCTCACCATTAACGAACCAGACCAGAAGTAAATGCCACAGACCTGTCATCCACCACAACGGTTTTCGAACCACTTCATTGTTGAGCTATATTAATAGTTGGGTAGGGTTTAACTTTGTTAGGAATAGGTTATGTTTGTAGTGCTAGAACAAAACCA
>JZKD02S1261365.1:777539-792870 GCA_000966675.3 Picea glauca | reverse complement strand
TACCATATTTAGGGATTGTGAAAACTATACCAGCTCCATTCCTAGAATTGGAATAAACCCCATCAAATGACATCTTCCAAAATCCTTGGAAAGATTTTTCTTCATCATGTTTAGGCAAAATTATTTGTTCTGTACTAAAAAAAAACATAATTCCCAATTCCAACATCAACATAATTTTGCATTACTTCATTTTCCTTTTTCTTAAATGATATGGGTTTTATATGCTCTTGAGGAACTCTGATCATAGTCCCATATTTATTTGGAAGCATCATGCAACTTCCATCATTAATGATATATCTTCTTATTAATGAACACCAATATATTCCCAACACAWHATCATACATTGGAGGTAAATCAACAACTATAATAATGAAAATTGTAGTGATATGAGGAGCTGCAGTTATCCATGCACAAAAATATTTTATTTCACCATAGGCTAGGATTTTTCTTGAATATACGACATATATAGTCTCACCATTTTCACAATACCTCATGCCTTCCATTCTAAGTGCTTCCATCACTGACAAAGGAATGATATTGTTAGTGTCTCCACTATCAACCAGACAATTATGTAATGTGAAATCATGATTTTTGATGTCAACCTCCCCTCTCTCTTCTCTCCTTTGGGGCTGACTCGACATCCTAGTCTAGGATCATTCAAATCACCAAACCAAATGGTTTTTCAGGTTCCCAATGGAATCAATTTAACTTGACATAGGCCCTTTACCTCCTTGGCGTAGGTTCTCTGCAACCCACAGACCCTCTCCTTAGCGCTTTTCAACTCTTAATGCCAACATCGCTAGCTGCCTGTGATAGGATTCTTCCTTGATGTGACCACAAACTCTGACCATGGGCTAGCTCTATTCACAATCCCATGATTCATAACTTTCATGAACTGATTCCTCTCCCCTTCTCGATTTCCCAATCAGTGATTTCTTCAAGACCAGACCTACGATCCACGTTCCTCTCGTGATCAACGAATGTGATCAACTCGTGAGTTCAGACTTCGCTAGTCCTCTTTTCTCTTGACTCTACTTCTCCCAATTTTCGAATCAATGACTTGTTGATTTCCCGCCACGTGTCATATATAAATGGATAGCTAGGATTTCTTCGGCTCCCATCTCCTTGGGTATTCTATCCTTAACTTTTCTCGAAGGGTTCTTCCTCCGAAATACGTGGATCTATGCCAGGTTCCCTTCCAGATCAAACAACATGGATTTAAATCTCTCTTCGTGACTTCACGAAGACTTTTGTTTACTCTCGGAAAACCATCTGATGTTCCTGCTCCCAAACCTCTCAACCTTCTTTCACCCATCTCCTTCGACGATGGATGATTTCTCTGTCTTCGGGACTTAGAAAAGTCCTCGACCTAGTGAAAATTCCTCTTTCGAGACTTAGGTTGTTCTCGAACTGTTTCTGCACTCCTTTCAGAATTTTGCGTAGACTCTTCTGTGAATTCTCTCGTCTTAAAAACTTCCAAGGTTCCCAGTCCCTCTATGTCCTTCAGTGGACTTCCTCTTTCCATCCTGGAAATATCTTTCTCTTCCTCTTGAGCTTGTAATATGGACTGACAGTATTCTCTATGCACTCATTGCACTCAACTAAGCTATTCGACGACCTCTCTCTTTGCCTTCCTGAAGGGTTTAATGCATCTCCTTTCCTTTGTTGATGCACTCTTGCAAAGCCTTTCTTCCTCAAAATGTTATGTAATTCTCGGATTCTCTCAAGGATTCGACCACTTCCACCCATGCTTTCCTTATGCACACTCACACTAGCTCGATGCCCTCTTGGAAGAGTGTTTCAAAGTGTTCAGTAACTATGCGTTGTGCTTCCTTCCACATAGACTTTCTTTCCAAGGCACTTAACCACCTTGAAATTTCTCCCCGAGCCTCTGAATTAACCTGGTATGCCCTCTTGGAAGTCTCTCTTCTGACTCCATCGATTTCAAACACGCACTCCTTGTGTCAACTCACAGAGTTTCCTCTCTCTGTCGCGCTGATCTAAATTATTTTCGGCACAAAATGAAAGAAACAATATAATAAAGAAATGCACATAGATATCGCAGATATCCAATAATATAACAAAAATGTATTAGAGATACAACCATAAACACATACATATAGTAATACATGATTTATATTAATGAAATAAATGTACAGAGACTGTAAAAATACAGAGTGAAAGACTCACTAGAATGGTGACAACTTATCTATGAGAAGAGATGTGATGGCTACTCGCATTTGCAAGAAGATGATTACAATGAGGCTCTGAATGCATTTTTACAATAAACATGAATGAAAAAAACCCTAGACATCCAAAAACATAACCCTAGGAGATGAAGCACCAAAAGTCATGTGGGCCCCGTTTGGGTAAGTTAGTACATCAGCTTCCCGGGGTCGTAACTTTTGCATACAATCTTTGTTTTAGGTGCATGATAGCCCGTTGGAAAGGTATATTTGAGGAGATTCATTTTGGGGGCTCAATAATGCCTTCAAATATCATTGAGAAGATCGATCCTGAAAAACCTTCATTTAGGCCCTCAAAATGGCCCCGTAAGTTAAAACTGCTAAAAATAGTAAATTGCCAAAATTGTCATAAAACTGTTTTGAGCCAGTTGGAAAAGGTGGGCGGCCACTGATATCCAAATAGATCAATCCTCCCTTATTATTAAGTAATGGTCTCCATTGCGTTGAGTGCCCGGGGGAGAGGGAAAAGCGTTTGCTGAATCTACATCTTGGTGAGCTGCTTGCTTTGTTGGAGACGTTTTGCTGCTCAGATTGTGGAAGTTTTTCATGAACTTGTTGAGGCTGAGGCTATTCAATAAGTCGAGCTACATGAGAGGAAGGTGTGCAAAAGGAATATTTGCACTTTTCTTCAACCTTGTCAACCTGCATCTTTTGGATAGAAGGTGCTTGGGGCAAGGTTGTAGTGCTCCACGAGAACCCTCTCACCACATGACTCACAATCATATAAATCAAAATTTAAATTTAAATACCAAAATCCAATCACGGAAAATGACTAAGAAATAATGTGTTCCATGCACATGTATCAAATGTGGCAACCAGGTGGGCATTCAAGGATCAGTAAAAATTAAGGACAACAACCAGGAGGTTCCATAGTCTTATCTCGAATTAGGAGGTGGCTATGCTAAAACTTTTTTTTCTGTGTTACACGAGAGTTACGACGGACTACCAAATCATTTGGACATTACTTTGTAAATTTAAATAATTTGAAACTGTAAACTAGGCACAATGAACAATATTGACTGGTCACTCGGAAGAAGTATCCATGGGTGGTGATTTAGTGTGTTATAACGATCCATAAAAGCATTCAAAATAGTAGTGATCAAGTAAATCAAAAGGTATTTGAATTGAAAGTGAGCTAACACAAATTTCCAAATACTTGTTCAAAATTTTCAATGGCACTAAATTCCAAAAGTTCATCTTGAAGCACACAAATTTCGACAAGAACTTGCCAATTTTTATATCATAAATTCAACACTAAACAATAAGATCTAAAAGCTACATGCTCTAAGTAAAACTAAATAAATTCAAATTTCAGAGTAGGAATACCGTAACCAAAGGCAATAGAGTCGAATATGTTCTTCTGCGCCTATGCTTCATCCAGCTCCCACCAGGTTAACCGTGAAGGCTTAACTAATACCTCCCAGCCAATTCTAGGGGTAATATTCTTCCCATGCATCCCCTTGAGATGCAAAGGGATCATGCACAACAAAAACTAGAGAAAAGTCTATCTCCCAACTCACCTTCCAAGGTCGAGCTACCACTCTCTTTCTTGAGTTGGGTATCCCAACTCCCACAAGAGAAATTAGTCAAAGAAATTACAAAAGGATAACTTTGCACATACCAATCATCCTCCATTTGTCTTCACAACCATTACTTTTATAGATTATTTCTTAGTGACCCATTCCATTTGCACATTTAATTTCTTTTATTAAAATTTATTAGGAATTACTCCCCCCATACACTTGTCACCCATTCCCTTAGTTTTACCAATAAATTCGCCATTTTAATTAATTTAATGTCAATTTCTCTCACCCATCCTAAAATTTCTCCTACAATTACCCCTAGATGTCCCTTTATTCTCTCTATTCCCTTTTTAATGACTGGCGCCTTTATAAAACTTAGTTCTATTTAATTTAGGAATGTTCTTTAGTTATACTAGACTAGATTCCTCTCTATGCTTCCACATTCCTTTTTACATTCATTTCCTATCTTATCTTAGTTCCAATTTAACATTTCTTTCACATAATCATGTAATTAAATCTTTAGATAAATATTTCTCCTTTTTAATTCGTAACTTGATTTTTCTTCATCCCCCTTTTACTTAACTTATTAATTAGTTTTATTCTTCTTACCCAATGTAGACTTAGGATTAAAACTTTTTGAACTAGGCTTAGAATTTTTAAGGGGATTTTATAATCAATAAAATTACCCATTTATTCGTTATTTTTAAGTCTGACAATAGTCAAAACAAATTATTGTTTTCTAGGCACCTAGGTTCATTGACTCACCTTTATTAAAAATCATGACATTCCCTTCAAGATGCACTTCGTGCTCCAAGGGTGCCACTCGCATTTATTCAAGTTTTATTTATGCGATGTTCCCTTCAAGATGCACTATGTGCTACAAAGGTGCCACTCATATTTATTCAAGTTTTATATATGCGATGCACCCTTCAAGGCACAATACATTATCCAAGGGTGCCACTCGCCTTTGACTGATTTTGGTAGTATTCCAACCCTTGGAGTCAATACTCCATTAGGAGACCTTGTGAGAGACTAAGGGCCTCTAAGGAATAAGGACCCTACCTTATTGTGGACCCTTTAGAATATTCATGAGTGATTGTCTCAGTCTTCCCTCACAATGTCGTGGATCTCTCTAGCTAGGTAATCATTAACCTACAATTCGAGCCATGACGGGAGTGCTAGTAGGCTTGTGTAGGGCTACTGCCACACCTCTCCTTCAATATCTGGTTGTTGTGCATGGCCCCTTTACTCCTTATGTGAGTTTGATTAGCAAGCAATCGTCAGCCCAACAATATACAGTCCACCCCCTGACTCGATGTAGAGTCCAAGGAGGTCCCTTGATTTCATCAACATCCTCAATATGTCAAGTATCCTGCACACTCAGGATAAGATCGTCAATAGAAATTTTCTATACATAGATATCAAATAACATAACATGATAATCCAACAACATCATCATCTAAACCCATAAGAGAAACATACAAGCATATACAAAATCAGATCACTTGCATGCAAGTGTCCTCAAATAATAATTCAAATCATGTGTGTGCAAGAGTGGGATGTTACATACACCTCCTCTTGTTTTAAAATCCATCCCAAAGTTTCATAGTATATGTGCAGTAAATAAGTATCTCACAAGATATAACGTGTCTAACTATCAATAAAAAATGGAAATTGTTGACGCATATCATATGCAACCTCCTAGGTAGTCGAGTCTGGACTAATATTTGTCTCACTAGACCTTGTCCTGATCGATTTTTCGACACCATAGCTGTCAACTGCGATGGTCCATAATGTAGATTGGATTTGTAGTGAGTGAACCCTCGCTCGATGCCTGCAAGGAACTCATGTCAATCACATGCATAGGATCACTAGCATAATGTCGAGAAACAAATACAGATAAACATCATGCTTACACCTCCAAGAATGAGGAAAGGTCAGTCGATAGGCCACGGGTCCCTTCCTTGCACAACTTTTAAAGGTCCCACTACCTAAAAGAGACTTTAGAACTCCTTTCGAACTTAATCAAAATCTGGTGTGGTTTCACCCGGAAGAGAACTCGGTCACCCACTGCATAGTTGCAATCATCGCGATGCGTATCATCATAACTATTATGTCGATCTTGCTCTTTTATAATCCACCTTTTTATCATTATTATTTTCTATTCCATTTCCTGGATCGCTTATGGTCTTACCAGGACCGTATCCTTGAGTCGATCCCAACTCAAAGGCATCTAATACGATCGTCTGTAAAGAAACTCAAATGGAACCATCTTAATGGTTCTTTGATAGTTCTAGTTGTATGCAACTCTACCAGTGGCAATAACTCTTCCCAACACTTTTGTTGGTCCATCACATACATGCGCAACATATATTCCAATATTTGCTTCATTATTTCTGTCTCCCCGCATGTCTCCAGGTGATACGCGGTACTAAAGTTAAGCTAGGTTCCCTAAGGCCTCTTGGAAACTAGTAAAAAATCATCCTATAAACAATCAGATAATATCCTCTCAGGCATGTCATACAATCTCACAATCTTGTTGATAAAAACTCTAGCTATGTCTGGCACCTGATACATTCTATGCATAGGGATAAAATGTGCACTCTTCGTCAGAGTGTCTGCTACCACATAAATCGAATCGCGACTCCTTACCGTCAACGACAATAAAATAATGAAGTCCATCGAAATGGCCTCCCATTTTGATTATGGAATGACATGTGGCTATAGTAATCTAGCCGGATATCTATGTTCAGCCTTCACTCGCTGACATTCTAGACACCTCGTCACATAGCTAACCATGCCCGCCTTCAATCCTTCTAGAAGAATAAGGGCTTAAGGTCTTCTCTCATCTTCGTGACTCCTGGATGAGAAATGTACACTACTCTTTGATCTTTGTTTAAGATCAAACCTCTCAACTCGTCATTAGGTGATACTTAAATCTGGTTATTATACCTCATTAATCCATTGTTGTCCACAGTAAATACCTCAATTTTTGGTACCAACATGGTGTCTTGTATGATATTTTTCTTAACCTCTTTATACCAGTTAGTGTTGCGCTATACAGTTAGAATCATTTCATGAAGGTTCATCTGGAGTGGTATCACCAAAAACATGCGTGGTCTCCAAATAAACTCATCTTCCACTCTGTTCATTATTCCTTTTATGTAGGTAATATCAAAATCATGCTCGCTAAGCAGTTATGACCAACGCCTTTTTTGTGCATTCAAGTCACTTTGCGTAAAAAAATGTGCTCTAACCCATAATGGTATGTTTTCAGTTCAAATTTTCATCTAATCATGTAGTGCCTCCACACTCTCAGGGAATACACAATGGCCAACAACTCCAAGTTGTGCGTCCCATAGTTCTCCTCATGCTTTCTTAACTTCCTTGAGATGTAAGCGACCGCTCAATCATCTTCCATCAAGGCTCTACCTAAGCCTTCCTTAGATGCGTCTGTGTATAATAAGAAGTCCTTGTCAATGTCAAGGACTTTTAGCATCGACGTTGTTGTCAACTTCTCCTTGAGCCTTCGAAATTATTCCACGCATTTCTCAGTCCATACCAACTTCTTGTTTTTTTTCTCCAATTCCGTAATTTGATTTTCTATGTTCAAAAAACCTTCGACGAACTGTCGATAATATCCAGCTAAACCCATGAAGTTACGTACTTTTTGTATGTTCATCGGCACAGGCCATTCCATATTAGCCTCCACCTTCGTTGGATCCATTATAATACCTTCATCGAAGATAACATGCCCTAAATAACGAATCCTCGATTGATAAAAAGGGCATTTCGATAGTTTCCCATATAACTTGTTTTCTCAAAAGTGTTGTAGTACCAAGGGAAAATCTTCGTGAAGTTATTACGTCATCCGAGAGTATATCTATATGTCATCAATGAATACTTGAAAGACTGTGTCGAAGTATCTGTGAAACACCCCATTCATCCAGCTCACAAATTTCCCCCGAGAGGTTGTCAGTTCGAAAGCTAAAACGATTGACTCCTAATGTCTGAACCCTTTCATGAATGCGGTATTAGGAATATCCTCCTCTTTAATTTGTAAGTGGTGATAACCTGATCTCAATTCGATCTCTAAAACACCGTCACTCCCTTCATTTGATCAACAATTGTCTATTATAGGCAACGAATATTGGTTCTTGATTGTCGCCTTGTTCAATTGACTGTATTCAATATAGAGTCTCCACGAGACATCCTTCCTTCTTATGAAAATATAGGTGCACCCAAAGGTGACACACGTGGACATAAGTCCCAATTCCAAAAACTCCTTGAGTTTCATTTTCAACTCCTGTAGCTCATGCATTGACATCCGATAAGGAATTCTTTCTACCGGTTTAGTTTCAGGTTTCGAGTCGATTATAAACTCCAATATCTTTTTTGGGCGGAAAGCCTAGTAACTTTTATGGAAATACGTCAGTAAACTATCGTACTACCAGAAGGTCTTCTAATCCTTTCACCTCACCTCTTTCTCTTAGCACTAATATGGCACATAACTTGCATCCCTTGCACATGATCTTTTGTAGCACCAAGTTCTATAAAAATACTATAAGTTGGTTGGCGATTATGCCTGATGTCTCGAGCACAATGGAATGGTGCTTGCCCTTATGGTTATTCATCACTGCATGAATCCTGTGGGATTTTCCCTACTCTCCAATGGTAGTGTGTCCTATTGATCCAACCACTCTAGACTTCTCAATGGGACAGTCTCACTGGTAATGTAGCACTCCACACGTCCAACGCCCAGTCTTCGGTCTAGTAATCCTAGCCCCGAAGTAGAAGTTGTTGGCCTACCAGACTAAGATCTCAGTCTATTGTGTTGATAGGCCTAAATTGCAGCTATTGGCGGTGCTACCACTGATGCGGTGGTCCTCTATAGGGATTCCTTTGTTGAGGAACCTGTCCCCGTGGTGTTGTGAACAAGGGTCCTCTAGAATTATATTTATACCATGATGTCTTTTGGAGTGGACGTCTGATGTTGTTGCACAGATGAAGTCTTCATATCAGACGGTCTTGCACGAGTCTTGTCCTGACTCCCGCGGTTCAATTCTTCCTCAGCTATGAGGCCTACTAGACTGCATCGTGCAACATCCGAGGCATTAATATCCTCACCTTCACACAAAAGATGGATTTAAGGAAGAACATGAACTTGCTGACCTCCATCTTCTCCATGTTCATATGTGGGGAATACCAAAATAGCTCCATAAATCTGGTCTCATAATCGGGCATCATACAACCACCCTATCGTAAGGCGTTAAACTCATTGAGTTGGTGCGCAATGAATTCCTCTCACAATTACTTGTCCCGAAACCGTTCCTCGAATCGTTCCTATAACACGTTTATTTCAGGTAGGAGTGTCTTCCACCCTAGAAGAGTGCTTCCCTTCAGCTCAAAGACTTCCATGCAGACCTTCATGTTGGACGTTGTAACCATGAAGCGCGAAGTAGATCTCCTTTTTCTCCAACCATGCCTTGGCGGATGAGTCAACCGTGGCACTCATGAACTCGGGAAATGTAACCTTCTCAAGTTTTCTGTGAATGCTACCACTGTCAGTGGGAGCGCACTGCAAACCCTGATTCGGTATAGGTTCCCTTGCCTCATCTCTATCTAGAAGATAAACCAAGGCCTATGACATCCTCTAAAAGGACCTCGTCATACCAACTGCATCCCGCACAACAATCTTTTCATGCCCAAATCTTGTTCTTCTCCTTGGGGGTTGAACCCCTCTAGTGTGGGTGCTACTAGAGGCATCACACCGCCTCCCCTAGCACCATGTGGTGAACCTTCGCAACGTCCTCTAACCATTATTACCACATGAACAGGTTACAATTTTAATTAGTGCTAAGTTATTTTTCAAGTGTATAATACAGTGGAAAACGTGATGATCCACAGTCGCAAGGTTGAACTCTCTCTGATACCATATTAAATGACCCCTCTGTTGCGACTAAAAAAATGAAAGAACAATAGGTAAAATTGTTTTTTTTTTTCATTAGGAAATTAACATTAATAATATAAATTATAGCAATGCAAAATCAACGACAACATAAGTAAAAAAACATTACAAGCTACTCATCATTGAAATCTATAAAGACGCATTCAACGCATCAAAAAAAGGATAGCGACAGATAAACATAAATAGTGTCGCCACTTAGCGCATCATAATCATCTTGAAATAATTTATAAACAAAGATCAATCAGATAATGAAATTAAAATGACTACCCTCCCAAACTAACCTGGAAGGTTAGGACCTCCAGGACACATAAGAAACGCTCAAGCCGAGGATCCAATTGATTTTGACCATTTAAGGTCTCAGGGCTGGCGACTATTCTGAGGAACAAGGAGGCGTCTAAATCCCACTAACCCAGTCAAGCCAACAACAACAAGATCAATCGATCAATCTTAATTATCAATTATTCAGGATGCAAGAGTATTCTAATCACTTAATTAAACATACATAATATTTAATTCAGTGCACGCAAACAATCTAATCTCTTATGAAATCATACATCACATTAATTATCCATGGTGGATAAGCTAGCTAATTGCATGACCCATCATATCTCACATTGCTTTTATGAGCCACAAGACATCTATCTACTCAATCAATCATAAATCAACATTAACTCAAACATGACCTAAACTCTAGCTAAATTTAAAGGAAGAACAATCTTTATTAAATGATACAATTGTGAACTTCAAGTCTAAATTAAAAATACATTTAAAGGTTTAAGAGAAGGGCCCAACTGGCTTCAGAAACCAGTAAGGAAATTGGAAACACCCCCTCCAAAATCATAAGGAACCAAAATTAAGCTATGAGAAGACCATCTAACGAAATTGTCCTTCCTTAATAATGCCACGATAAATTACAATAAAATTTAAGTAACAATAAATACTTACCACAATAATAACAATAACTATTTAAGTGACAATAAATACTTGACATAATAAATAACAATAAATGGTTAAGTATCAATAAATGCCACAATAAATAACAATAAATATTTATATAATAATAAGTAATTAAGTAACAATAAATGCCTACCCTATCAATGATTCTTTCTTTAAGAATACAATTAGCATTATTTGGTCACTAAGTAAGCAAGCATTACAAGATTTATGGATAATCTCATTAATTCCATAATCAAATTCAACTTGCAATCTAAGTGGAATTTCTTATTATCAATAAATTTTTCCCTTCCATCGTTCATTCATTACATCTTACGTTTAACCCTTTTTACATTATACCTTAGCTTTATTTTCTACTTGTAATTGTTAGCACGATATAGCCACCATAATTTCTTCATATTAAATAAATAAACCTTAGAGTAACACATGATACATTGTGAGGTTCAATTTAATACATATTACCTCGTTAATTATTCGTGTCACGTTAAGTCCCTAACATCTTTCACATCACTTAAATAATCATTTAAAATATCAGATAGTACAGGTAATGTAATATACTGTTGAAGTTAATCAAATAGTACAGGTAATGTAATATTAACGGCAATTTCAACCAATTTCAACCAATGTAATGTAATATTAAAGGAAGGATTTATTTAAGATCTATCGAGAGGGAGATATAAGAAAAAGGGAAAAGCACCAGATCGATTTTAGCTTACCCTCCCCACTACGCAACTTCCTTCGTACTGCTTTCAACCACGAGTTTTGAGTGGCCAAAATAACCCACTACGCCACTACGGAGTAAAAGGATAAGTTAGAAATGTCAAGGGAAATACTAAACAAAAGGCCAATCTCTGAAACAAAGATGGTGCCGGAGCACTAGCTACAAGAAAACGAATCTCACGAGAAAAAATCGCTGCGAGGCAATGATCCCAGTACAATAATGAGGGTTAGACAGTCTTCAATGGTCGGCTAGGAGCCAAGAAGACTCGCCGAAAGTCAATCATCTCGCGCGCGAAGAGAGGACGAGCTCAAGGAAAACGTTGGGCCAGAAGCCAAGGGAGATTCACTGCCATATCTATCGCGCTTAAATGTCGAGAATACCAGCCAAGAAGGGGTGATGAGGCGCGCCGTCAGCTGGTGGTGCACAACACTTCATTGTACGCGCCGTCAGCTGGTGGTGCACAACTGATAGCTAAAGCGGAACAACGCTCACTAGAGAGACTGTTGGATCCTATCCACAGACACATAAATCAAAACTGTTCCGTAGAAACCCAAGATGATTCTCCCAACGACCAGGTAATTTCGCCAATGCTCACATAAATATCAGAGAAAATTCTCAATAGCTCCACGAGACCCCTCTCAATGCATGCCTCACAATCATACAACTGAAAAGTTAAAGTTAAAGACCGAAATACAATCACAGGTGGGGGATTCAAGGATTGGTAAAAGGTAAGGATAACAACCACGAGGTTCCACAGCCTTAGTTTGAACTAGGAGTTCATCTTGAAGCACACAAATTTCGACAAGAACTCTTCAATTTTTATATCATAAATTAAACACTAAACAATACGATATAAAAGCTACATGTTCTAAATAAAAATAAATAAATTCCAATGTCAGAGTAGGAATACCGTAATCGAAGGTGAATACCGTAATCGAAGGTGACGAAGTCGAAGACGTTCTTCCGCGCTTACACTACGTCCAACTCCCAGCTAGGGGTACTCTTCTTCCCCCTCAGCCCCCGAGCCACAAAGTGGCCATGGACAACTACAATCAAAGAAAAATATAGCTTCTAGCTCGCCTCCCAATGTCGAACTACTACTCTCTTTCTCGAGCTGTGTATCTCAACCCCCACAAGAAAAATCAGTCAAAGAAATTATGACAACATAACTTTGTGCATACCAGTGATCCTCCATTCCTCTTCTCATCCATTTGCACGTTTAATTTATTTTATTAAAATTTATTAGGAATTATTCCCCTATACACTTGTCACCCATTCCCTTACTTGCACCAATAAATTCACCATTTTATTTAATTTAATGTTAATTTCCCTGACCCATCCTAAAAGCGCTCATAAAATTACTCATAAAATTACTCATAGCCGTCCCTTTATTCCCTCTATTCCCTTTTTAATGACTGACGTATTTCTAAAACTTACTTTTGTTTAATTTCAGAAAGTTCTTTAGTTAAACTAGACTAAATTGCTCTCTATGCTTCCACATTCCTTTTTACATTCATTGCCTTTCATTTTCCTATGTTAGTTCCAATTTAACATTTCTTGTACATAATCATGTAATTAAATCTTTAGATAAATATTTCTCCTTTTTAATTCTTAACTTGATTTTTCTTCGTCATCTTTTATTTAACTTATTAATTAGTTTTATTCTTCTTACCCAATGTAGACTTAGGCTTAAAACTTTTTAAACTAGGCTTAGAATTTTTAAAGGGATTTTATAATAAAAAAAATTACCTATTTATTAATAAGTTTTAAGTTCAACAATAGTTAAAAAAAAATATTGTTTACTAGGCACCTAGATTCCTTGACTCACCTTTATTAAAAATCACGGCGTGCCCTTCAAGATGCACTCTGTGTTCCAAGGGTGTCACTCGCTTGTATTCAAGTTGTATTTATGCGATGTGCCCTTCAAGACGTACTACGTGCTCCAAGGGTGTCACTTGCTTTTATTCAAGTTTTATTTTTGCGATGTGCCCTTCAAGACGCACTACATATTTCAAACGTGCCACACGCCTTTCACTGATTTTGGTAGTTGTCCAACCCTTGGAGTCAATACTCCATCGAGCAACCTTGCGAAAGACTAAGGACGTCTAAGGAATAAGGACCCTCCCTTATTGCGCTCCCCTTAGAATCTTTGTGAGCGACTATCTCAATCTTCCCTCATGGCATTGTGGATCTCTCGAACTAGGTAATCGTTAACCTACCATTCGAGCCATGACTAGAGTGCTAGTAGGCCCTCGCGGGCTGCTGCCACAACTCTCCTTCAATAGATGGTTGTTGTGCATGTCCCCTCTACTCCTTATGTGGGTCTCGTTAGAAAGTAATCATCATCTCAGCCATATACAGTCCACTCCCCTGATCTGGAGTCCAAGGACGTCCCTTGATGCCATCGACATCCTCAATCTGTCGAGAGTACTAGGAGAAACCTGTCAATAGCACCTATCTATACTTAGATATCAAATAACATAACATCATAATCTAACAACATCATCTTCTAAATCCATAAGTGAAACAAACAACCATATACAAAACCAGATCACTTCACTGTTGATGTATAATAACACTTACTGCTACCAACAAGCAAAACAAAAGACTTTTCCTTTTGCAGCTGCTTGAAATAAAAATCTTTGTGATTAGTTGAAATGAGGGCTGAGCGAGGCCACCAAAAATATTTCTTAAATGAAATCATCGTAATTTTATTACGATCTCTTCGTGGTTTAATCTTCACCAATTCATGTTCTTTTCATCCGAAATGTCTATAGTTTGCTACTTAATTCGGTGTTATMRAGATATTTCTTGGGCTATAGACTCGTGGCATTTTCTTGACCGACCTTGAGCTCTCATCAATAATTTCAGTTGCAGCAATGAAATTGTCAGCACGCACGCGATTAAGAACTCTACAAGGTGACCCTGAACTTATGATTGAAACTTTAGCACTTTGGTCAGTTATATTCCTGTAGAGTTTATTTGATCTTCCTCATGTTTAAACCTGCACACCAAAATCCGAAGAAAGCCAAATAAGAAAATTACAGGAAAAAAAAAAACTAATCGGAGGATCTCTTTAACTCCTTTAATGTAGTAATTCTCCTCACAGTTTGTCAATGCAATTTTCTTCGCAATTTTTTTTCCAAATGTTCAATCAGATCTGCGAACAGAGATATTACTCCGCGAAGCCAGGAAAATAAAACTCTTCTGTGATATAATCCGTGGCATGTTCTCTAAAATAGACTGGTATCTTTGTGATCAGTTGGTGAATTGATGAAATCCTCGTGGCCTCAGGAGTGTGTTTTTTGGCAAGTGTCTCTGCAATCTTTTAGCCCGTGGTCTTCAAAACTGAACAAGATCTGTGATTGTGGATTTTGTGGCATCTTTTCACAACATTCTTCTGTAATGTAATTGTGATCCTTCATCCATATCTGCGATTGATTTGACAAAGAACTGATGACATTGACTATACTCATTGTGTCTTCCATTCCAATTGGGCTGAAAAATTTGGACTTCATGCAATGACAGTACATTATTATCGCGAATCATTGACATTCTTGCGTGGGTATGGTTCCGATATTCGACGAGTCTGTTAGATAGTGTGTCGGTGACATGATAGCCTCTTGTGATCATAAACCTGTAGTGAGATATTGTTTTGTAGCTGTCACAAATGAGACGAAACAAATATCGATACAACTAAAAATACAAAAGCAGATTCAATGTTTATTTTCAATGGATTTAATAAAAATATTTACAAATGTCTCTATTGTTTTACACTTCATCAAATAAAATCGTATAAAGTAATTTGATTTTAAATTTGAAAACAAAGAATTTTATATACAAATGTTTGTGAATAACATCAAAACCAAAAACAAAATCAAGGAGACAAAGAGAAAGCCTTGGAAATAAATTATGAGAA
>JZKD02S1261365.1:745478-756455 GCA_000966675.3 Picea glauca | reverse complement strand
ATTGTGAAAACTATACCAGCTCCATTCCTAGAATTGGAATAAACCCCATCAAATGACATCTTCCAAAATCCTTGGAAAGATTTTTCTTCATCATGTTTAGGTAGAATTATTTGTTCTGTACTAAAAAAAACATAATTTCCAATTCCAACATCAACATAATTTTGCATTACTTCATTTTCCTTTTTCTTAAATGTTATGGGTTTTATATGCTCTTGAGTAACTCTGATCATAGTCCCATATTTATTTGGAAGCATCATGCAACTTCCATCATTAATGATATATCTTCTTATTAATGAACACCAATATATTCCCAACACATCATCATACATTGGAGGTAAATCAACAACTATAATAATGAAAATTGTAGTGATATGAGGAGTTGCAGTTATCCATGCACAAAAATATTTTATTTCACCATAGGCTAGGATTTTTCTTGAATATATGACATATATAGTCTCACCATTTTCACAATACCTCATGCCTTCCATTCTAAGTGCTTCCATCACTGAAAAAGGCATGATATTGTTAGTGTTTCCACTATCAACTAGACAATTATGTAATGTGAAATCATGATTTTTGACGTCAACCTCCCCTCTCTCTTCTCTCCTTTGGGGCTGACTCAACCTCCCGATCTAGGATCGTTCAAATCACCAAACCAAATGGTTTTTCAAGCTCCTAATGGAATCGATTTAACTTGACACAGGCCCTTTACTTCCTTGGCATAGGTTCTCTAGAACCCGCAGACCCTCTCCTTAGCTCTTTTCAATTCTTAATGCCAACATCGCTAGCTCCCTGTCACAGGATTCCTCCTTGATGTGACCACAGACTCTGAGCATGAGCCAACTCCATTCACGATCCCATGATTCATAACTTTCACGAACTGCTTCCTCTCCCCTTCTCGATTTCCCAATCGATGATTTCTTCAAGACCAGATCTACGATCCACGTTCCTCTCGTGATCAACGAATGTGATCAACTCATGAGTTCAGACTTCGCCAGTCCTCTTTTATATTGACTCTACTTCTCTCAATTTTCGAATCAACGACTTCTTGATTTCCCGCCACGTGTTCTATATAAATGGATAGCTAGGACTTCTTCGGCTCCCATCTCCTCGGGTATTCTATCCTTAACTTTTCTTGAAGGGTTCTTCCTCCGAAATACATGGATCTATGCCACGTTCCCTTCCATATCAAACAACCTGGATTTAAATCTCTCTTTGTGACTTCACGAAGACCTTTGTTTACTCTCGAAAAACCATCAGATGTTCCTGCTCCCGAACCTCTTAACCTTCTTCCACCCATCTCCTTCGACGATGGATGATTTCTCTGTCTTCGAGACTTCAAAAAGTCCTCTACTTAGTGAAAATTCCTCTTTTGAGGCTTAGGTTGTTCTCGAACTATTTTTTCACTCCTTTCAGACTTCTTCATAGCCTCTTCTGTGAATTTTCTTAGCTTGAAAACTTCCAAGGTTCCCAGTCCCTCTATGTCCTTCAATGGACTTCCTCTTTCCCTCTTGGAAATATCTTTCTCTTCCTCTTGAGATTGTAATATGGACTGACAATATTCTCTATGCACTCATTGCGCTCAACTAAGCTATTCTACAACCTCTCTCTTTTCCTTCCTGGAGGGTTTAATGCATCTCCTTTCCTTTGTTGATGCACTCTTGCAAAGCCTTTCTTCCTCAGAATGTTCAGTAATTCTCAGATTCTCTTAAGGATTTGACCACTTCCACCCATAATTTCCTTATGCACACTCACACTAGCTCGATGCCCTCCTGGAAGAGTGTTTCGAAGTGTTCAGTAACTATGCGTTGTGCTTCCTTCCACACAGAATTTCTTTCCAAGGCACTTAACCACCTTGAAATTTCTCCCTGAGCCTCTGAATTAACCTGGTATGCCCTCTTGGAAGTCTCTCTTATAACTCCATCGAGTTCAAACATGCACTCCTTGTGTCAACTCACAGAGTTTCATCTCTCTGTCGTGCTGATCCGAATTATTTTCAACACGAAATTAAAGCAACGATATAATAAAGAAATGCACATAGATATCACAGATATCCAATAATATAACAAAAATGTATTAGATATACAACCATAAACAAAGACATATAGTAATACATGATTTATATTAATGAAATAAATGTACAGAGACTGTAAAAATACAGAGTGAAAGACTCACTAGAATGGTGGCAGCTTATCTATGAGAAGAGATCTGATGGCTACTCGCATTCGCAAGAAGATGATTACAATGAGGCTCTGAATGCATTTTTACAATAAACATGAATGAAAAAAACCCTAGACATCCAAAAACATAACCCTAGGAGATGAAGCACCAAAATTCATGTGGGCCCCATTTGGGTAAGTTAGTACATCAGCTTCCCGGGGTCGTAACTTTTGCAACCAATCTTCGTTTTAGGTGCATGATAGCCCGTTGGAAAGGTATATTTGATGAGATTAATTTTGGGGTATCAATAATTCCTTTGGATATCATTCAGAAGATCGATCCTGAAAAACCTTCTTTTAGGCCCTCAAAATGGCCCCGTAAGTTAAAACTGCTAAAAATAGTAAATTGCCAAAATTGCCATAAAACCGTTTTGAGCCAGTTGGAAAAGGTGGGTAGCCACTGATATCCACCTAGATAAATCTTCCCTTCTTATTAATTAATGGTCTCCATTTTGTTGAGTGCCCGGGGGAGAGGGAAAAGCGTTTGCTGAATCTACATCTTGGTGAGGTGCTTGCTTTGCTGGAGACGTTGTGCTGCTTAGTTTGTGGAAGTTTTTCATGAACATGTTGAGGCTGAGGCTGTTCAACAATTCGAGCTACATGAGAGTATGGTGTGAAAAAGGAATCTTTGCACTTTTCTTCAACCTTGTCAACCTGCATCTTTTGGATAAAAGGTGCTTGGGGCAAGGTTGTAGTGCTCCACAAGAACCCTCTCACCACATGACTCACAATCATATAACTCAAAACTTAAATTTAAATACCAAAATCCAATCATGGGAAACGACTAAGAAATAATGTGTTCCATGCACATGTATCGAATGTGGCAACCAGGTGGGCATTCAAGGATCAGTAAAAATTAAGGACAATAACTAGGAGGTTCCATAGTCTTAGCTCAAACTAGGAGGTGGCTATGCTAAAACCTTTTTTTTTGTGTTACACGAGAGTTACGATGGACTACCAAATCATTTGGACATTAATTTGTAAATTTAAATAATTTGAAACTGTAAACCAGACACAATGAATAATATTGACTGGTCACTCGGAAGAAGTATCCATGGGTGGTGATTTAGTGTGTTATAACTATCCATAAAAGAATTCAAAATAGTAGTGATCAAGTAAATCAAAATGGATTTGAATTGAAAGTGAGCTAACGCAAATTTCCAAATACTTGTTCAAAATTTTCAATGGCATTAAATTCCAGAAGTTCATCTTGAAGCACACAAATTTCGACAAGAACTTGTCAATTTTTATATCATAAATTCAACACTAAAAAATAAGATCTAAAAGCTACATGCTCTAAGTAAAACTAAATAAATTCGAATTTTGGAGTAGGAATACCGTAACCAAAGGTGATAGAGTTGAATATGTTCTTCTGCACCTATGCTTCATCCAGCTCCCATCTTGTTAACCGTGAAGACTTCACTGGTACCTCCTAGCCAATGCTAGGGGTAATATTATTTCCATGCATCCCCTCGAGACGCAAAGGGGTCATGCACAACCAAAACTAGAGAAAAATATATCTCCCAACTCACCTTGCAAGGTCGAGCTACCACTCTCTTTCTTGAGATGGGTATCCCAACTCCCACAAGAGAAATCAGTCAAAGAAATTACAAAAGAATAACTTTGCACACACCAATCATCCTCCATTCATCTTCACAACCATTACTTTTATAGAGTATTTCTTAGTGACCCATTCCATTTTCACATTTAATTTCTTTTATTAAAATTTATTAGGAATTACTCCCCCCATACACTTGTCAACCGTTCCCTTAGTTTTACCAATAAATTCACCATTTTAATTAATTTAATGTCAATTTCTCTCACCCATCCTAAAATTGCTCCTACAATTACTCCTATATGTCCCTTTATTCTCTCTATTACCTTTTTAATGACTAGTGCCTTTATAAAACTTACTTCTATTTAATTTAGGAAAGTTCTTTAGTTATACTAGACTAGATTCCTCTCTATGCTTCCACATTCCTTTTTACATTCATTTCCTTTCTTATCTTAGTTCCAATTTAGCATTTCTTTCACATAATCATGTAATTAAATCTTTAGATAAATATTTCTCCTTTTTAATTCGTAACTTGATTTTTATTCATCCCCCTTTTACTTAACTTATTAATTAGTTTTATTCTTCTTACCCAATGTAGACTTACGATTAAAAATTTTTAAACTAGGCTTAGAATTTTTAAGGAGATTTTATAATCAATAAAAATACCCATTTATTAGTTATTTTTAAGTCTGTCAATAGTCAAAACAAATTATTGTTTTCTAGGCACCTAGGTTCATTGACTCACCTTTATTAAAAATCACGATGTTCCCTTCAAGACACACTTCATGCTCCAAGAGTTCCACTCGCATTTATTCAAGTTTTATTTATGCGATGTTCCCTCAAGATGGACTATGTGCTACAAAGGTGCCACTCATATTTATTCAAGTTTTATTTATGCGATCCACCCTTCAAGGCACACTACATTCTCCAAGGGTGCCACTCGCCTTTGACTGATTTTGGTATTATTCCAACCCATGGAGTCAATACTCCATTAGGAGACCTTGTGAGAGACTAAGGGCCTCTAAGGAATAAGGACCCTACCTTATTGCGGACCCTTTAGAATCTTCGTGATGGATTTTCTCAGTCTTCCCTCACAATGTCATGGATCTCTCTAACTAGGTAATCGTTAACCTACAATTCGAGCCATGATGGGAGTGCTAGTAGGCTTTGGTAGGGCTACTTCCACACCTCTCCTTCAATATATGGTTGTTGTTCATGGCCCCTTTACTCCTTATGTGAGTCTGATTAGCAAGCAATCATCAGCCCAACATTATACAGTCCACCCCCTGACTCGATTTAGAGTCCAAGGAGGTCCCTTGATTTCATCAACATCCTCAATCTGTTGAGTATCCTTCACACTTGGGATAAGATCATCAATAGAAATTGTCTATACATAGATATCAAATAACATAACATCATAATCCAACAACATCATCATCTAAACCCATAAGAGAAACATACATGCATATACAAAATCAGATCACTTGCATGCAAGTGTCCTCAAATAATAATTCAAATCATGTGTGTGCAAGAGTGGGATGTTACATACACCCCCTCTTGTTTTAAAATTCGTCCCAAAGTTTCATAGTATATGTGCAGTAAATAAGTATCTGACAAGATATAACGTGTCTAACTATCAATAAAAAATGGAAATTGTTGACGCATATCATATGCAACCTCCTAGGTAGCCGAGTCTGGACTAATATTTGTCCCACTAGACCTTGTCCTGATCGATTGTTCGACACCATAGCTTTCAACTATAATGGTCCATAATGAATATTGGATTTGTAGTGAGTGAACACTCACTCGACGCCTGCAAGGAACTCATGTCAATCACATGTGTAGGATCACTAACATAATGTCGAGAAACAAATACAGATAAACATCATGCTTATGCCTCCAAGAATGAGGAAAGGTCAGTCGATAAGCCACGACTCCCTTCCTTGCACAAATTTTAAAGGTCCCACTACCTAAAAGAGACTTTAGAACTCCTTTCGAACTTAATCAAAATCTAGTGTGGTTTCACCCAGAATAGAACTTGGTCGCCCATTGCATAGTTGGAGTCATCACGATGCGTATCATCACAACTATTCTATCGATCTCCCTCTTATATAATCCACCTTTTTATCATTTTCATTTTCTATTCCATTTCTTGGATCGCTTATGGTCCTACCAGGACCGTATCCTCGAGTCGATCCCAACTCAAAGGCATTTAACACGGTCGTCCGTAAAGAAACTCAAATGGCACCATCTTAATGGCTCTTTGATAGTTCTAGTTGTATTCAACTCTACCAGTGGCAATAACTCTTGCCAACACTTTTGTTGGTCCATAACGTACATGTGAAACATATATTCCAATATTTTCTTTGTTATTTCTGACTCCCCGCATGTCTCCAGGTGATATGCGGTACTAAAGTTAAGCTAAGTTCCCCAAGGCCTCTTGGAAACTAGTAAAAAATCATCCTGTAAATAATCTGATATTATCCTCTTAGGCATGTCATACAATCTCACAATCTCGTTGATAAAAAATCTAGCTATGTCTGGCACCTGATATGTTCTATGCACAGGAATAAAATGTGCACTCTTCGTCAGAGTGTCTACTACCACGTAAATCGAATAGTGACTCCTTTCTTTCAACGACAATAAAATAATGAATTCCATCGAAATGGCCTCCCATTTTGATTATGGAATGACGTGTGGCTATAGTAATCTAGCCGGATATCTATGTTCAACCTTCACTCACTGATATTCTAGACACCTCGTCACATAGCTAACTATGCTCGCCTTCAATCCTTCTAGAAGAATAAGGGCTTAAGGTCTTCTCTCATCTTCGTGACTCCTGGATGAGCAATGTACACTACTCTTTGATCTTTGTTTAAGATCAAACCTCTCAACTCGTCATTAGGTGATACTTAAATATGGTTATTTTACCTCATTAATCCATTGTTGTCCACAGTAAATACCTCAATTTTTGGTACCAACATGGTGTCTTGTCTGATATTTTCCTTAACCTCTTTATACCAGTTAGTGTTGCGTTATATAATTAGAATCGTTTCATGAAGATTCATCTGGAGTGGTATCACCAAAAACATGCATGGTTTCCAAATAAACTCATCTTCCACTCTGTTCATTGTTCCTTTTATGTAGGTAATATCAAAATCGTGCTCGCTAAGCAATTATGACTAGCGCCTTTTTTGTGCATTCAAGTCACTTTGCGTAAAAAAATGTGTTGCAACCCACAATGGTATGTTTTCAGTTCAAATTTTCATCCAATCATGTAATGCCTCCACACTCGCAGGGAATACACAATGGCCAACAACTCCAAATTGTGCATCCCATAGTTCTCCTCATGCTTTCTTAACTTCCTTGAGATGTAAGTGACCGCTCAATCATCTTCCATCAAGGCTCTACCTAAGACTTCCTTAGATGCATCTGTTCATAATAAGAAGTCCTCGTCAATGCCAAGGACATTTAGCATCGGTGTTGTTGTCAACTTATCCTTGAGCCTTCGAAATTATTCCACGCATTTCTCGGTCCATACAAACTTCTTGTTTTTTTCTGCAATTTCGTAATCAGATTTTCTATGTTCGAAAAACCTTCGACGAACTGTCGATAATATCCAGCTAAACCCATGAAGTTGCGTACTTTTGGTATGTTCATCGACACAGGACATTCCATATTAGCCTCCACCTTCGTTATATCCACAATAATACCTTCATCGAAGATAACAGGCCCTAAATAACGAATCCTCGATTGATAAAAAGGGCATTTCGATAGTTTCCCATATAACTTGTTTTCTCAAAAATGTTGTAGTACCAAGGGAAAATGTTCATGAAGTTATTACGCCATCCAAGAGTATATCTATATGTCATTAATGAATACTTGAAAGACCATGTCCAAGTATCCGCGGAACACCCCATTCATCCAGCTCACAAATTTCCCCTGGGAGGTTGTCAGTTCGAAAGGTAAAACGATTGACTCCTAATGTCCGAACCCTTTCATGAATGCGGTATTAGGAATATCCTCCTCTTTAATTTGTAAGTGGTGATAACCTGATCTCAATTATATCTCGAAAACACCATCACTCCCTTCATTTGATCAACAATCATCTATTATAGGCAACATATATTGGTTCTTGATTGCCGCCTTGTTAAATTGATGGTAGTCAATATAGAGTCTCCATGAGACATCCTTCCTTCTTATGAAAATACAAGTGCACCCATAGTTGACACGTGGACATAAGTCCCAATTCCAAAAACTCCTTGAGTTTCATTTTCAACTCCTGTAGCTCATGCATTAACATCGGATAAGGAATTCTTTCTACCGGTTCAGTTTCGGGTTTCGAGTCGATTATAAACTCCAATATCTCTTTTGGGAGGAAAGCCTGGTAACTCTTATGGAAATACATCGGTAAACTATCGTACTACCAGAAGGTCTTCTAATCCTTCCACCTCACCTCTTTCTCTTAGCACTAATATGGCACATAACTTGCATCCCTTGCACATGATCTTTTGTAGCACCAAGTTCTATGAAAATACTATAAGTTGGTTGGCAATTATGCCTGATGTCTCGAGCACAATGGAATGGTGCTCGCCCTTATGGTTATTCATCACTATATGAATCCTGTGGGATTTTCCCTAGTCTCCAATGGTAGTGTGTCCTATTGATCTAGCCGCTCTAGACTTCTCAATGGGATAGTCTCGCTGGTAATGTAGCACTCCACACGTCCAACGGCTAGTCTTTGGTCTAGTAATCCTAGCCACGAAGTAGAAGTTGTTGGCCTACCAAACTAAGATCTTGGTATGTTATGTTGATAGGCCTAAATTGCGGCTACTGGCGGTACTACTGCTGATGCGGTGGTCCTCTGTAGGGAGTCCTTTGTTTAGGAACCTATCCCCGTGGTGTCGTGAACAAGGGTCCTCTAGAATTATATTTATACCATGATGTCTTTTCGGGTGGGCATCTGATGTTGCTACACACCTGAAGTCTTCATATCAGACGGTCTTGCACGAGTCTTGTCCTGACTCCCGCGGTTCAATTCTTCCTCAGCTATGAGGCCTACTAGATTGCATCATGCAACATCCGAGGCATTAAGATCCTCACCTTCACACAAAATATGGATTTAAGGACGAACACGAACTTGCCGACCTCCATCTTCCCCTTGTTCATATGTGGAGAATACTGAAATAGCTACATAAATCTAGTCTAGTAATTGGGCATCATACAACCACCCTATTGTAAGGCGTTAAACTCATTGAGTTGGTGCTTAATGAATTCCTCTCACAATTACTTGTCCCGAAACCGTTCCTCAAATCGTTCCTATAACATGACTTCGACGACCATGTTTATTTCAGGTAGGAGTGTTTTCCACCCTACAACAGTGCTTCCCTTTAGCTCAAAGACCGCCATGCGGACCTTCACGTCGGACATTGTAACCACGAAGCGCGAAGTAGATCACCTTTTTCTCCAACCATGCCTTGGTGGATGAGTCAATCGTGGCACTCATGAACTCGGGAAACGTAACCTTCTCAAGTTCTCTGTGAATGCTACCACTGTCAGTGGGAGCGCACTGCAAACCTTGATTCGATATAGGCTCCCTTGCCTCATCTCTATCTAGAAGATAAACCAAGGCCTATGACATCCTCTAAAAGGACCTCGTCATACAATCCTCTCATGCCCAAATCTTATTCTTCTCCTTGGGGATTGAACCCCTCTAGCATGGGTGCTACTAGAGGCATCACACCGCCTCCCATAGCACCATGTGGTGAACCTCCACAACGTCCTCTAACCATTATTACCGCATGGACAGGTTACAATTTTAATTAGTGCTAAGTTATTTTTCAAGTGTATAATATAGTGGAAAGCGTGATGATCCACAGTCGCAAAGTTGAACTCTCTCTAATACCATATTAAACGACCCCTCTGTTGTGACTAAAAAACATGAAGAACAATAGGTAAACTTGTTTTTTTTTTTCATTAGGAAATTAACATTAATAATATAAATTATAGCAATGCAAAATCAACAACATCATAAGTAAAAAAAACTTTATGAACTACTCATCATTGAAATCTATAAATATGCATTGAGCGCATCAAAAAAAGGATAGCGACACATAAACATAAATAGCGTCGCCACTTGGTGCATCATAATCATCTTGAAATAATTTATAAACAAAGATCAATCAGATAATGAAAATTAAAATCACTACCCTCCCAACCTAACGTGGAAGGTTAGGACCTCCACGACACATAAGAAATGCTCAAGCCGAGGATCCAATTGATTTTGACCATTTAAGGTCTCAGAGCTGGCGACTGTTCGGAGGAACAAGGAGGCATCTAAATCCCACTAACCCAGTCAAAACAACAACAACAAGATCAATCAATCAATCTTAATTATCAATTATTCAGGGTGCAAGAGTATTCTAATCACTTAATTAAACATACATAATATTTAATTCAATGCACGCAAACAATCTAATCTCTTATGAAATCATACATCACATTAATTATCCATGGTGGATAAGCCAGCTAATTGCATGACCCATCATATCTCACATTGCTTTCATGAACCACGAGACATCTATCTACTCAATCAATCATAAATCAACATTAACTCAAACATGACCTAAACTCTAGCTAAATTTAAAGGAAGGACAATCTTTATTAAATGATACAATTGTGAACTTCAAGTCTAAATTAAAAATACATTTAAAGGTTTAAGAGAAGGGCCCAACTGACTTTAGAAACCAATAAGGAAATTGGAAACACCCCCTCCAAAATAACAAGGAACCAAAATTAAACTATGAGAATACCATCTAACGAAATTGCCCTTCCTTAATAATGCCATGACAAATTACAATAAAATTTAAATAACAATAAATGCTTACCACAATAATAACAATAACTATTTAAGTAACAATAAATACTTGCCATAATAAATAACAATAAATGTTTAAGTATCAATAAATGCCACAATAAATAACAGTAAATATTTATATAATAATAAATAAGTAAGTAACAATAAATGCCTACCCTATCAATGATTCTTTCCTTAAGAATACAATTAGCATTATTTGGTCACTAACTAGACAAGCATTACAAGATTTATGGATATTCTCATTAATTCCATAATCAGCTTTATTTTCTACTTGTAATTGTTAGCATGATATAGCCACCATAATTTCTTCATATTAAATAAATAAA
>JZKD02S1261365.1:731288-741363 GCA_000966675.3 Picea glauca | reverse complement strand
TTCCTCATGTTTAAACCTGCACACCAAAATCCGAAGAAAGCCAAATAAGAAAATTACAGGAAAAAAAAAAACTAATCGGAGGATCTCTTTAACTCCTTTAATGTAGTAATTCTCCGCGCAGTTTGTCAATGCAATTTTCTTTGCAATTTTTTTTCCAAATGTTCAATCAGATCTGCGAACAGAGATATTACTCCGCGAAGCCAGGAAAATAAATCTCTTCTGTGATATAATCCGTGGCATGTTTTCTAAAATAGACCGGTATCTTTGTGATCCTTTGGTGAATTGATGAAATCCTCGTGGCCTGATGAGTGTGTGTTTTGGCAAGTGTCTCTGCAATCTTTTAGCCCGTGGTCTTCAAAACTGAACAAGATGTGTGATTGTGGATTTTGTGGCACCTTTTCACAACATTCTTCTGTAATGTAATTGTGATCCTTCATCCATATCTGCGATTGATTTGACAAAGAGCAGATGGCATTGACTATACTCATCGTGTCTTCCATTCCAATTGGGCTGAAAAATCTGTCTAAGATTTCACGTACCCTCTCAACGAATTTTAGAATATTGTGACTTCATGCAATGACAATACATTATTATCGCGAATTGTTTACATTCTTGCGTGGGTATGGTTCCGATATTCGACGAGTCTGTTAGATAGTGTGCCGGTGACATGATAACGTCTTGTGATCATAAACCTGTAGTGAGATATTGTTTTGTAGCTGTCACAAATGAGACGAAACAAATATCGATACAACCAAAAATACAAAAGCAGATTCAATGTTTATTTTGAAAGGTTTTAATAAAAATATTTACAAATGTCTTTATTGTTTTACACTTCATCAAATAAAATCTTATAAAGTAATTTGATTTTAAATTTGAAAACAAAGAATTTTATATACAAATGTTTGTGAATAACATCAAAAACAAAAACAAAATCAAGGAGACAAAGAGAAAGCCTTGGAAATAAATTATGAGAAGGCAAACACAAACTTGATATATACATGTGTTGAGAAAATGATGTTTTAATCACCAACAAAAAGAAAGAAGTCAATACTCAAGAATAAAACAAACAATCTCACCATCCCTTCAAATCGAAATCACTCAAAATAAAACAAGCCAAAGCAATTAAAAGACGACATTGCAAAATTTATATGGATGGACCCTTAATTTTTCTCAAAATTTAGTTGAGTTGTTGAGGTCTCAACAGGGCCTTTTCACTGCAATCAAGTTTCTGGCAGTTGTTTTATTCGTTTCCAAACCACTCCTTCTTGGTTTTGTTCTCAGGTACTTCTTTCAGACACAGTCTAGGAATTGGGGTTTTTATTTGTTAATTCTATGTCTTTATGTGGATAACACTCATTAGTGCTAGATAATTCTTCCATATCATTAAGAGCTTCATTTACTTAGGTCTTTGGAAAGTTCAAATTATCCCCTCCTCCTTTAAAGTATTAAATCTTGGTAAAATAAGAATAATATCCAACTAGGGACATATGTGCATTAAATAAATCATTAGGGTCAAAACACTCATCACATTCTGCTTCATTTTGACCGAGTTGGTCAAATTGACTTGCAAGTTCATCCAAATTGGAGATGTTATTTACAGCAACTCTTCCAACATTCCAAAGCAATGGGATGAATTTATTTTTTCTTTTTTCATTAAAGAAACGATCCCATGACTTGTATTTCCTGCAAACTTATATAATAAAGTGTTTGTTTGATACATAAAAAGGGAGGAAAAATGGTTTCTCCTCAAAACCAAATAACCTTATAATGATAAAGTCCTATGTAGTTTCAAAAACATGAGAGAAAGGTGGAAGCCTCAAGTGACAATATTGATGTGTTAGGGCCAAAGATTATTTTTTTTTAATTTTGAGATAAAATTGTTGTGGACCTAGAAGAAATGTTATTGAGACTTATGCCTCCATAAGGCTAGATATTGGGTGAAGAATGGTTCCACCTTGAATTCGAAACTTCTTTCCTTCAACAAGTCCTAGAAAACATGGTAGTAGGCTATGGATAAAATTAGATAAGATGACATGTAGAATTTTCGAGTCTTCTTCAACCACCGAGTTGGAAAGAGAGTTCATTGGAAATAATGTGACCCTAATCAATGAGGGTATCTTCATGTACAATGAAGTCGAGGATATAAATGATATTTTTCAGCACAAAGGCCATGGGAAAAGTTCATTTTGCAGGTTGTGAAAGTGAGAGGGTCATTCTGTAGAATGTGTGATTGTGGGTTGCGGGAGAAGAGCATTGGAAAAAGTTAAGTGGGATAGACGATTGTCCCACATGTGCATTCTAAGAAAATGTTTAAGTATGAAAAAGACAAAAAGGTGCATTTTGAAGGAAGAGAAGATAGATGAGTTGTTCTGAGTGCTACGCGACTACAAGACACAAGACATGGTTAATTGTGAGACAGGAACATGTTGGTCTCTCATGGGACATGGTTAATTCTGAGACAGAAACATGTTGGTCTCTCACATCACTTGAAAAATGATTAAGTGTTGGAATTTTAGAGGAAGAAAAATGACTAAGTATAGATACAAAGGTTTGCATGTTTGTGGACTTGTGAATTTGATATTAGTGTGACCTACAATCCACATTTGAAAGGAGAAAAGAAATAACTAAGGAATATTTAAGAAGAAAATAAAAACAAGGGAGAGAGACTAAGGATGTGTGTATATGTAGTAACGTTGATCAATGAATTTGGATCAACAATTACCTTTCTCAATCCTTCAATCCTATCCCAAGTTGTTCTTAAGGGGGGATGTTGGGATATTTATACACTTAAGAGATTATTAATATCCACTTGATCTAATGTGTCGTTAGGTGAAATTGTCTCTTAGTGTGTTTGTTTAGTATCCATTAGTATGCATTTGTAGTTAGGTAATCCGACGGTCACGATATGTTCCCAACATAGAGTGATCAGGCAGTTCCTATTCTCCTTGATCTTAACAAATACATTGATATGTGGCTTAATAGTTTATTGCTCCATGATCTCTCTTTAAAGAGAATGGAGGGTCATTTGTCGATGATATATTGTGAGAACATATTTTGTAAATATCTTTGTAATATTTTTCTTTTGCATTAATAAATTTCTCCAAGTGGTCACGTTAGCTCGGGCTGTGGATTATTCCCCACAAGGGTTTTACCACGTAAAAAAAATCAACATGTTGATCTTTCATTTGGTTGTGTGAGTGGTTATTGAAGGTGTTCATCCTCTGTTGGAATATTTGTGTTATTGAACGCCACAAACATTTTGGTGCTTCACCTCCAAGGGTTAGTTTTTTGGACCTTTAGGGTTCTTGATTTATGTTATAATTCCATTTTTGTTTCCCATTGTATTATCATTTTGAGAATGAGAGTAGCCAACATATATCTCTCTTTAGAGATAAGATACCACCATTATAGCCAATTTTTGTTCTATAATATTATGTTATTTGATTCATTAATATAAGTTGGGTTTCACTATATTTATGTGTTCTCTACTATAGTTTTGTTTGTATCACATTTCATTCTCAATATAATATTGATCATTCGTATTAGAGAAGTATCCTACTTATTGTTTCTTGGTGCATGTCCCTGATGAGGTTAGGGTATAGAGAGTTGGGTCTCGAGCTAGTTTCACTTAGGGACGACCGCTCTCAACAACTCAAGCAACCTCCCATGGAAGTAGAAAAGAGAGATGAAGGAGTAGGAGATACTTTCAAAATGTCGCTCGAGGTATCCCTCATGTGACGATGATGGTGGAATTTTCCTATATCATTTCATGACTTTTGACGATAGGTGAGGCACCTTAAAAAATAAGGCATTTCAAAGGTCTTACATCATTCAAGGTACTAGTAAAATTTGATATCCCATTATTTGAAGTCCATATAGATGCATATTCTTTGGATTAATGGAAGAGTTCATTGGAAGGGTATAACTTTGTTTATTTTTTTTCCTACACTGAAATTATCACCTTCGCTCTCCTTAAATCTCTCCCCCATGTCAAATATTGGTGGGAATGTTGCTAGGAGAGACATAATGAATATGAATCTATGAAATTTGAGAAAGGAACCACTTGGGAAGCCTTTGTTTATTCCCTCAAAGAGGATTTCTACCATGTGGAAAACTATGATGACCAGTACATGAGATGGAAAAATCTGCATCAATAATGAGATCACTAGATCGTGCCAGAGTACACTAAAATGTTCCATACCTTATGCTCAAAGTTGAGTATTAGAGAATATAAGTGGCAACTTGTTCTAAAGTATTGTAGCAGCCTACACATATATCCAAATAGATATGTATTTCTTGGACATATCCTCAGTGGGTGTTTCTTATCGATATCCTATAAAAATTGAGAATAAATTTTGGAGGTGAAATAAGAGAGAGTTAAGGTTCACAAATACACAAAAATAGAAGAATGGAAAATGTGTCCCTAACTCATTAAAAAAGGGACAGATCAAGGAATATCAACCTTAATATATCCAGTACAAGACACATACAAAGAATGGTAATGTTAAGATGAATAGGGACATTGGAAAGTGGTGTGAGTTCCACAAAATCCCCTAGCACAACACTAATGAATTCCACTAAAAACAATGTTGGTCGATATTAAAGAAAAATAGTCGGACCCTAAATTGGAATTTGATTTCGAGCGAGATAAGAGAAATATGATCATCAATGTAGAATCTAGTGCTATCAATGCAACCACAAATATCCAACTAGATGATTCATAGGAGCTTGAGGAAGGGGAGCACCTCTTCCATTCACATATGTGGGTGAAGGTAACCACACTCTATTTCATTGTTAACGATGAGAGAAAGAAGAACTTGGTATCTGCAAAGGTCACCAAGATATTGAATTTACCAAGTATGTCATAGCCCCAACCATAACCATTAGTTGGTTGAGCTAGGGATGAGACCTTTGCATCAAGAAATAATGTCACCTATCCTACAACATCAATCCCTTCAAAGATGAGGTATTGTGTGATGTTTCTCCACTCAAATTTTGTGATGTTATTTTAGGATAACCTTATATGTGGAAAAATCATGTTTCCTATGATTCCTGAACCCATAGTGTCATTATCACTCTAAAATTTATCTCTACAATGTACTCGATGTAGTTATGACTACTTTAATTTCATTGATCTCAAAAAAATAGTGATGAAAATTAATATCACAGATTGTGAATCTTGTCCTCTTCATGATTCATTCATAAGGGGAATGAAAGGTCACTACGACCACCACAACTTGAACCCATGGTCTCTCTACATAATATAAATAGGTGGAAAAGCTTGTAAAAGAATACAAAGACCTCTTCACTTCACCTCTAGGGGTTCCTCTACACTATCAGGTAAAACATTCCGTTGATTTAATACCTAGCATTATGTTTCCCAATGGTCCAAGATACACATACTCCCTTTTGGAAAATGAGGAAAAAAAGAATCAAATTCATGAGCTCATCTGCAAGGGCCACATTTGACCAAGATCTTCACCTTGTGGAAGCCCAATTATGTTGGTGCAGAAGAAGGATGCAATGCAGTGGTTATGTTTTGATTATAGAGCTCTAAACAAAATGATTGTTAAGAACAAATACCCAATCCCCTGGATTAATGATATTATTTATTAGCTTAAGGGTTCCAATTTATTCAGAAAGATTGATATGAAGTCGGGTTATCACCAGTTTTTAATATAATTAAATGATGCATGCAAGACAACCTTCAGATCTAAAGAAGGCCTCTTTGAGTGGTTTTTCATGCATGCTGGATTCACTAATGCTCCAATGACATTCATGAGGATGATTGATGATATATTATGGCCGTTCACAAACTCTTTTGTGGTGGTTTATTTGGATGACACCCTCGTATTTAGCCAGAACTGGGTAGAGCACTTGCAACACATTCAATATGTCCTTAGCACCTTCTGGCAACACAAGTTATATGAAAACATGGATAAATTCTCATTTGACGTGCAAATAATAAAATACTTAGGATACATCATGTATGAATACGAGGTGCATGTGGACCCAACCAAGATCCAAGTCACTCAAATTTTTCACCCCTGAAGACTCTAAAAAATATTCGTTGCTTCTTGGTCCTTGCCAATTTCTATCATAGGTTCATGTTGGGGTTCTTTCATATAGCTTGGCTCTTAATTCAAGTGACGAAGAGGGTGTAAGTTTTAAACCTGCGAATTAAATCAATGCATATAGATTCTTAAAAAATACAAAAATTAATCAATGGCTCATACACAGAGTACACAGAGATTTTATACCGGAAACCCTCAACCGGGAAAACCTTTCTTATTTTCATTATATTGAATTTCACCATTCTCCATACAATATATACAATGTTTTTAGGCATTCCTTAGATACCAAAACCCTAATCCCTTAATCCGGGATTAATTTACACATCCGCTAAAAATAGCAAAATCTGCTAAAAAATAGCAAAAACCGCCCCCAAAAAAATTTCGGGGTGCTACCCCAAATGTTGCGCGTAACCAGGGGGGGGCATACCTGCCCCCCCTCTAGGACCCCCCTGGGAAAGAACCTGGTAGAGGGGATCGTTAGATGCAGTTGTCGTATCTTATGCACCCACACACACACACATGCAAAGAATATAACACATACCCAACATAGGGGAGATAAAGACAAGTTTTCCTGGTCTAAATCATAGTAGAAAAAAATCTAGGATATGAAACACCACTTTTTTTCAACACCATTACTCATATTTCTAGATCTACTAAATTTTTTTGAGATTGAGATAGTTGTCTTTGAATATGTTATAGGTTCCATCCTCACTCATGACCGACATCTAGTTTCTTGTCATAGTGAAACGCTTTCTGATGTTTTACATATGTATTCCACCTATGAGAGAGAGATGTACTGCATTGTGCATGCATGCTAACAATGGAAGAATTGCATTCTAGGATAGGAAATGATCATTCACATTGATCATAAGCCTATGCAATTCATGCAAACACAAGGAAATCTACAAGATGACCACCATAAAAAATGGTTCACATACCTACAATAATTCCAACTAGATATTAAGTATAATAAAGGAAATACCAATCCTGTTACTGACTTGCTCAGTCAGCCCTCATTTTTTTCCTTCACTACAGTTCTTAATGTCTGTGGGAATGAGACCTATGGGTGGAAACAATTATACAACAATGAATCTGACTTCACTCCTACTTATGAGACCCCAAGTGTCAGGAATCAAGTTCTATAATTCAACCTCTAGGATGCACTCTTGTGCTATCTTGACCATCCTTTTTTTCCTTCAAGTGAGTGTCCAAAGCTAATTTTGGAGGCACATTGATGGTTGTATGCCAAGGAATTTCAGGGTGGAGAAGAAAATATAAGTACTTTAGAAGCATTTCTAATGGCCCAAGGTTCAACATGAAATTGAATAGTACATCAGGTCATGCATTTCCTGTTCCATTACTAAGCCATCCATAAATAAGTAAAGGCTATACACTCATATTGTTGCTCTAGACAATCCCTATGAGCCCATCTCCATGGATTACATGCCAAGATTTCCCTCCACCAAACATGGTGAGGATTGTGTTTGTGTGGTCATCGATTGGTTCTCAAAGATGGTCATTTTAACACCCTATTAAAAGTGTATCACAGTCAAGGCCACTACTAAATTCTTGTCTGGGCATGTTTTGGTTCATTTTGGGTTACCACAGATGATCATTTCTGATAGGGAGAACGGGATCCTCAACACCATTTTCTCCAACTTATGGTCTCTATTGAACAAAAAGTTGACCAAATCGACTTCCTTTCTTCCCCAGATAGATTAAAAAATAGTTGTGATCAATAGGATTATTATGGATACCCTGCACATGTACAAATCCAAACATCAACACACATGGGATGAGAGTCTTCCATATGTTCAACATAACTATAACATAGCTCTCCACAACTTCATTGGCCAAAACCCGTGTTATGTGTTCTTGGGGTCCTAACCATTATCCCCCATTGATGTAGCTCTACCCATCCCATATTTCTATAAATATTCCTCCCATGCTAAGAGTGAGGAAGATAGAGAAGCAAAATTTGGCGAATGGATCGAGCACCTCCAACAATAGGTTAATAATATCTTGGAGAAGACCATGCCAAGTATAATAAATGACATGACCACCATCGTTTTCCTCACAAGTTTTAGGTTGGTGAGAAGGTCTGGTTTCATTTACAAAAAAGGAGCCTCATATACCCCCATAATAATCTCAAACCACTCTAATATGGGCCTTATATTCTCACACAGGCCATGGGTGAAAATTATTTCGAAATAAGTATTCCTCATTTCCTTGGATTGCACCTAGTATTTAATGTGTAGCTACTTCGACCATATTTCCCACCTCTATTGAACACCTTCAATATGGATGATAAATTGGCCCCAGGACACAAGGATGAAGGGAACCCACTAGTAGAACATAGAACTCTACCGGGTTGTCAAAGAAGGATAGCTACTTCATATTAAACAAAAGGTTTTGCACCTCTTGAGGTAACTTGATGCAATGTGGACCATTTCTTCCTAAGGGGGAAGGATTGATATGGGTGGATAGCAGTGGCCACCCACCTCTTCCACTGAATCATCACGACTCTCTATCTTGTCTACTTTTTTTATTATTTTTTGGTCCTAAATGTTCAGAGGACATAAACAATTTCTTTGTCCATTAGGGTGGCTTAGGGTTATCATAGAATTATTAGGTGCTACCAATAATTTTACTTCTTAATTATATCTTTCCAACAAGATAATAAAAGCGCCAAACATATATTTTATGCAAATGTTACACTCTTGGGAACTTGACGCATTAAATAACCACCTCGGGCCCACAAATATTTTGGCACTTCACCTCCTAGGGTTAGGGTTTTTCACCTTTAGGGTTCTTGATTTATGTTAAAATTCCATTCTTTTGGTGCATTATATAATCCTTTTTCAAATGAGCACAACTAACACCTCTTCATTTTTAGAGATAAGATACCACCATTCTAGCTAGTTTGTGTTCTATAGTATTTTTCTATTTTATTCATTAATAGAAGTTGGGTTTCACAGTATCTTTGTGTTATGTACTATAGTTTTATTTGTATATCATTTAATTCACAATATAATATTATATCAGATGAGGTAAGGATATTCCCTCCTCTTCCAAGGGTCACTCTTTTACTGATGCAATCAATATCAAACTCTATGCCAGTGTGCCAACTCATCCACCCAATGTGAATATCATGGACAAATCATAGGAGGTTCTTGTATTGTAAGTAATGAAGGAAATAGTTTCTGGGATTATTTTAGATCCAAGGTGGTAATATATTTGTTTAATGGTTTTTGGCCTCATAGATTAGATTAATGTCAGTGACTCTATTCAAACTGAACAAATAATTGTTATGTGTATCAACTCTCCAAAGGAAACATAGTTACCAACTTAATGAGAACTGTGATCTCAAAACGAGAACTCTAGACCCTAAAACCCATATTTTTGCATAAAAAACGTGAAAATAAACCCCCAAATCAAAAAGTGGTGCTACTAGTAGCACCATTTTTTTGTAACCAGGTCAAAATTACAACTTTTTTCAAGCATGGGCTTAAAGGATCAAATGGTTTCTCAAACAAACCTTAAAATCAATCCCCAAATCAAAAAGTGGTTCTACTAGTAGCACCATTTTTTGTAACTCGATTAAAATAACAACTTTTTTCGAGCATGGGCTTAAAGGATAAAATGGTTTCTCAAAAAAACTCTAAAATCAACCCCTAAATCAAAAAGTGGTGCTACCGATAGCACCATTTTTTCTAACCGGGTCAAAATTACAACTTTTTTGAATCATGGCCTTAAAACATAAAATAGTTGCTTAGAAAAACCTTGAAATCAACACCTAAATAAAAACATGATGCTACCTAAAGAAAAATATTTTTTATAAATGATAAAATTACAGCTAATTACAACCTAATTCAAACTATGGCCTTAAGACAACAAATCCCTACAAAAATAAAAAACCAAAAAATTGGATCCTAAATGGTCACTTGAAAATTTATTTACTAATTTATTTTTCTTAAATTTATAGTAAAAAAAAATAAAGG
>JZKD02S1261365.1:709242-726887 GCA_000966675.3 Picea glauca | reverse complement strand
TAACCTTTCAAGAATATTAATATAATATTCCATTGGGCCCAATCCCCCTTCAACCTAGCCCCTTTCTTAGACTCTTAGCTCCCTTAACCTTTCCATTGGAGTTTATCCCCCCATCTCTTTTATTTGTTCGGTCTGCAACACTAGTGTACTTTATTAATAACATGAGTATGGTTTACAATTGAAATATAGGAACAATGTCCTTTAGCATCTATGCTCTCTGGACTAATAATCATATAAGCATTATAGACTATAATAACCTGGCTCACCAACCTATAAAAAACAACATATATAAAAAGGATCCTTGGCCTCAAGATCGCGCATTCAATCCGGTGTTTGTGGAACTCTGGTATGTGTGCACTCTTCTTTTGGTGCACCTCCTTGTGCACTTACACATATGCATGATACATTATATGTGCGCATTTACTTGGTATGAGATTCCCACACATTTACTCAATGCACACAAAACTGAACCAAAGACCTTATACCATCAACTCACTAGATTATATGTATAACTACATTTACAATTAGTACCCATGGCTCACTATTCTATGTGTTCCTTTACATTTATATCTACAATTGGGTTCGTCCTAAGGGTATTACATTTCCCTCCCCTTTATTCATGCACTTCCCTAAGTGCATTATATACTATGCACAAATCAAAATTATTCAAAAATATCCATGTATTTTCTAATGAAGCTTGTTATCCACCTAGTGCTCTTCTGTCAAGTACCAAAATCATGTATTCATACCATATTTAGAAGTCATTTTCTCTATTCCATAGAGCTTCTTCAGGTAAGAATTCAACTAATTGTTCCATTTGACACAGCCTCATGATTACAACTACCATGCCATAAAAATATTTGAGTTGCCTCTTCCTTGTCTCACTCACCCTTCCAGGCTCAGGTATCCTTTCACTGCTAGACAATCCCTCAGGGATCCATCTTTCCATGGTTTTCACACCGAATGAGAGCACTAACTCATTTCCATAACCCCACAAAGGTTCTACATTTATAGGGTTCCAATGTTTCCAACAATAGTTGTTCTTCCCAATAATTACAACTTTAATAAATATTATCTCGTCTGTATCACACACATACAATCATTATGAGAGAATATTATAAAAACTTCATTTAGAAATTCAAATTTATCTCATAAGGAAACTTCAATTTTTTTTTTTCAAAAATATAAAATTTCGTCTTATAATTTTTCTTGGTTGTTCCAACAACATGCACCAATATTTATTATGGATTTCTATAGCCCCATACTAGAGACCACTTTTTCTTGCAATACTTTCTTCTTTCAATTATCCAAGTAGATCGTTAGTATCTCCTCTACAATATACTTTCATTGCAATATGTACAAAAACTTATAAAGTAATTTTAGAATTGTCTACAGTTAACAATGTAATGACAACTCTCAAGAAATTTATTGAATATAATGAAATCATCATTGTTATGCATAGAAAATTTTCATCTATTAGGCTTTTCATTCTTTCAACATCATTATTTTTCTTACTCTATTTCCGGAATATAAATTTCTTGTAGTTATTGCTCATGTGGCTACTTGACTTGCAACTTTCTTGTTGCAACATCTAACATCCCCTAAAATGTCCTTAAATCCATGAGTTAGTAATAATTGTAACATTTCAACTATTAACATAATCATTTCCATTAAATAACATATATGTATGCCTTCACAAAAATGCATTCAAGAATAACAATTCTATCACGCATAAGTGCAACTCTTAATGCATATCTATTCAGTGCACCTTTGCATTGATTTTATTTTAAGAATTCTCTATATGTAAGTCATGTATCTCACCATTGGTAAATTCGAAGGCCTAGCTAATTCCTTGTCACATTCTCCATACACTTCCTGATGCATGCTCAATTATTTGGAGGCCTTCCTTTTCTACTCGAACACTACACCAAGAATATAATTCTATGGTGTTCATTAGTGTTAGAAAAAATGTTGCAGACTATTTAGAAGTATTAGTTCATTGGATATTTGGGTGGTGCATAGCCTTTCCATAACCAACCATGCCATGGTCTCATACATGAATAGATTTTCTCGCGTCCATTCCTATAACAAGTTTATACCCTTTATTTCTTTGGTTATTAACTTATAACCAATTAACATGACATACCACTATGTCATTGTATGCACTCAAAAGATAAGAAAAATTTTATAATTATTACAGGCCTCCAGCCTTTACCACACCTAGTGGTATCTTATTCCTATTAATGCATTCAAACAATACAATAATGTGATAAAATTAACTTTGTTCGGGGAAATTCTTACCAAAATTTCCTTTAGCAATTATGCAATAAAATTACATAAAACTCATACCTGCATAGATGTTATTAAATAAATTTAATTCTACCTAGCTAATCGATAACAATAGAATCTACCATGCCTCTTTTATAATCCTTATAATCCACACTTCATATTTATGTTGCTTCCTTCGATATGAAACAACATTGTTAGCAACACTTGCAACCATATAATAATTATCTCCTTCCTGGAATAACAACCATCATTAGAAACTTCATAATCATATATATAACAACAAACTATTCATATTCATCATCATGTTATATATATATATATATTAACAAATCTATATTATTACAACATATCTCTATGTACTAAGACTACGTCACTAGCATGCTCGAGTTCCATTTTCCTATACTATGTATGGTTTTCCAAGAAGCCATAACATAAGTGTTGCTATAGTCAGTGTAAAAACTTATTTCTTCCTTTAACACTTTTCTTTGTTGTTCCTAGAAGACCTCAATCCTTCCTGGATTCATGCATCACTTTTTTCTCTTACTCAGTACTGTTCCATCTAAACTACTCTTGATCGGTTTTTTTTTAATTCTAGCCATATAATATGTTGATATGAACTTTATCCTTAATTATTTCCTAGATCATTCTGACCAACACATGTATGACCAAATTACATTTCCATCCATGCTCTCATATTTGATTTATTTATTCAACTTCTATCTACTCTTATGGACCAAACCAATTCAACGTTTCCTTCATTGAACATATCATCCCTTGTAGTTTCTTGCATCATTCTCTTCTCTTTTCTTAGCCACCCAGCCTCAAACATGACCTACATAGTCAATTCTCCAACATGTTGCAATGCTACCCAAATGTTTATTTTTCCAATTGAGATGGTTTCTCCTCATATTTTATTTCTTTTCCATTCAATAACAAGCATAGAACCATTTTTCTTCTTCATGGATTCCTATTGGTTTCTCTTCATAAAAATAATCTCCTTGTTTGAATCCTTTTGGATTGACATCCCAATGTACCCTGTGAATTCACTCATCTCTGTGTAATTTACTCAACATTCCTTCTCATTGTTGTCACATTTCCTCGAAATTTTCAAAAGACCCTCTATAACTTGGTTTCCATCTAATGGTACCTTTCCACTATATTAAATTAATCATGAACTTCAACCATTCTCTAATTCACTTATATTTGAGTAATTCCTCTACTAGGATTTTGTTTACATTATTCTAGATCCAATCTACCCACAATATATTATTTTATTCATATTTCGACACTCTTTACTTATGTTCACCTTAATTTATTTACCCTTGAAGCAATGATCTTCATAACATGCTTCCACTACACTACTCTGATAACCATGATGGAAGTAGTACCACCAAAATATGTGATTGTTCCTTGGGGATGGCATCCTTACCTCCAAGCTTATACCATGCCTTCTTTTATTTAAAATACTAACATCTTGACATATCATTTTTTTTTTCTTTTTTTTAATGTTTTTCCCCTAATGTACTACCTTATCTGTACATTGGCTTCTTTGGAAGTGAATGGAATTTCATTATTTCTTTCACTATATGATTTATTCTTATGTGCAAATTCCATTGAGTATTATGATTAACATGAGTGGATTTCCTGTAGTGGCTTCCCAAGACTTTATGGTTGCACCTAGATTCATACCTTCACATTCTTCAATCTTGACCTTTGATCATCTTATGAGATATTCTTTTCATATCACTCTTGCCTTGAGTACCTATGCTTATCTTTAACCAAATATTTCAACCCTATTACCTGTTACTCATACCCGAAGATACCACTTTCATAAGGAAAATTTTATATTCTTTATCATCAACCTTAATATCTTCTTCCAATACATTTATTATAAAATATAACACTTCAAAAAATTCTGGTTAGAGGAAGCATACAACCACAATATACAATTCTGGTAACATATGCACAATTTTACCCCTTCATGGTTACTAGAAATATTCTTTTGAATTCCTATGAATTATGTTATCCATTTCAGAATTATGGGTTATTAAATGGACTCCTCTATCCAAGACCTTTCGAATGACTTCTTTATTTCTCAAATATGAGTTTTGAGTAGAAAGTTATGGTCATTTGATTATTACCCAAAAAGGTCTTCTTCTCACCTTTTAACCATGTGCAATGGATATGCATAATTGCATATTTTCTTTTAAAATTTTGATAGGATCTCAACAAGGTGTCTTCAATAACATAATCTGGACACTCTAGCCAATTTTCACCTTCATCAGAGCACCAGGTTGTTGGATACAACCTGCTCAAGTTTCAAGCCAATTAGTGTCTTTTGTTTTTGCCATGAATGATACATGTACCTTCTATGCCCTTTTAAACATTTATAACATGCCCAGAATTTTAATTTAGCTCCATTAATGCAATTTATGGTTCAATAGATCTCCATAGACTACTCTTGTGGCTCAATCTGATTATGGAGCAGAAAGTTATGGTCTTCAGAAGTTAACTAGGGCTTAAACTTTACTGTCCTTTGTTTGGGTTGTAAATCACTCATACTAACTTCGTTTGATGAATGGGATACACCGTTAGAAAGTTATTGTTGAGTTCTTTCTTTTGAGATGAAAATATTTTAATCATTGTGTTAGGACCATGCTTTTGCAATTATAGTTAGTCCTAGATGAGTCATAGTTTGTGCGTCAAATTTTATAATGTCAGTGACCAAATAAAGAGTCATTCAAAATCATTGAGTAAGGAGTCTAGCCATAAGTTGCTTAAATGGGTGTAAGGTTCACCACATTTAAATCATGAAGTCCCACTTCCCTATGTCTCGAGTCATGTCGAAAAGGTGGAAATTATCTACCAAAATCAAGTCAAGTGGTTGGGATAAAGGTCATGTCGAAAGATATTATGAACATCATTCCCTAATAATGAAGTCAGAAAAGTAAACAATCATGGAACTCCTATCATTTGTACTTTCAAAACTTCCAAAGTGTACCCGTTGCACGAATTTTCTACGTAAATATTCAACCTTCTTTCTAACTTCTTGCCTCTATGGATTTATTTTCCTTTCCCATGATTTCAATCTGTATCCATTCAAGCATAATTATTGGTCATTGTTGAAGCCTCTCCTTCACTTTCAGAGTTTGTGCATCATTCGTAGTTTTTCAGCAAGCTCTAGAGCCTTTCGCTGCGTAAAATTTACTTGCTACCAGTCGTTACATCAGTCTGCTGTATTCATTTTGTTGTGTCTCCTCCATTGTTTCAATCATTTCTTAAGGTATTTTGAAGCTCGTGGAAAACTAGTGTTTTGGACGAATTGTTTCTTCTCACAGTCAACCTTCTTCCTTCCGAATTTCCCACTATCGTGCAAAGTTTTCCACTGCGTCAAAATTTTTTGTCACACACCAAGTCTCCCGTTATTGTTTTATACCACACTGAGTCTCCCCACTCTGCTAAATTTTCCCGTCGCACTTTGTTACTACACCAAGTTTTCCCACTGCACTGAATTCATGCGTTGCATTGTATTGTCGCGCTAGAAATTTTTGTTAGTGATTTGTTTTCTGCACAAAGATTCATGTTTCTACCTTTCGTGCAGTATTTGTAATGTTTATCATTCTTATTTTACGTGCAAAGAGGGTATTAAAATTCATTAATGCGTGCATGAAATGAATATATACCAACATCATGGTTGTTTCCCAAAGCATAAGAAATAAGGCGAGAAGTGGCAGGGCCATGAGGTTTGAACCTCAAGATCTGGAGTTGATAAACGAATACCATGTGATCAAGTCTTATTTCTAACAAGTCTGATATATGCGTTTCTGCGAAAGGATCCGAGGATATAATGAAAAATTGGTTGAGCAGTTTTCCCTCAATTGTACTTGGGTCGGTGCGATAATTGTGGGAATCACTTTCCAAGTGACGGAGGAAACTTTGTCAACTGCGAAGGAGATCCCTCCGCATAGAGAAAAATGGTTTAAATGAATGCCTTTAGACATTTCATGTTACATGGATCTCACCAAGCCTGAATGTAGAAATCAAAAAAATGGAGCCAACATTCCAAGCCAGTATCTCCTTGATCCTTTTGATAAAATTCTGAAGGTAATCAAAAAATATTTCACCTATGAAGGAAGGTTCGATAGGGTGTATCCATACCACATCAGGTTACTAATGCACTTGACAGAGAAAAATCCATTAGATTTACATTTCTTCTTGTGTAGAAGCTTCAGAAATATGGCAGAGATTGTCCGGGAAAAGGTTGATCAACAAGGGAACAATTTATTCCATTTTTCATTAATTAAAATGTTAGTGGTTTAATAATTGAGAAATTTGAACAAGGACTGGAATTCTTTTCTTATTTCGGATAACATCCCTAGAGACCCTAAAGGATACATTCCTCTATCTGCAGAGGAAACAACACTTCACAATTCAGATGCGAGAAATGAAGATGTTACTAGAAAAAGAAAAGGGAAAGAAATAAAAGCCCCATCATTCTGTCAGCCAACATCCCCAAAAAAAAGAATGTCAATATTTACTGATAAAAATGAGGTGATCCAAGCTCCCAGTAAACTGCACACCAATTCCTCTGCTAAGATATTTACCATGCACATCGTTCAGCTAGAGCTTGTTGAAGGTGAAAACCAGGGAATTGATGAAAGAGAGGTGGAGTTAGGTGAGGAAAATGCAAATGTTCAGGAAATGAAGAAGCAACTAAAGAAAGTGCATCACGTTATTGCCCAATTTTATCAAGAAAATAAAGAGTTGAGAAGACAAATGGCATAAAATATTATTGAAAAACTAGCATCACAGAGTCGAGCAGGTCATTTACCCAACATAGCTCAGAGAATCCCAACATGTAATGATTGAGGTTAGGGAGGAATAGAGGATGTCAGAGAAAAAAATCACAGAACATTTTAAAGAGTGTAGACCATCTATTGATAATGCATGTGCAACTCTCTCTGGTGTTCAATCAAAATTGAGAAGAAACGTGGTTTTGTTGAGGTAGGTGAAGAGTTTGAACAAATGAAACTGGTCTTTAAGAAAAAAAGTCAGAGATTTAAGGTTGCAGGTGAAGATGGAGGCAAAAAATAAGGACAAACTAAATCCCCTAACTGGAGTTGTGGAGGCATGAGTAAGGGAGCCCCATTTTTTTATTTTTGGGTCATGGCATGGAATCTTTCTTTGTACATATCCTCCTTTCTTATGTTAATAAGAAGTCAGACGCATCACTTGTGTAGTGAATACTCATTGTGAAAATGTTGTAAGATTACCTAATGAGAAGGGCAGGTATTATGAAACGCGTGCAAGTTTTGAAGGAGATGCATCGTCCCCAAGCATTGCTTCCACCTAGAGTTGCATGAGAGACCACAAATGGACATCCTCTACACAAACTTGCCACATGCATGCTATAACCAGTGATCGTGCAACAACAACCAGAGGTCGTTATACAAAGTTTACAAATTTTCCAACTGTACGCATGATTACTCGGGCACCGCTTGGAAGAAAATAATGATTATCAGAACCAAACAATCGAATCTTACTCATGAACAAATTATTGAAACAAATATGTCGGTTAAGTTACGAATTGGGTGCACTTGGGTTTCTATTTTGAGTAAATTTTGTTGAAAAGGTTGTCCAGAGGGAGAGTAACCGAATGCAGGATTCTAGGGGGAATTATTTCGAACATAGCAGCCCAGAAGAGCATTAGTTTTTTATATATTGGATCTTTTTTATGTAAGCGGGGTTGGGAAAATGAGCGTAGATAGGGAATTCTTGAATGTAACTTTCTCAAATCTGATGTAAATATAAATGTAGAGGTCCTGAATATTTTGATGAAAAGATTCTAATGGTGGTGGTTTGATGTATTGTGATCCTATCTTCATATGTACTTGTTGTTTCCTGAAAATTTACATATGTTTCATTTGTTTAAATTGGAAATATTATAGGGTTTAAAATTCATCTCGTGGTGCTTTAGACTCAACCATTAAAACTTTGTGTTTTCTTCTAAGTTAGGTCGGAAGTCATCTCTAATGCTGCTCTAATTTGTTTTATGTTTCTCCTTTCTCTTTCCATACACAATGATATTGAAACTGAAATACCATTACCTATTTAGCATTTATCCTATCAAAGCTTCCCTTACCAGCCATTGTTTTCTCTTGTTTTCAGGGGGTTGACTCCATAGCCCAAAAGTACTATACTTCCTTGCAAGGAAAACTAGAAGAAACTTTCTCAAGCATGTAAATCTAGCCATCAATCCAAAGTTATTAACTATAAGAGACTAGGTCTCAGAGAGAGCCCTCTCTAGATTGGGAAGGCTAGTTTCCAATGTTAAAGTTGGTTTTTAGGTTACCTTGGTAGATCGTTCTCTTGATCCCAACAATTTACCAAGTGATAACACTTTGACGTCGTTGTGATAACAATTTACCAAGTGAAATTCTTAGGTTTAACAATTTACAATACCTTATAAGGATATTTTCTCTTTTGACTCAAGGAAGGTGAAATGCTTAGGCTTGATCAAAGATCTGGTCATATCATTGTCTCAAATCCCATCGAAAAATGTGATCATGGATGTGGTGGTTGTCGAAATTGATCCAGGTGGATATTGGTGGCCACCCACCTATTCCACTTGGACCCACACCATTTTTTATTTCAGTTTTTTAGTTTCCTTAATTATAGCACAATTTACTATTTTTAGCAGTTTTTTAGGGTCCTCAACTTCCAAAGTCGTTTTGAGGCCCTAAATGACATTTTTTGGGCATGAATGCTTCGAAAAATATGAATATGTTCCAGACTTGATATTCACCATCAACAATGTAGTCCTCATATAGATCTTTCTAATGATGTGTCATGTGCATCAAACGGAGATAATATGCCAAAGTTACGACCCTGGGAAATTCATGTACCAATTTACCCCAACGGGGCCCATATTCTAGTGTTTGATATCCTAGGGTTAGGTTTTTGGATGTTAAGGGTTTTCCATTGTTTCTCAATAATATATAGGCCTTCGAGCCTCATTTCAACATAGAGTTCATAGGCCAGTAGCTGCCACATCTCTTCTCAAAGATAAGCTACCAGCGCCCGAGCTATTTTATTTCCATTATGTCTGTAAGAATATTTTAGTCGTTTGTTGTTAATGAAATGAAGTTTTACTTCCACTACATCTCTTTGTTTATGTGTATTTCTATATTTCATTGTTTTCTTTCATAAATACGGATCAGCAGTATCATAGCAGTCTTCTCTTTCTCGATCCTTCTGTTAGCGATATTTCTGGTAAGGGGGGTTAGAATGCGAAGGAGTGGGTGAAAAACCCATTTACTATAAGCTCGGGGCACAAATGCACTTGTGATTAAGCGGTCAACAATTTTGGACGGAATAGATTCACGCGCTCGGATCAACGGCGCACATTGGATTCCAGAGCCCTGCTGCCTTTCTACCTTTAAGAGGAGGGGGGGGTCCGGAATTGGGGGTGCACCTCTTCAACGGTCGAGATCAAAGCGCTCGGATCAACGATGCTCAAGGCGATTCTAGACCCCCCTCGCCTTTATACCTTTAAGCAGAGGGGGGGGGGTCCGGAATCAGGTGCGCATCTTCCCAACGGCCGAGATCAAAGTGCCCGGATCAACGGCGCTCAGGCGATCCCATCCTTCTCAGCTGCTATGCTTTAAATCAATGTGGGCCCTTCTCCCCGGTTTCCATGTGTCCCCCCATATCCACTCTTTTATTCCATCTCATCATCCAGTCACCACCTGCCACATGTTCCACTCCCTTCCACATTAGCCTCCCACTAAGAGTGTGTCCATTATATCTCATCTCCTGTCCCCTCCGCTTATTTCCTTCCGCCATGTGTCTTCCCCTGTAACCTCTCTCACACCTCATCACTTATTACCTCACCCTCACAATTTTGGTGCCACCACTCCCATTATGCGCCCTATCCTTCACGCTGGCCAGCACACCCTTTTATCAGGCAGTTCAGTTAATCCAGGTGGCAGAGTGAGGGGTCATCCGCATTCCAAAGGTGCTGAGTTGGCCGGGCCATCCTCAATCCCAATAAAGCAGTTATTAAGGTAGTTGGTGGTGGTTAGACATCGCCTCCGTCATAATGGGAAAGTACGACAACGAATTAAAGGCACGTCGGTTCTCCCACGGAACTGTCAGGAATTCGATTGCGTCTTCCATAAGTTGCACGATCATTCAAAGACGGCAGCTGCAGATTGTTAGAAGCCATGCAGACACAATGTGTTTAATGCAGCATCTCGATTTTGTTGTTGTTGTTGTTTTGAGTATATGTAGGCTTTTTCGCCATTTTTGTATCTATCGATGGTAGAGCCGAGCTCCCGACTATAATGTTTTAACAACTATTCTAGTTCCCTGGTTGTGCATCTATATCTGAGATTTCTTGTTTTATGAAAAACAGTTTTCCTAATTCACCTTTGTTTTCATCTCATGCCAGAGAGTTCATGATCGAATGATTCGCATGAATTGTTGCAGTTATGTTATGATAAAGGATTTGTTGTTGCATTATTGTTTTCTCTCGTCTTCTGCATTTGGATGTAAGAAGATCTGGCCTTTGGACGTTTCTTCTCATAGTTTGTTAGGAACCTGATGTTTATAACAGACCCCTACACTCTTCTCATGCAAGTCTTCCACCTACTCACCCTTATTACAACTCATTATTTGAATTTTATCTAATACCTCACTTGCCCATGCACGCCTGGCCTAGTTTAAGAGTTGAAATGATGTTGTCCTGAGTTTTACCTCCATTTGATCATCCATTTTATAAACAAATCGTGACATTAAACTGATGGGTGTCAGGCTCTTCTCCTGCAAGCAATCCAGGAGTGACTTTCGACGCTAACATTTCTGGCGTCGTTGTTGGGGACGAAGTTGAATATTTTCCCCGGGATTGAACAACAACGATTAACTGATTCTGAAGGTGCATCATATATTAGAATTATCAAAGATTGCTACTGTGCACCTGGCGACTCCACTGAGACGAACCCATTGGGTTAGTTGTGGCTTACAGTGGTAGACACACGCGGTCCCATCCACAACTGCCTCTGGCCATGCCTGAACAAGATCTGGAGGTGATTATCAGAAAAGGGAAGCCCTCCCAAAGAGAAAGCTTCGTTGTTGAACCAGGTATTTCCCCACCTCCTTCCATAAAAACTCTTCTTTCTTATTCTCAGCTTCGTAGCCAGCCTTCTTTAGAGGTTTCTCGGTTCCTCAATTTTGGGAGTGTTCCTACTGAGTTTTCCCCTCCTGGTCTGGGACTGGAGGGAGAAATCCTTGTCACTCCCCTCTCCTCTGAAGTTGTTCCTCAGTGTATACCCAGGACTTCAGAAGATTTCACCACTCCTACACAAAGAGAAGCACATGCTGACTTGAACTCGTTAGTCTTCTCCTTAAACCCTCTCTTGTTTCCCACTCCACTTCGAGACTCAATTCCCGCAACCCCTTCACGACCTCCTTCCCCTCCAAGTTATCTTCCACCTAATATTCCCATGGCTGGTGCTAATCCTCCTATGACCAGAATGGAGGCTATTATAGCCACTAGGTATGATCCCCTTGTGTTACCTCAGCCCCTCAATGCCCTCCCAGCATATGGTTACCTCAAGCAACTACCCAAGCTCATGGGTGAGGGGGACGTAACTGCAGATGAACACCTAGAAGCCTTTTACAATTTCACAGATGATAATTTCATCATGCATGCAGACGTATGGATGAGGATTTTTGTCCATAGCCTCCAAGGCGAGGCTAGAAAATGGTTCAAGGCCCTGCCTCGTAGATCTATTGATGGGATAGAAGATTTAGACAATGCCTTTTTGAGACAATGGGGAGATAAAAAGGATTTCATGTATTATATGATAGAGTTTGGATCTTTGAAGAGAAAAGAAGGAGAGTCTGTCTCTGACTTCTCCAAGAGATTCAATAAAATGTATAATAAAATTCCCGCTGAGATAAATCCTTCAGAAGCCTCAGCTAAGATCACTTATGCTAGCGCTTTTGATCCTGATTTTTGCCTACTGCTGAGAGAGAGAAGAGCCACTACCCTAGCCCACATGCAAGATGCAGCCGTGGAGGTAGAATCTAACATATTTTCTATTGACCGACTCAGGAACGCTGCTGATAGAAACATATCTAACAAAATGCCTGAAGCCTCCCCATCCAGTTCCTCTCCCATGTCCCATCAGACTGATGAGATAGCCAGAGTACTAAAATCACATTCTGCCAGGATGGAGAGGTGGGAGTTAGAAGGGAAGCCCATTTACAAACATCCCCAGAACGTTGATAATAGAGGTTTCAGGAGACTTAATAATAATGGACCACAGGCCTTATCGAGGGAACAAAGGGGAAAATATAGAGAGGATCAAAGGATTCAAACCCCCCTCCAAAATAACCTGGTTACTTATGAGGAAGGACAGGAGGTAGACGAATTCGACCCCAAAATTCATTGTGTTGAGGAAGCCCCTCCTTTCCCCATTTGACTCAGTCTGCATACGAAAAATCCCTGATGAAAATTCATATCCATGAGTTAGGAAAGGGAGAGAGGTCCGACCACACTTCTAACAGATACAATCTCAGGTCAAGAAAGAAAGAAATAGACTTTGACGTCCAAGATCAACCCCTCATAGAAGATAGGCCTACTAAAATTGCAACAACCACGACTAAAGAAAAGAAAGCTCAGAGTGTTTTGTCAGCAGCCAAAGAATCTGTCGCTGAGGTAAGGGAAGCTCCTAAGCCTGTTTCCTCTTTTAATTTTGAGCATGAAATTCAAAAGATCGGGATTTTCGTCCCCATCTCTGAACTAGTTAAAAATGAAGACTTTAAAAGGTCTCTCTCTAAGCTGTTGCAAGTTGAGTCCCTTCAGCCTTCCTCTCGCTCATTGAACCTTCAATATGACAATCCAGTTGTCATCCTAGAACCCATGGTAGAAGACAGAGATGATTCATCCCCTCCCTTCTACACATCCCTGAACATACATGATAAAGTGTTTCATAATTTCCTCATGGATTCAGGAGCTTCCCATAACCTTATGCTCAAGATAGTCATGGAAGAACTAGGACTAGAAGTGACCAAGGCCTATCATGATTTGTACTCTTTTGATTTGAGGAGGGTGCAATGTTTGGGAGTCATCAAGGACCTGGTGGTTTCTTTGTTCAGCTGCCCATGAAGAGTGTTGTCATGGACATTGTGGTAGCTGATGTTCCCCCCAAGTTTGGCATGTTGTTGTCAAGATCTTGGATTAAGAGACTTGGAGGAACGTTGCAGATGGATCTCACATATTCCACTATCCCAGTTTTTGGAGGGGAACACAGGATGTTGTACAGAGAAGCCCAACTAGCCTATATTGTCAGTGATGAAGCAAACCCCACTAATCACCCCATCTTTGCACTTGACACTGATTTAGGGTCTAGCTTGTTACAGATCACTGAAACTCCTGAGGCCCCTTTAAAGATCAGAAAGCAACACATTCTTAATCAAGAGATACCTCCTCCAACCACCTCTGTTTGGAAGATGTTATTCGATGGAGCTTCCTCCAGTATAGGTGCAGCTGCCGGAGTGGTTTTCATATCGCCCTGTCAAGAGATTATATCTTTGTCATACAAGATGGAATTCGAAATCACCAACAATGTGGCAGAATATGAATCTCTTGTTCTGGGTATGAGGGCTGCAAAAGAGATGGGAATAAAGGAAATGGTTGTGTTCAGAGATGCAGAATTGATCATCCAACAGGTCAAAAATATTTATCGGGCCAAGCATCCTCGGCTTAGAAGCTATAGAAATGAGGTATGGGACTTGATTGATAATTTCTTCTCTACTTTCAACATTGTTTTTGTCCCAAGGGAAGAAAATACCGCAACCGACTCCCTAGCAGTCTCAGCCAGTTTGTTCAGGATCCCCCTACCCCCAAAGATTAATGATGAGGTTGAAGTAAGATACAGGTCGTCCATCCCGGACAACATAAAGCATTGGAAGGTATTCGAGGACGATCTTGAAATCGAGAAATTTCTTCAATCCATCGATGAGTTTTTTGCATTACACATCGATCAAGACCCTGCTCCCGAAGATGACCCCCCCTCGGTGGTATTCCTGAATAAAATTGTTAATCACCAGATTATTCAACTGCCTAGCAATCACATTCCGAGGGGACTGGTCCCTTTAGAAAGACTGTTTGACAAAAATGATGTGGCAATAAAGGGTGGTGTCTCCAGTGAAGAAGCTAACGTAACCGAATGCAACATTGGCACGCAGGATGAGCCTAAGTTTGTTAAATTGTCAAGCAGCCTAACTAATGAATAGAGGGTGAACTACACTGGGTTATTAAAGAAATTCGCTGATGTGTTTGCATGGACCTATGAAGACGTCAAGACCTATGACACATCTGTTATTGAGCACAAGATCCCACTGAAAGAAGAAGCTAAGCCATTCAGGCAGAAGCTAAGACAGATACATCCCATGTTGCTACCTGTCATGGAGAAAGAAGTGAAGAAATTGTTGGATGCCCAAATCATTGTCCCCTTGAGGTATTATGAGTGGGTGGCCAATTTGGTTCCAGTGAGAAAGAAAAGTGGAGAAATCAGACTCTGTTTTGATTTCAGTAACCTGAAAAGAAGCTCAATGAAAGACAATTATCCTCTTCCCAACATGGAACACATATTGCAGAATGTAACTGGAGCATCTAGGATATCCATGATTGATGGGTTTTTGTGGTATAATCAAATATCAGTCATGCCTGAGGACATAGAAAAAACACCCTTCACCACTCCTTGGGGCACATTCATGTATGCCAAAATGCCTTTCGGATTGATGAACGCAGGGGCAACATTTCAGCGAGCTATGGATATAGCCTTCATTGGGGAGAAAGATCAGTTTGTAGTGATCTATTTGGATGATATCAGAGTCTTCTCCAGGTCAGATAGGAGCACTGTTGCCACTTGAAAAAAAAATTCCTGAAGTGTCGTAGGTATGGCTTATCTTTAAACCCCAAGAAATCTTTGTTTGCTATGAAGGAGGGGAAGCTTTTAGGCCATATAGTATCAACAGAGGGAGTGAGAATTGATCCTAGTAGGGTAGAGTCAATTCAAACCCTGTCACCTCCCAGATCCAAGAAGGAAGTTCAAGCCTTTTTGGGGAAGATTAATTTTCTGAGGAGATTCATCTCAAATTTTGTTGAGCTGGTGAGACACATCACAACCATGCTCAGAAAGGGAAATGAAGTGAAATGGACCGTTGAACCCAGGGAATCTTTTGTCCAGATAAAAAGGGCATTGACTGAGGCACCGGTGCTGATCAGTCCTGACTATTCCAAAGATTTCCTGATTTTTTCTTTTGCTTCTTGTGATACAGTGGTAGCAGTCTTATTACAGAGAAATGATCAAGGGAGAGAGCAACCTGTTTCCTTCTACAGCAAGGCATTGAGAGATGCAAAACTCTAGTACGAGATCATGGAGAAGCAGGCTTATGCCTTGGTGAAAGCCCTCAAAGCTTTCAGAGTCTATGTCTTGCACTCAAAGATCACTGCATATGTTCCTTCGGCCTCTGTGAAGGACATTCTTATACAGCCTGACATATATGGAAGAAGAGGCAAGTGGATTGCCAAAATCCTAGAGTTTGATATGGAGATCAAGCCCACCAAGTTGATAAAAGGGCAGGGTTTAGCCAAGTTGCTGGTTGAATCCAATTGCAAAGCTTTGGAGATTAATTTCATCAACGAGCAAGCCGAGTCATCCAACAAGAGTTCCCAAGGCGCTTTATCGCTAGCAGCATGCCCCTGGTACAAGGATATCTTGTACTTTCTGCAAGAATTGAGGCCTCCTGATGGCATGGAAAAAATCAAGGCAAGAGATTTAAAGCTCAGGGCGGTCAGATATTGCCTCATTGACCAAACCTTGTACTGGAAAGACCCTTTAGGGGTATTTTTAAGGTGCCTGGAACCACAAGAAGCCTAGCAGGTTACATTTGATTTCCATAGTGGCCTTTGTGGGGGTCATCATTTCTGGAAGACCAAAGCCCATAATATCCTCCGAGCTGGGTATTACTGGCCCACTTTATTCCCTGATGTCTGCAGAGAAATCAGAGCTTGCATCAAATGCCATAATTTCTCAGGGAAGCAGCAACTCACATCTCTGCCATTAAATCCTGTAGTAGTTTCAACACCCTTTCAGCAGTGGGGATTGGACTTCATTGGGGAAATTCATCCTCCCTCAAGTGGCCAGCACAGATGGATCTTCACTGCAACAGACTATTTCACCAAATGGATGGAAGTTGTCCCCACTAGAAGCAGTTCTCACAAAGTAATTATCAACTTCCTGGAGGACATCTTAGCCAGATTTGGTTGCCCAGTAGAATTTTCACTGACAATGTCGCCCCCTTCAGGTCTGAGCCCCTAGTCAAGTTCTGTGAACAGTTTGAGATTTCACTGATTCACTCCACTCCCTATTATCCTCAAGGAAATGGACTGGCAGAATCTTCCAATAAAAGCCTAATCAAGCTCATTAAGAAATTGCTCAAAGACAATAAAAGGGCCTGGGATTCGAAACTCAAATTTTCTCTATGGGATGACTGAGTGACAACAAAAAAGTCCCTAGGCATCTCACCTTTCCACTTCGTTTACGAAACAGAGGCCATTTTCCCTACCCATCTCGCCTTGTCTGTGGCGAAATTCCTCCAGGACCTTGAAGGAGAGCCTGAGAATATGGTCAGAAGGATTCATCAGCTGGTGGAAGTGCAGCAGATCAGAGAGCACGTCATGGATAGGGCCTACAACCATCAGCAGAAGATCAAGCAGGTTTTTGATAGGAAGGGCTGAAAGAAAGAGTTCGAGAAGGGTGATCTGGTGCTCAAATGGGATGCACCCAGGCAGGACAGGGGCAAGCACAGTAAGTTTGATGCCCTATAGTTTGGGCCTTTCAATATCCTTGAAGTATTTTCAAACAACACATACAGGTTGCAGGATCTGGAAGGCAAAGAAGTTTTTAGCGGCCCAGTAAATGGGCATTTCTTTAAAACGTGTTTTTTGTGAGCCGCAGGAGGCTCTTTTGTTTTTGTAATTATTGTTTTTATTTTTAGCTTAATAAAAGACTCCATATCCCAACAGCAAGGCACTGAATCTACAAAAAGTGTTATTAGAGCATCACAAGGATGACTCTATCCCCCATGGAGCCAAATGTTAGCGATATTTCTGGTAAGGGGGGTTAGAATGCGAAGGAGTGGGTGAAAAAACCATTTACTATAAGCTCAGGGCACAAATACTCTTGTGATTAAGCGGTCAACAATTTTGGACAGCAGAGATTCGCGTGCCCGGATCAACGGCGCACATTGGATTCCGGAGCCCCCCCGCCTTTCTACCTTTA
>JZKD02S1261365.1:672239-709192 GCA_000966675.3 Picea glauca | reverse complement strand
CACCTGCCATGTGTTCCACTCCCTTCCACGTTAGCCTCCCACTAAGAGTGTGTCCATTATATCTCATCTCCTGTCCCCTCCACTTATTTCCTCCCGCCATGTGTCTTCCCCTGTAACCTCTCTCACACCTCATCACTTCTTACCTCACCCTCACAATGTTGGTGCCACCACTCCCATTATGCGCCCTATCCTTTGCGCTGGCCAACACGCCCTTTTATCAGGCAATTCAGTTAATCCAGGTGGCAGCGCGAGGGGTCGGCCGCATTCCAAAGGTGCCGAGTTGGCTGGACCATCATCAATCCCAATAAATCAGTTATTAAGGTAGTTGGTGGTGGTTAGACATCGCCTCCTCCATAATGGGAAAGTCTGGCAACGAATTAAAGGCACATCGGTTCACCCACGGAACTGTCAGGAATTCGATTGCGTCTGCCATAAGTTGCATGATCATTCAAAGATGGCAGCTGCAGATTGTCAGAATCCATGCAGACACAATGTGTTTAATGCAGTGTCTCGATTTTTTTGTTGTTGTTTTTTTGAGTATATGTAGGCGTTTTCGCCATTTTTGTATCTATCGATGGTAGAGCGGAGCTCTCGACTGTAATGTTTTAACAACTATTCTTGTTCCCTAGTTGTGCATCTGTATCTGAGATTTCTTGTTTTATGACAAACAGTTTTCCTACTTCACCTTTGTTTTCATCTCATGCCAGAGAGTTCATGATCGAATGATTCGCATGAATTGTTGCAGTTATGTTATGATAAAGGATTTGTTGTTGCATTACTGTTTTCTCTAGTCTTCTACGTTTGGATGTAAGAAGATCTTGCCTTTGGACATTTCTTCTCATAATCTGTTAGGAACCTGATGTTTATAACAGACCCCTACACTCTTCTCATGCAAGTCTTCCACCTACTCACCCTTATTACAACTCATTGTTTGAATTTTATCTAATACCTCACTTGCCCATGCATGCCTGGCCTAGTTTCAGAGTTGAAATGATGTTGTCATGAGTTTTACCTCCATTTGATCATCCATTTTATAAACAAATCGTGACATTAAAATGATGGGTGTCGGGCTCTTCTCTTGCAAGCAATCCAGGAGTGACTTCCAACGCTAACACCTTCTTTTCCTATCCCCAATGAGGTTGGGGTATAAGGAGTTAGGGATAGATCTGGTTGAATCGTTGCAAGATCAGCCTCACAAACTCCAACGAACGCCCATGGGGGAAGAATAGAAAGATGAGGGAGTAAGAGATCCTATCAAATTATTGCTCAAGGAGGCCTTCGAGAAACAAAGGAACGCGATGATGGACAACTTTTCCCATATCCTTCAACGACTTCCCATTGGCACCACATCTACATCCAACAACCACTCTGGAGGCACCACTCCTTTCAAAGTACAATTAAACTTTGACATTCCCATGTTTGAGGGAAAAATAGATGTAGATGTCATTGATATATGGTTGAATATGTTAGAAGGATATTTCTCGCTTCATGACTTTTCTGACTGAGAAAGGATTATTTTTGCACTCCTTAAATCCAGCCCCCATGTCAAGGACTGGTGGGAAACCTACTAGGATAAATAGAGTGAGGGGGAACCCTCTCTGTTCTTGGTCGCACCCTCTTGGAATTATTTTTGAGATGCCATCAAGGAACAATATTATCCCGTGGGGAGCTATGAGGAAAAATACATACAATGGACTATGTTAAGGAAAAAAAGGGACCAAGATGTGCATGAGATGAAAAATCTATTCCATACCCTACACACAAAGTTGGGTATCAAAGATTGAGAAAAACATTTGGTGTTAAAGTACCATAGTTGTCTTCATAGATACATTTAGGAGGACATGGAGTTCCTCGAAATCTCCTCTCTTGGTGTGGCATACTGATATGCTTCCATTATTGAGAAAATTTTCAAACAAAAGAAGTGAGACTTTGGGTCTATGAATCAGAAGCAAGGGAAAGGTACCCCCAAACCACCGAAAAAAGTACCAAGCCAAGGTGGGGGGGCCTAGGACAACCCACCAAAGCCGCAAGAAATTAAAAACACCATGAAGCCAAAAAAGGACATGGGGAAGTGGTGTGAGTTCCATAAGAGCTCCACTAACAACACAAGTGAGTGTTTGGCCAAGTAGTCACTAGTAGCCGAGTTGAAGGCTTATGAATCGGATGCAAGCTCCGACTCTAAATAAGAACCTAACAAGGGGAATGAGATGGGGAATAAAATTATCGATGCGGAGCCCAATGCCATCGTTGCCACCAAGAAGATCCAAAAAAAGGAACTATAAGATCCAAAGGAGGAAGAATGCCTCTTCCATTCCCATATATGGGGAAAGGGTTCCCCGTTGGAGTTCATTTTCGAAAGCAGGAGCCAGAAGAACCTCATCTCAGTAGAGGTTGTGAAACAACTAGGTTTTTTTACCACAACACACCCACAACCATACACCATCGGGTGGCTTCATCAACGATGGGACCTCCACGTCATCCAACAATGTCGTCTTCCCTATAGCATCAAGCCCTTCATGGATGAGGTATTATGTGAGATTGCTCTTGTTGATGTTTCTGATGTATTATTAGGAGAACCATACTTGTGAAAGTGACATGTTGTGTATGAGTCCAGGTCTCCTGTTGTTATTATTACTCTGGGAAATAATTTGTACAAGATACCGGAAATAGCACCACCTACAACCATCTCTTTGGTTACTACAAAACAATGCAGTAAGATCATTGCCAAAACCATGAATTTTTTTTTCCTGATGATCCGCCCTCAGGGAAACAAGAATAATGTGTCCACGACCTCCATACAGGGCCCCTCTGCATGACGACAATAGATGGATAAGGTCATGGAGGAGTACAAGGACATCTTCACCTCCCCTACAGGGGTGCCTCTACACTGTCAAGTCAAGCACCCCATTAATCTGAACCCAGGTGCGTCGTTGCCCAATGGACCGATCTATCAGCTCTTTGTTCTGGAGAATGACGAAATCAAGAGGCAAATTCAGGAGTTTTTGCAGAAAGGTCACATCCGACCAAGTTCATCACCCTATGAGAGCCCGATTACGTTGGTGTAGAAGAAGGATGGTACTTGGAGAATCTGCATTCACTATCAGGAACTGAACAAGATCATTGTCCATAATAGGTACATGATCCCATGGATTGATGACCTTTTGAACCAACTCAAGAGGGAGAAATATTTCAGCAATATCATCTTGAAGTCTGGGTATCACCAGGTACCAATTGAACCCTCTGATGTGTGGAAGTCTTCCTTCAAATCCAAGGAGGGCCTTTTTGAATGGTTGGTCATGCATTTCAGGTTGACTAATGCCCCTGCAACCTTCATGAGACTAATGGAAAACATATTGCGACCATTCACCAAATCATTTGTAGTGGTGTACTTGGATAACATTCTGATCTTCAACCAGACTTGGCAAGAGCACCTCCACCACATCTGACAGGTCCTCCAAACACTATGGCAACACAAGTTGTGTGCCAATTTGGATAAGTGCACTTTTGGCATGACCCAGGTTCAGTATCTGGGATACATTATTGATGAGCGGGGGGTGCATGTGGATATAGCCAAGATTTGAGCCATTCGGTATTGGCCATCCCAACCACCCTAATAGAGTTCTTCTTCTTTTTGGGTCTTGCCAATTTCTACTACAAGTTCATGTTGGGATTCTCTCATATCACTTGTCCCTTGAGTCAAGTCACCAAGGGAGGAGCGAAAGAAAAAATATTTTTGTATGGATCTCAACAAAAGGCGTTCGACGATTTGAAGCATCACCTATGCTATGCACCAATGCTCACATTACCATACTTGAAACAACCATTTGAGATTGAGGCAGATGCCTTCGACTATGTTATTGGGGCAGTCCTTACTCAATAAGGGCATCCAGTGGCATATCACAGTGAGACACTTTTCGAAACAGTCCGAAAGTATCTCGATTATGAAAAAGAGATGTATTCCATTGTGTAGGCTTTCCCACATTGGAAGCATTGCATTTTGGGAAAGGAAACAGTCATCCACACCGACCACCGACCCTTGTAGTTCATACAGACACAAGGGAAGTTGTAAAATGATCACCATAAGAAGTGGTCCACATACCTGCAACAGTTTCACTTGAAGATTAAGTACAAGAAAGGAAGCACCAATAATGTTGCAGAATACCTCAACCAACCCCCTATCATGGTGCTAACCACAGTGCTCAACTCTTGTGTGCACAAGACTTCTGATTGGCCGCTTCTCTACAAAAGTGATCCATAATTCGGCCACACATACAATATGCTCTTGGAGGGTAAGAAAGTTCCTAATTTTCACCTCAAGGATGCCCTACTATGTCACCTGGAACACCTTTGTGTTCCTTCAAGCACTACAGTCGGGTTTCTAGGAATTCCAAGGTCTTGAGAAATGTGGGAGTACTGAAAAAGTATTTCTATTGGTTGAACCTTGGACAGGATGTCGGGAAGTACATCAAGTCCTCCATTGATTGCGCCATTTCCAAACCGACCATCAATAAGAAAGGCCTCTATACTCTTCAATATACCCCTAGTCGACCTTGGGAATCCATCTCCATGGATTACATGTTGGACCTTCCTTCTACTAAGCATGTAAATGACTATGTTTTTGTGGTCGTTGACAGATTCTTGAAGATGTCCATTATGATGACCTGCAAGAAGAATATCACAACAAAAGACACTTCTAGACTCTTCTTTGAATGAGTGTGGGTACACTTTGGGATCCCACAGTCTATCATCTCAAATCGGGATAGCAGGTTCCTCGGTACATTTTGGTCCAGCCTCTGGTCGATGCTGGACACCAATCTAACCAAGTCCACATCTTTCCATCTGCAAACTGATGGCCAGACAGAGGTCATCAACCAGATTATTGTAAACATTTTGTGCATGTAAAACTCAAAGCATCCACGCACATGGGATGAGAGCCTCCCCTATGTACAACATAGCTACAACCGGGCTCTTCATAGCTCAACCAACCACAACCCCTTTCAGTTGGGCTTGGGATTCTAGCCACTATGTCCCATTGATGTAGCCATGCCATTTGCAGCTACTCAGGTAGATTCAACCCATGTACAGTCTGAGGTTGACAAGGCAAACAACTTCATTGAGCGCATTTAGAACATCTGCTAACAGGTTCATGACATCTTGGACATAGCCAATGCTACGTACAATCAACAACATGATCAACATCAGGTGCCACACAACTTCTAGGTGGGCGACAAAGTGTGGTTACATTTGCAAAAGGAGCGCTTCGTTGGACCCTACCGCAAGATTCACCCACTGTGATATGGGCCATACACCATCACCAAGGTTGTATGGGAGAATTCCTTTGAACTTAGTATTCCACCATTCCTTGGTCTGCACCCAGTGTTCAATGTGGACCATCTTCGACCCTACTTTCCTCCTCTACTGGACACATCTAACATGGAAGAACAACTCACACCAACATAGTTAAACTCGAATTGCATGGAACAAGACACAACTGACTATATTATGGACACATAAATCAAGAACACTCGCCAATAGAGTATCCATCTATATCAAGTTGTCAAAGAAGGCCAACTCCTTCACCACGGTAAGTGGCTCACCAGGGACCAAGTTCAGCAGAAGTTTCCTCATCTCATGGAGGAACTCAACACAATGGGGACCATTGCTCCCTAAGGGGGGAGGAATGATCTAGGTGGATATTGGTGGCCACCCACCTATTCCACTTGGACCCACACCATTTTTTCTTTCAGTTTTTCAGTTTTCTTAATTGTAGCACAATTTACTATTTTTAACAGTTTTTCGGGTCTTGGACTTCTTGAGCCATTTTGAGGCCCTAAATGACGTTTTTTAGGCATGAATGCTCCAAAAAATATAGCTTTGTTCCTGACTCAATATTCACCATTAGCAGTGTATTCCTCGGATAGATCTTTCTAACGATGTATCATGTGCATCAAATGAATATAGTATGCCAAAGTTACGACCCTAGGAAATTGGTGTACTAATTTACCCCAACAGGGCCCATATTCTAGCGTTTCATCTCCTAGGGTTAGGTTTTTGGATGTTTATGGTTTTCCATTGTTTCTCAATAATATATAGGCCTTCAAGCCTCAATGTAACACAGATTTTAGAGGCTACTAGCTGCCACATCTCTTCTCAGAGATAAGCTACCAGCGCCCGAGCTATTTTATTTCCATTCTGTTTGTAAGCATATTTCAGTCATTTTTTTTAATGAAACAAAGTTTTACTTCCACTGCATCTCTGCATTTATGTGTATTTTTGTATTTCATTGTGTTCCTGCATAAATCTGGATCAGACATCCCTCCGAAATTTGGCATCTTGTTATCTAGATCTTGGGCTGCAAAGTTAAAAGGAACTTTTCAAATGGACATGTCATATGCTACTATCCCTGTTTTTGGTCAAGAAATGAGGTTGTACAGAGAATTATTGCTCAAGTAAATGGTGAGTAGCACAACTTAACCAAATCATCATCATATTTACTTTGTATATACCAAATTTGGTTCCTCTATTTTCTATAATAACTTGAGTATTGAAGAGGGGGAGCCAACTTTCATCGCTATCAAAGACAAAATTGAGCATCGAACTAAGGAAATGATAGATCAGCAAAATAGTGTAGAGGATGAAATTTGGAATATGAGTTTTGATGGAGTTGTTAGCAAGGAAGGAGCTGGAGCTGGTGTGTGGATTAACCCTCCCAAGATGGGTAAAAAACTATGTTCTTACAAGCTCTCTTTCGATTGTACCAATAATATGGCCGAATATGAGACACTAATTTTGGGATTGAAGAATTTAAAAGAATTAGGTGCTAGAAGGATAGTTGTACATGAGGATTCTAAGCTTGTCATTAACCAGGTAAAGGGTATATATCAGTCCAAGCATCCTAGATTGAGAGCATATAGGAATTTAGTTCTTGATCTTATTGAAGAGTTTTCATAATACAATTTGTCAATGATTCCTAGGGGGGGGAATCAAATTGTAGATGCTTTGGATACTTCATATTCAATTTTCAAAATCCTAATTTTAACTAATAAAAAGTATGAAAATGAATTCAAACATAGGACGAAAGTACCTAATAACATTAAATACAGGCAAGTATTTCAAGATGAAAAACAGGTAGAAAGGTTCCTTCATATGAGTGATGAATTTCCTAATGTGGATATTGATGATGACTGTTGTTGTGAAGTGAATGAAGATGCATTTGTGTTAAAAAATAATGACCTTTTTCAGAACCACATTGCTAGAAGAGATATAGCGTAGCTGAAAAATTACATTATTCCCAAAGGCTTGGTCCCATTGGAAAATATTTTTGACAACAATGATGTAGCCAGAAATCCTAAAATCATTGCAAACAATGAGGATATAGAAGATTGCAACATTGGGACTCAAGAATACCCTGAGATCATAAAACTTTAAAAACCACTCACTTGATTAATCAAACATAAGTATATCAACCTTATGAAATACTTCCCTGGTGTTTTCCTATGGAGTTATGAATATTTAAAGGTCTGTGATAGTAAGGTAATTCAACATGTAATTCCCATCAAGGATGATCAAAAGCCTTTCAAGAAAAAGTTGAGAATAATCAACCCTCTCTTGTTTCCATTGATTGAAAAGGAGGTAAGCAAATTCTTTGATGCCAATATTATTGTGTCCTTAAGATTTTCCAAGTGGGTGGCTAACCTAGTTTTTGTTGGGAAGAAAAGTGGCGAGATAAGATTATGTGTAGATTTTAGAAATCTAAACAAGGTGTCTCTCAAAGAAAATTATTCACTTACTAAGATGGATTACATCCTGCAAAAGGTGGTGGGATCTCAGAATATGTCAATGCTTGACGGTTTTTTTCTGGATACAACTATATTATGGTGGAACCAAATGACCAAGAGAAGACAACTTTTACAACACATCGAGGCAATTTCATGTATCTGAAAATGCATTTTGGGCTTATGAATGTTGGAGAGACCTTCCAAACAACCATGTACATATACTTTGTTGATGAAGAGTATAATTTCATTGTGATTTACTTGGATGATATCACTGTATTTTTAGATTCCAATGATCAACATATAGAACATCTAAGAAAGGTTTTCCAGAAATGTAAAAAGTTTGGCATATCACTAAATCCAAAAAATCAAAATTTGGAATGCAAGAAGGAAATTTTATTGGACACGTCATTTCAAAAGAACACATAAAAATAGACCCCAACAGAGTGGAATAAATTCTGAAGATCGACACTCCCAGAAGCAAGAAAGATGTACAATCTTTCCTAGGAAAAGTAAATTTTCTGAGGAGTTTCATTCCCAACTTGGATGAGATCACAAAATATATCAAAAATATGCTCAAGAAAGGAAATGAAATAAAATGGACGCCTGAAGCTAGGAATTTGTTTCAAGATATTAAAGTGGCGCTGACCAAGGCTCTAGTGTTAGCCAACCCAAATTTTGCAAAAGATTTTATCTTTTTTTCCTTTGCCTCAAAACACACCATTGTTGGCGTTTTTTTGAAAAAATATGATTGATCCAAGTGGATATTAGTGTCCACTCACCTTTTCCAATTCACTCAAAACAATTTTCTGACAATTTTGGCAATTTACTATTTTTAGCAGTTTTTAACTTCCGGGGCCATTTTGAGGGCCTAAATGAAGGTTTTTAGGGATTGGTATTCTCAATAATATTTGAAGGATCTTATTGAGCCCCCAAATTGAATCTCCTTGACGATACCTTTCTAACGGGCTATCGTGCACCTAAAATGGAGATCGTATACAAAAGTTACAACCCCGGGAAGTTGATGTACTAACTTACCCAAACAAGGCCCACATGACTTTTGGCGCTTCATCTCCTATGGTTAGGTTTTTGGATGTCTAAGGTTTTTGAAATTCTTGTTTATTGTAAAAATGTATTCAAAGCCTCATTTTAATCATATTCTTGCGAATGAGTGCAGTCGTCCCATCCCTTCTTAGAGATAAGCTAACATCATTCCAACAAGCTTGTTTTCCCCTACATTTTACAGTTTCAACTTATTTCGTTATTGAATAGAAAACCAGTTGTACTGTATCTCATTTATTATGTGTTAAGCAAATTTTAATAATTTGTATTCATTTCGTTCTTCTCATAGAATCTGGATTAGTGGTATCTGAGTGGTCTGCTCCTTATCGTCTTAATGCATTTCCCCAATGAGGTCATGGTACAAATAATTGGGTCTCGAGCATGTTTCTCGTGAGGAAAAAATATCTCGAATGCCAAAGAAACTTCTCATGGAAGGAAAAATGAAATATGACAGTATAGGATATCCTTTCAAAATTTTACTTGAGGAATCCCTCATGTAATAGAGGAACGCGATGATGGATAGTTTCGCACAAATCCTTTGGTGGCTACCAACAGGCGACGCGTCTTCCTCGAGCGAAGGCACCGCCCCCTTCAAGATACAAATAAAATTTGATCTATTTATATTTGAAGATCATATAGACACAAATGTTGTATACAAGTGGTTGAATCTACTAGAAGGGTATTTTTTTGTCCATAACTTTTCGAATAGAGAAAATATTACTTTTTCACTCCTGAAAGTCATTCACCATGTCAAAGATTGGTGGGAAACTTTCTGTGAGAAAAAGGAAATAGAGGAACCCTCACTATTTATAGTCACGACCACCTGGGAATCTTTCAGGGATGCTACTAAGGAACAATACTACCCTATCAGAAGTTATTATGACTTGTATACCTAATGGACCACACTACGTTAAGAAAGAGACCAAGCAGTGCCAGAGTTCAAAAATATCTTCCATACCTTGCACACCAAGTTAGGTATCAAAGATTCATATAAAAATATGGTTCTCAAGTATTACAGTGCTTTACATAGATACATCCATACCGAAATGGAATTTCTGGACATCTTGTTCTTGGGCACAGCCTACCGATATGTCATCAAAATCGAGCAGAAGATCAAACAAAAGACACGAAAATTTGGGCCTAGGAACCCCTCACAGTAAAAGTTAGGAAGGGGTGGCCCCAACCCACAGAACAAAGGACAGAGTAAATATGGACAATATCAGGACAACCAATCCAAGCCACAAGAAAAGAAGGACACTGAAAAGACAAAGAAAGATACCAGAAAGTGGTGCGACTTCCATAAAATCCCTTGGCATAACACTACTGACTACCACTCAAAGAAGTCGTTGGTGGATGAAGTGAAAGCCTCTGAATCAGATGCGGGTTTTGAATCTGAGTTAGAACCATAAAGGGGAAGATGGATCATTGACGCGGAACCCAGTGCAACTGTTTCTATCACCAAGCTCCAGCTTGGTGAACTAGAAGAGCCAGAAGAAGGTGAGTGCCTCTTCCATTCACAGATGTGGGTAAAAGGCACCCCACTACACTTCATCCTTGACAGAGGTAGGCAGAAGAACCTCATCTTAGTAGAGATCATCAAGCGACTAGCCATTCTGACAACACCACACTCACAACCCTAAACCATTGGATGGCTATTCCAAGGAAGCGATCTCTATGTCAGCCAACAATGTTGACTATCGTACGCCATCAATTCCTTCAAAGACGAGGTATTGTGTGATGTTTCTCCTCTCTAAGTTTATAATGTTATTTTGGGCCAACCTTATTTATGGAAACATTATGTTGTATATGATTCTAGGCCTCATAGTGTTATTATTAATTTGAACATGAAATTGTACAAGATTCCTGAGGAAGTCCCCCTAGTGCTATTTCCTTGATATCTGCCAAGAAATGTAGGAAGGTCATCTCTCAGACCAGGAAATTTGTATTCTTCATGATTCTCTCTCAAAGTGAGATAACGATCGCATCGACATCGAGGGCCTCCGCGATTGATCGCTCCACACAACAAAAGCAAGTGTATAAGGTCATGGAACAATACTTAGATATGTTCTCCTCTCCTATCAGGGTACCTCTGCACTAACAAGTCAAGCATCCCATAGATTTGACCCCAAGCACATCGCTAGCCAATGGGTTGATCTATCTCGGATCTCTGTTATAAAATGAGGAGATCAAGAGGAAAATCCAAGAATTTATCCACAAGGGGTACATACATCCCATATCATCGCCTTGTGGGAGCCCAATCGTGTTGGTGTAGAAGAAATATGGGACCCGATGACTCTACATTAATTAGAGGGCCCTCAATAAAATCACATTCTGAAACTGGTACCCAATTCCCCAAATCGACGACCTCCTTCATCAGTTCATGGGGGACAAATACTTTAGTAAGATTGATATGAAGTCTGTCTACCACCAGGTCCCAATAGAACAAACAAATGTATGGAAGACCAACTTCAAGTCAAAAGAGGGTCTTTTTGAATGGTTGGTCATGCCCTTTGGTTTGAAAAATGCTCCAAAATTGTTTTATGAGGATGATGGATGATATCCTACAACCTTTAACGAATAATTTTGTAGTGGTGTATATGGATGACATCCTCATATACAACAAGACTTGGGAGGAACACTTGCATCATATTCAACATGTTTTGCACACCCTGGGACATCACAAACTATATCCAAACTTGGAAAAATGCTCCTTCGGCATGGACAGGGTCAATTGTACATAGGATACATCATTGATCGACATGGTGTGCATGTGTATCCAGCCAAAATCTAGGGCATCCATGACTGGCCAGCCCCAACCACACTCACTAAACTTCAGAGCTTCTCGGGCCTTACCAATTTCTATCACAGGTTCGTGTTGGGATTCTCTCATATCGCATGGGCCCTCACCCAAGTAACCAGGGGTGGCGGTAAGAAACATTTGTGTGGGGCCTATCCCAACAACAATCCTTTGATGACTTGGAAAAGCGTTTGTGATCATCCCTAGTACTTTCATTACCAGACCTGCAACATCCCTTTGAGATTCAGACAAATGCTTCAGACTATGTTGTGGGCGTCATTCTCACTCAACACGGATACCCTGTGGAATATCATAGTGAGACACTATCATATGTTTTCCATAAGTAGCCTACTTACAACAAAAAAATTTACTCCATTGTGCAAGCTTACTGCCAGTGGAGACATTACATTCATGGGAAGGAGACAGTCATCCACACTAATCACAAGCCACTACAGTTCATGCAGACGCAAGGAAAATTGCATAATGACCTCCATCAGAAGTGGTCCACACACTTACAATAGTTCCACCTCAACATCAAGTATAAAACAAAAAGTACCAACTGAGTTGTTGATTGCCTCAACAGACCTCTAGTCGTGGCACTCACCATAGTGCTAGACTCTTGCGGACATGAGACCTACGGATGGCCCCACCTCTATGAGATAGACCCTGAATTATCCATAACTGTTGGCACAGGGGTAGACCCATGGTTCAACGCTTCAATAATGCACCAAAAAAACCCTAACTACCAACCCTTTTGGCAACAACTATGAAGCAGATGAAGTCTCACCTGAGGTAGAGGCAGGGGTGGTTGCAGGACTCCAATGTCTACAACCTTAGTTGGGACACAGATATGTGATTACAATACTCTAAAAAATCACTTAGCAGATAAATTTATTTAGTATTTGGCCTCTGTTTACAGTACAGATAAACCGTAATTACAGAGCAGTGCGGTATTCACCCAGATTTAATTATTCAAGAAGTAAGCATAAAGAAACAGATCAGATCTAGAATCTTATTCATATCATTAGGCACTAAGATTATCATATTCATCTAAGCATTCATTATTCCACTAATAATTAATCACATAAACAATATAGAAACTATAATGCACAAAGTAACCATGACACGGGATATATGTGGTTCACCCCAATGTGGGGCTACATCCACCAACTCTTCTCTTACTTATTATCTTCTGTGAAGCTTCTTACAGTCACAGAGCATCAAAAACCCTACTCCACAGAGGACTGGAGATCTGCGCACACCTCGCCAGATCCTCCTTCCCTGAGATAGATTCAAGGAGAAAGCCTTCCTATAGTCTTCACATAACTTTCCTACAATCCCTTGCACTTAGCTCTGCAAGTTCTCAACACAATGTGCACAAAGAATCATAACCATTCCCACTTAGCTTACAATAGGCTTGACTAGCTCTCTACTTACATCGCCTAGCTTTCTATTTATACATTAAAAAATTGGACTAAACATTGGTAAACCCATGGGCCAACATCCCCATACCCGTTACATAAGCCCAAAACCCAAAAATCCATAAACAAGGGGCCGAGATCCCGTGATCTCCACTTCGAATTATGCTCCACCTTCGACAGCCTGTCGAAGTCCCAAAATAGGTCAAACCTGACCAAGGATCTCCAAAACATGGTCAAGAGCCAACAGGCCCCCAACACTCACCTGTGAATCATCCCGAGTCACTCTTATCTAGGTAATTCTGCCTCAAAAGCCTCGAGCTTAGCTCTAGATTCTTGGAACTGTTGTTGCACCAAGGCCTCCTGCTCGTCGAACTCTTGAATAATGGCCTCAATGATAGGTTCCTCTAAAAACTTTTCCATTGAAGTGACTACTTGTTCCATCTATGCTCGTCATCCTCCAATCTCCTTAAATAGTTCACAATCTCCATCCTGGATGGGCTGGAGCTTCTGAATTACTTCCATGACTTTGATTTGTATGGAATGGACCTGTTGTTGAGCGGTGCATTGTTCTTGGGATATTTTCATCCTCTCAATTGCTGATAGGAGTTTCAACTACGTCTGTACTGTTGATGCTTGCTTCTTTGCCTCCTGGATTTGTGACTCCAGTGTCTTCAGTTCAGGTTTCTCAATAAGTCACTCATAAGTATGCACATTTCTACAGCTAAATTGTTTACATTCCCAAGTGAATTCTTTGATTCTCTCAACTGCACTCTGGGCAGTTGCTTCTCTTCAGTCTCGTACTTCCTACAAAGTGCTTGGAACTATTTGTAGCTCTAGTTTTGTGACTCTCTATTGAAGCTGTTGAATGGCTTCAGCAAGATTCTCCACTTGATTCTCTACTCGGTCTTCCTCCATTTTCTCTAAGCCTGTCACATAGCGAAGTGCTCTGCAGACTGCTTCTTTGACTCTAATTTTCTCTGCGATCAAATTTTATTTCTCTTCTTGGATTTTCGCTATATCCTCTTTGAACTTGGTTTGGAGGTCGTCCTTCTCCTGTTGCGCAACTCAGTGTTTCTCTATCACTTCCTCTTGTTCTTTCTTCAGGGCCATTGTGGCATGTTCCTTTTCTTCCTGAATGTGATGAAGGCAAGCTTCGGTCACGTTGGCTATTCTGCTAAGTTGGGAAGGCTCATCTCCCAACTCTGTTTCATCTGATGACGGGGGTGCACTGGACACTGTGCGGCTGGAGTGAAGGTCTTGTTTTACACCTCTTAGCTCTGTCTCAATTCTATCATCCATGGCTTCTTTCTTGAATTCATTTTTCTTCAAAATGTCTTTCGAGGCATCTCATACAACTGCGATAATGAATTCGAAGTCATCAAGCATGAGCACAGTCTGCAACTTGGTCTTACTAGCTCTGGACTTCTTCTACGATGTAGATTTCGTGGGCGAAACCTTTCTTTTATTAGATGGATCTGCCTCTTCAAGGGAGTTCCTAGGTGGTGTTACTTCGCCCTGCTTCCTCTCTTCTTCTTCCCCTTCTTTCTCTCCTTAATAGACTTCATCATATCCTCCTCCGGTAGATGAATCGGACGTAGTTTCTTCTGATGCTCTATGTATTTCTTGTACGTCTTCCTTCCTTTTATTCCTACTATTGCTTGGTGCATCATACTATGCACAAGTACCCACCAGATTTCCAATGAGGTCTGGGTCGAATAGTTCTACCTGGTTGACTGGTATAAGGAACTCTGTGGGCCATTCCTTAGTGATTTCTTCTAGGTCCTCCTCTGTGAGCTTGTAGTAGGATTAAAGCTCTTATTTACTTTCATTTGCGCATGCAATAATAAAGTAAAATCCTTATCTGTGTGGAACTTCATAAGGGACTTGAACCTATCCAGGTTGTTTAATGTCATATGAGGGAAAGACTCAATGGCCCTCTTTAGTTGCAGGTAGTATGTATGGAATATTGCGCTTGAATACCATTGTTTCCCCATATCGCTCGAATACCAGAGCGTGGTGGAATTCATAGCGAGCAGTTTGAATGACTCAATGTCAGGGAAGGTTGCACCTTCCAGCATCTCCCAAGCAGTAAAAACGATGAGGATCAACAGCCAACTAAAATGGAACTCATAGCCTTGATCCTAAGCTTCGCGACAATCCACTTCTAGTTGGTTGACTAAGTAACTAGCCCAGTTCATCTAGATTCCTTCCACGCATTTCCCAGCGAGGTCAACGACAAACCCTGTGACCTATGTGGGTCTGTTCTTTCAGACTTTCTTACAAGAAATCAACTGGCAAGCAAGGCACACTGCGCCATTCTAAATGGAGGTTATGTTGTAGCCTTGCATCCACTTCTCTACATCATCGTAGGTATTTTTAATGTCCCCCACCTCTTGATGAAGAGGTTTGGGAAGACTTAGTATTCTAGGCATCCCCACTAGGCCATAGTCTCACACAGAGGGGAAAATTCAACCAAACTAATGTTATATTCTTAAGTTGACTTAGTGAAAGGGTAAAAAGAGTTAAAAAGTTAACTCAATGAAGGAATAGAAGCATTGGAGGTTTATTTAAGAGTTAAACCTAGGGGTTAACTTAACTCAATAGAGAAACAGAAAAAAGGTATAAAGAGAAGGCTAGGGCGCACCTCTCAAATCATCTTGGATATTTGGTATTTTCTTGTTGATGCTCTTGAGCATACAGTTTTGAGGGTTTTGATATTACAAACCCTAGTGAACAACTCAATGGTAAAATATTCCACTCACCTTGTTCCAAGCTTTGTCTCAGGGATGAAATACTCAACCCACACCATTCTACATCCATCATCTATTTAGGAGGATTAGCAGGCCCGTACCAGTTGGATCAACAGAGTCGTACCAGCTAGGGTTTTCCAGTAAGGTCGCACCAGTTGATGAAGAAGAGTTCGATCCAACCCATAGAAGAATCTTTGGAGGTTTTTAGCATTAGGGTTTTTCTTACAGGCCCTGGCTTATCATTTTTTAGGCTTCTTGGAGGAGTTATGACATCCCTATCAATTGTTTGCATGTTGGGACGATTTCAAGAGGAAGGGGGACTATTTGGTGATTCCGTATTTCTCAGATCTAGGAGGCCATAGGCTATATCTGATATTGAAACTTCTCTCAGGGTTTTATGGTTTCCCTATCTATAATCCTAGAGAGTTTCAGGAGATTTAGAGCCCTCATTCAACTAGGACGAATTATTGTCCATATTCAGGGTTTCAGGAGTGTCGTACTAGTTTAGGTTTTCTACAGTTTGAGGAGGAATCTTTAGTGTTTGGGATCCATACTTTAGGGAGGGGATATCATTGCCTTGATCTATTATTAGGAGGAGTTTGGAAGAATTTTCGGGTCTTCATCTTCAGGAGGTTCGAACCCTTGGTATCCATTGTTTTTAGCAGGTTGTACCAACAACTTTAGGTTTTGCTTAAACCCTAGTTTTGAAGTTGAGCATTCATCTTCTATTACAGCCTTTGGGAGGCTTGATTTGTATCTCCAGGAGAATTTTGTATGCATCTCATATGTTGTCTTGAAGCCATCTGAAGCTATTCCAGATCTTCTTCTACATTTGTATCAGGTGATTTCTTTTTTATAATAAAGTTCAAATCTTGCTTGTGGTTCCTGTCTTGTGTATTATTAAAGATCTTCATATGAAGAATGATTCTTGTATAAATTGTGGCTGAATAAATGAATAAACCCTAGGGCTAAAATCTTGATGGCCAACCTACACACATAACAGTAAATAATTAAATCAGGGTTAGTTAGTGTTTAGAAGAAACAAAATTGGCTTGGGAACATTACAGTGGCATCCGAGCTCTGATCCTCCAAACCTGTGAGGATTAGTGCATGCAGAGGTACAGTGGCATCTTTATGGGAAGAAGAAAAAAGAAGACCATTGAAAATGAAGCCGAAATGGAGGGTTCAGGAGATGGCTTTGAGCCATAGGGCTTGGCTTACTTGGAAGATGAATTTCATAAAACCCTAAACCATACAGAAAGCACCTTGGTCCATCACTTACAGGAAAACCAAGAAACAAACCGGAAGGGACAAGCCGAAATCATTGAGACCTTGAAAAAGGTAGATGGAAATCTGAAGAAGATTGATGAGAACCAGACTCAGATAACTCAACTATTGATGCAGATGACTCATTAGGGGAAAGAACCTGAGACATATGGAAACAAAGAGGTTGGTGGATCCCATGGTGAAAATAGGTATAATCTCGAGAAGACTCCCAGGTCTGAAGGAAGCTAAGGAGGGGGTACGTCATATGGATAGATGGGTAGCAGGGCTAACCCTAGACCGTACTTACCTACATTCACGGATGAACAAGTGCAACAGGTGTAGGTGGATGAATTTGTTGAGAAAATGGCACAGTGTACTAGGGAGTACCATGGCTTGGATATGATAATTCAAAGGTAGATGTCCCTGGATCAATACTGCCAACTCAAGTTTAGAAACAAGCCCAAGCCAAGCCATAGGAGCAATTATGATTTTGAATGAAGAGCATGGAATATGTAAATCCCATACTTTGATGGTACAACCAATATGACAACACAAGCATGGGTACATAAGTTGGATACTTATCTGCAGCTCAATCCCATGAGGGATATGGAAGCCATCAAATTTTCCACTATGTATTTGGATGGACAAGATCATGACTTGTGGTATCATGGACTCACCACACTAGGCCAAAATCAGATAATGACCTACACAAGGTTCACTTAGAGACTCCTTGACAGATTTGATCAAGGGGATCCTGAGCTGCACTGCAGGGAGCTCACACAACTCAGGAAAATAGGAGCAAAAAAGGTATACATTGAAGAATTCTAGAGGCTAACACTCATGGTGCAGGATATATCACCAACCAAACTTATGATTATTTTTACTGAAGGGTTGATGGAACCCTTTAAGGGTTGGGTAAATGATTTTAAGTCTACCAATCTACAAGATGCTATTTGGAGGATGAGGAACCTAGGACCATCTTCCAAACCAAAATTTGTGCCTAGACCACCTCTTAATACTGGAGGAAGAGATCAGAGACCTCTAATGAACCAGGGAGGATGTGACCCAAGGGGGTTTGACAGGGGTCATGGAAGAATGGATGATAACACCAGGAGGGAAATGAAAAGGAAGAAACTCTTCTTCACTTGCAAAGAACCATGGAACCCATCACACAAGTGCATGGGCCCTGGTCAAGTTCACTGCATAGATGTGACTTCAGACAATGAGGAAGTGGAAGATTGTGGCCAAATACAAAACATGGAGGCTGAAACCATAGAGAAAGTAGAAGAGGAGTTCATAGGACAAGAAAATACGACTGAGGGGAAAGCCACCTTGGCATCTATCAGCGGGGTGCCCAAACTTAACACCTTCAGGATGAGAGGAGGCTTGCATGGGTAGAAGGTATCAATGTTGATTGATGGGGGAGCCTCTCACAACCTCATTGACTTTGCATTGTTGAAGAGGAGGCATATACCCACAGTGTAATTTGAAGGGTTCAAGTTGGAGGTAGCAGGTGGAAGCACTATTCCTTGTGACAGGTACATTCCAGGTATGAAGCTTACATTGGGTAGGCATGAGTTGATACAAGACGTCTATGTGATGGACCTTCTAGACACTAACATAATCCTTGGAGTTCAGTGGCTCAGTACATTGGGGCTTATCACCACCAACTACAAGACCACAGAGATGTCTTTTATAGAGGAGGGTGGACGAAAGGTAGTGCTCTGAGGCATGACAGGTAATTCTTCCAAGGTAGTTATATTCAAGAGGATGGAATCCATCTTTAGGAGAGAGGAGATCATGTATGAAGATAAATGTAGGATTTTGACACATCTGGATGAACATGGTAAGGTTCACTACACTCCAAAAATCCAAGAGATCATTGAAAAACACAAAAAAGTGTTTGGGTTGATTCCCCCATGGGTGCCACCAGAAAGGGGGTTTGAGCATATCATTGAGCTAGAGACATCAGCTAAACCGGTCATCACCACACCATATAGGCATCCGAAGAGGTATAAATATGAGATAGAGAAATCCATCAAGGAGCTTTTGGACATGGGGCACATCAGGCCGAGCTCTAGCCCTTTTGCTTCTTGAGTAGTGTTGGTCAAGAAAAAATATGGAACTATGCGTATGTGCATTGAGTTCCAGGATTTGAATAAAAAGACAATAAAAAACAAGTATCATATACCAAGGATTGATGATTTATTGGACAAACTGCATAGAACTGTCTATTTCACAAAAATTGACCTATGCTTTGGCTACCATCAAATCAAGATAAGGGAGGAGGACATCTTGAAACCTTCTTTCAGATGTCATTATGGTCATTATGAGTTCTTGGTGATGCCCTTTAGGTTAACCAATGCCCCAACCATGTTCCAATATTGTATTAACCATGTCTTCAACAAGTAGTTGAGGAAACATCTTTTCATATTCTTTGATGATTTTCTCATTTATAGCAGGAAGTGGGAGTAACACCTTAAACATGTGAATCAAATTTTATCTATCATTGAGGAGCAGTCACTTTATGCTAAAGAGTGCAAATGTGGGTTTGGAATGACAGAGGTCCTTTACTTGGGACACATCATCGGAGCAAAGGGGGTATAGGTACATTAGGAGAAAATTAGAGCCATTATGGAGTGGCCTACTCTTAAGACACTCAGAGAATTAAGGGGATTCCTAGGAATGCGCACCTATTACAAGAAATTTGTCAAAGGATTGTCTCAATTGTGTGCACCCTTAACCGATTTGAGTAAGAAGGGTTCCTTTAGATGGAGTGAGGAGGCTCAATTCAGGTTTGATAAGATTAAAAAGGTGATGAGCATGTGCCCAGTATTAGCTCTACCATATTTCGGCAAGCCTTTTACCTTGGAGTGTGATGCCTCAGGAGAAGGTATAGGGGCCATACTGATGCAGGACAGGCACCCTCCTACCTATGAGAGCCAAAACCCCAGGGGACCTGAGCTACTTTACAACATTTATGACAAAGAAATGTTGGCCATCATGCACACACTGGCCAAATTCAGGCATTACCTAGTAGGTGCACGGTTTGTGGTAAAATCAGATCATAACCATCTTAAGTATCTCTTGGAGCAGAAAGACTTAAATGAAAGGAAGCAAAAATGGGTAAGTAGAATATAGGCCTATGAATTTGACATTGAATTTTTCAAAGGGAAGAAGAACACGGTGGTTGATGCATTGTCCAGGAGGCCATAAATTTATTCCATGTCAAACATATATGTTGACTGGAAGGACCACTTGGTGATGGAGTATGCAAGGTATCAGTTTGCTTGTTAGCTAATGGAAGGGAAAGTACAAGATGATAAATTCAGAATTATTGATGGCATCATCTATTACAAGGGCCGAATATTTTTGGTTCCTAGATCAGCCTTCAAGGCCAAAGTGTTGCATCCATGTCATGACTCACCAATGGCAGGGCACCAAGGAATTGGTAATATATATAGGTAGATGTGAGAAAGTTTCTCGTGGAAGGTCCCCAAGGAGTATGTAATGAGGCATGCCAAGGATTGTACTACGTGCCAGGAGAACAAGGATGAGCACACTCACCCAAAAGAACTACTGCAACCCCTACCTATCACGGAGCACAAGTGGGAAAGCATATCCATGGATTTCATCACAAGGTTTCCAAGGATGTAGGTAAAAGACTGTATTTTTGTAGTGGTGGAGAGGTTGATGAAGTTTTCACTCTTCTTCTCCATAGCCACAGACTTCATCCCAAAACAGGTGGATGAACTATTTTTCAGGGAGATCTTCAGACTTCACAGCCTACCCAAGACCATTGTTAGTGACAGGGATAGCAAGTTCATGAGTACATTCTTCCAGGAGTTGTTCAGGCTAGTTGGTACGTCTTTGACCCCTAGTACCATCTATCACCCTCAGACGGATGGAAAGACCGAGATAGTCAACCAATGGGTGGAAGGCTATCTCAGGAATTATGTGGCAGGGAAGTAGAATGTGTGGGTCAGGTGGTTTCACTTAGGAGAATACTGCTACAACACTACCCATAACATGTCATTAGGCATGACACCATTGAGGGAATTATACAGCTATGATCCACTCTCTTTTGTGGAGACTTCTTTTGGTGATAGAAAGGCACCGATGGTACAGGATTGGGTACAACATAGTCAAGACATCCTTAGAGAGATGAAGGATCATCTACAGAGAGCACAAAACCAGCATAAGGTCCAAGTAGATAAGCACAGAGTTGAGCATATATTTGAGGTTGGTCACTTATTCTATCTAAGGCTCCAACCATACAGGTAGGCTTCTATAAAAAGAAGTGGAGTAGATAATCTACAACCACGTTTCTTTGGACACTACAGGATCAATAGGAAGATAGGGATTGTAGCTTATGAGCTGGAACTTCCACGAGGTAGCAGGATACATAATGTCTTCCATGTATCCTTCCTGAAGAGGGCCATCAGCTAACACATCACACCCATTGAGGTGTTTCCTCCCTTGGACGAAGAGGGGAAACTTGTTTTGATTCCAGAAGAGATACTGGAGGTTTAGGAGAAGAGGATCAGGAAAAGAAGCATAAAAGAGTACCTGATCAGATGGAAGGATCTACCCATTGAGGGTGCCACATGGGAGAATGAACAGGTGGTATGTGAGACAGGTTTAGAATTGCTTGAGGAAAAGCAATTTCTAGCAGGGGAGACTGTAATGTCCCCCACCTCTTGATGAGGAAGTTTGGGAAGACTTAGTGGTCTAGGCATCCCCACTAGGCCATAGTCTCACACAGAGGGGAAAATTCAACCAAACTAATGTTATATTCTTAATTTGAATTAGTGAAAGGGTAAAAAGAGTTAAAAAGATAACTCAATGAAGGAATACAAGCGCTGGAGGTTGAGTTAGGATTTAACCCTAGGGGTTAACTTAACTCAACAAGGAAACAAAAAAAATGTATAAAGAGAAGGCTAGGGTGCACCTCTCAAATCATCTTGGATATTTGGTATTTGCTTGTTGATGCTCTTGAGCATACAGTTTTAATGTTTTTGATATTACAAACCCTAGTGAAAAACTTAGTGGTGAAAGATTCCACTCACCTTGTTCCAAGATTGGTCTTAGGGATGAAATACTCCACCCACACCATTCTACATCCATCATCCATTCAGGAGGATTAGCAAGGACGTACTAGTTGGATCAACAGGGTTGTAGCAGCTAGGGTTTTCCAGCAAGGGCTCACTAGTTTAGGGAGAAGAGTTTGATCCAACCCATAGAACAAGCTTTGGAGGTTTTCAGCATTAGGGTTTTTCTTGCAGGCCCTTGCTTATAAGTTTGGAGGATTCTTGGATGAGTTATCATGTCCCTATCAATTTCCTATAGGTTGGGACGGTTTCAAGAGGAAGGGGGAAAATTTGGTGATTCGGTATTTCTCAGATCTAGGAAGCCATAGGCCAGATCTGATATTGAAACTTATCTCAGGGGCTTATGGTTGCTTGATCTATCATCCTAGAGAGTTTTAGGATATTCAAATCCCTCATTCATCTACGCCGAATTATTGGCCATATTCAAGGTTTCAAGAGGGTCATACCAGTTTAGGGTTTTTGCAGTTTGAGGATGAAGCTTCAGTGTTTGGGCTCCATACTTCAAGAGGGAGCTATCATTGACCTGATCTATCAATAGGAGGAGTTTGGCACCATTTTGGGGTCTTCATATTTAGGAGGGATGAACCCTTGGTATCCATTGTCTTCAGCAGGCCGTACCAACAACTTGAGGGTGAGGCTGGAACCCTAGTTTTACAGTTGAGAGTTCATCTTCTATTACAACCTTTGGGAGGATTTTTTTGTATCTCTGGGATAATTTTGTATGCATCTCATATGTTATCTTGAAGCCATCTCAAGATATTCCAGATCTGCTTCTACATTTGTATCAGGTGCTTTCTTTCTTATAATAAAGTTCAGATCTTGCTTGTGGTTCCTATCTTTTGTATTATTGAAGATCTTCATGTGTGGAATGCTTCTGGTATAAATTGTGGCTGAATAAATGAATAAACCCTAAGGAAAAAATGTTGATGGCCAACCTGCACACATAACAATAAACAATTAAATCAGGGTTACTGATACGATTGTAATGTTCCCAAGCCAATTTTTTTTCTTCGAAACACTAACTAACCCTAATTTGATAAAAAAAAGTTGCCCCTCTTCGTCCAAGGGACGCAAAACCTCAATGGGTGTGATGTGTTGGTTGATGGCCCTCTTCAAGTAGGATACATGGAAGACATTGTGTATCATGCTGCCATGTTGAAGCTCCAGCTCATAAGCTATGACCCCTATCCTCTTGCTGATCCTGTAGGGTCTAAAGAAACATGGTTGTAGCTTCTCTGCTCTGCTTCTTTTTATAGAAGCCTGTCTGTATGGTTGGAGCCTTAGATAGACTAAGTCACCAACATCAAAGGTACGCTCAAATTTGTTCTTATCTGCTTGGACCTTTTTTTTTTTTTGGGCTCTGTGTAGATGATCCTTTAGCTCTCTAAGGATGTCTTGAATATATTGTACCCAATCCTATACCATCGGTGCCCTATTGTCACCAAAATAAATTTCCACAAAAGAGAGTGGATCATAGCTAAATAATTCCCTGAATGGTGTCATGCCTATGGACATGTGATGGGTGGTGTTGTAAAAGTATTATCCTAAGTGCAACCACTTGACCCATGCTTGTTGTTTCCCTGCCACATAATTCCTGAGATATCCTTCCACCTATTTGTTGACTATCTCGGTCTGTCCATCCGTCTAAGGGTGATAGCTAGTATTAGGGGGGAAAATCCGTACCAACTATCCTAAAAAAATCCTACCAAAATGTACTCATGAACATGCTATCCATGTAACTTACAATGTTATTGGTTAGGCCGTGCAGTCTGAAGATCTCCCTGAAAAATAGTTCGGCTATCTGTGTTGCGTTGAAGTCTATGGCTATGGAGAAGAAGTGTGAAAACTTCGTCAACCTATCCACCACTACAAAAATGCATTATTTTTGCCTGCATCCTTGGGATCCCTATGATGAAATCCATGGATATGCTTTCCCACTTCTTCTCTAGGATGGGTATGGGTTGCAGTAGTCCTGTCGGGTGAGTGTGCTCATCCTTGTTCTCCTGGCACGTAGTACACTCCTTGACTTGCCTCATTACATCCTCCTTGAGGCCCTTCCACGAGAACCTTTCTCTCACCTACCTGTATGTCTTACCAATTCCTTGGTGCCCTACCATTGGTGATTCATGACATGCCTGCAACACTTTTTCCTTGAAGGTTGATCTAGGAACCAAGAATATTTGGTCCTTGTATTAGATGAGGCCATCAATAATTCTGAAGTTATCATCGTGTACTTGCCTGCCCATTAGCTGACAAGAAAATGGATCCCTTGCATACTCCGTCACCAAGTGGTACTTCCAGTCAATAGATATGTTTGACATGGCATAAAGGGATGGCCTCCTGGACAATGTATCAGCCACCATGTTGTTCTTACCTATGAAAAATTCAATGTCAAATTCGTAGGCCTGTATTATGCTTACCCATTTATATTTCCTTTCATTTAAGTCTTTCTGCTCCAAGATATGCTTAAGACTATTATGATATGATTTTACCACAAACTGTGCACCTACCAGGTATTTCCTGAATTTCACCAATGCATGCATGATAGCCAGCATTTCTTTGTCATAAATGTTGTAAAGTAGATCAGGTACCCTGAGTTTTCGGCTCTCATAGCCAAGAGGGTGCTTGTCCTGCATCAGTATGACCCATATACCTTCTCTTAAGGAATCACACTCCAAGGTAAAAGGCTTGCTGAAATATGGTAGAGCTAAGACTGGGCACATGCTCATCACCTTTTTCATCTTATCAAACATGAATTGAGCCTCCTCACTCCATATAAAGGCCCCCTTCTTAGTCAAATCGACCAAGGGTGCACACAGCTGAGATAATACTTTGACAAATTTCCTGTAATAAGTGTGCATGCCTAGAAATCCCCTTAATTCTGTGAGTGTCTTAGGAGTAGGCCACTCCATAATGGCTTTGATTTTCTCCTCATGTACCTGTACCCCCTTTGCTCCGATGATGTGTCCCAAGTAAAGGACCTTTGTCATTCCAATTTCACATTTGGACTCTTTAGCATAAAGTGACTGCTCCTCCATGATAGATAAAATCTGATCCACATGCTGAAGATGTTCCTCCCACGTCCTACTATAAATGAGAAAATCATCAAAGAATACCAAAAGATGTTTCCTCAACTAATTGTTGAAGACATGGTTCATACAATATTGGAACATGGTTGGGGCATTGGTTAACCCAAAAGGAATCACCAAGAACTCATAATGACCATAATGACATTTGAAATCAGTTTTTGGGATGTCATCCTCCCTCATGTTGATTTGATGGTAGCCAAAGCATAGGTCATTTTTTGTGAAATAGACAGGTCCATGCAATTCATCCAACAAATCATCAATCCTTGGTATAGGATACCTGTTTTCTATTGTCTTTTTATTCAAAGCCCAGAAGTCAATGTACATGCACATAGTTCCATATTGTTTATTGACTGACACTACTAAAGAAGAAAAAGGGCTAGAGCTCGGCCTGATGTGCCCCATTTCCAAAAGCTCCTTAATGGCTTTCTCTATCTTATCTTCATACTTCTTTGGATGCTTGTATGGTGTGGTGATGACCAGTTTAGCTCCTATCTATGTCTGAATGATATGCTCAAACCCCCTGTCTAGTGGCACCCTTGGGGGAATCAGCCCAAATAGTTTGTTGTGTTTGTCAATGATCTCTTGAATTTGTGGAGTGTAGTGAAACTTACCCTACTTATCCACATTTTCTGAAATCCTACATTCAGTTGCATACATGATCTCCTCTCTCCTGAATATGGCTTCCATCCTCTTGGTCGTAACTACCTTGGAAGAATTAAATGTCATGCCTAGGAGCACTACATTTTGTCCACCCTCCTCTGTAAAAGACATCTACATGGTCTTGTAGTTGGTGTTGATAGGCCTCAATGTACTAAGGTTGGTAGGCGTAAAACCTTTTACCCAACACTTCAAGCGTTCCATCAACCCTTCAGTAAAAAACATCATAAGTCCGGTTTGTGATATATCTTGCACCATGAATTTTATTCTCTGGAATTCTTCGATGTATACCTCTGTTGTTCATGTTTTCTTGAGTTGTCTGAGCTCCTGGAAGTGTAGCTTAGGATCCCCCTGATCAAATATGTCAATGAGTCTTTGAGTGAACTTTATGTATGTCACTATCTCATTGCGGCCTAGTGTGGTGAGTCCATGATACCACCAGTCATGAGATTTTCCATCCAAATACATAGTGGAAAATTTGATGGCTTCCATATCCCTCATGGGATTGAGCTACAGATAAGTATCCAACTTTTTTACCCATGTATGTGCTATCATCTTGGCGGTACCATCAAAGTATGGGAGTTCTATCTTCCCTGCTCTTCGTTCAAACTCATAATTGTTCCTATGGTTTGGCCTGGGCTTGCTTCTAAACTTGAGTTGGCAGTATTGATCTAGGGACATCTGCCTCTGAATTATCATAAAGCCTATCGAGGGTGTCCAGTGTCATATGAGGGAAAGACTCAATGGACCTCTTCAACTGCAGGTAGTATGTATGGAATATTGCATTCGACTGCCATTGTTTACCCATATCGCTTGAATACCAGAGCGTGGTGACATTCGCAGCAAGCAGTTCGAATGGCTCAATGTCAGGGAAGGTCACACCTTCCAACATCTCCCAAGAAGTAAACATGATGAGCATCAACAACCAACTAAAATGGAACTCAAAGCCTTAATCCTGAGCTTCGCGGAAATTGACTTCTAGCTAGTTGACTAAGTAACTAGCCCAATTCATCTGGAGTCCTTCCATGCATTTCCTAGCGAGGTCAACGACAAACCCCGTGAATTGCGTGGATATGTTCTTTCAAACTTTCTTACAAGAAATCAACTAGAAAGCAAGGCGCACTGCGCCATTCTGAATGGAGGCTACCTTGTAGCCTCACATCCCCTTCTCTACATCATCATAGTTATCTTTAATCCTCTGATCCAAGGCGCGGTCTGCAGCCTTCCCTTTGTAAAAGTATTATGGGTCAGGTCCTTTCATGCTCAATCTGGTGATCCTATGCATCAGTGCCAGATCGATGGTGATACGCCTATCCAACCACAAACAACCACCATGGAAGCATGACAACAAGATCTTAACACACATGTTAACCTTGTGGTGCCTTCCAAAATGTGGTTTCTTCATCACGTTCAAGATAGTGGACCTCGCGATGTCCATGGTACACGGATGGGGGATGATCTTTGACTTCTTCCCCTTCGTTCTAGTCAAATATCTATGTGGGGAAATCATGCCAAAGCTCTTGCGATCTCCCAGATTATAATCACTAATCTTCAAGGTTGGAATCCTCTCCAACTATGGTTTGACTGTGTGTATTTCCTTTGGGAGGTACGCAATGATGACTATGTAGTCGAATTCCCTTGGGACACTATCATGACTCACCACACCAGTCAGGGGTGGGATGTAGTTGGGTAGGATGGATGGGATTAACTTCACATTCTCCAAGTCATCTCGATGCTTAGTTCTTTTCTCGGCCACAGAATGGGATGGTCTAGATCCATGAGCAGTCGATGGAGAGGCTTGCACTCCTCTCATCGATTAAGCTTGAGCTCCTACGAACATCACCTTCTCAGCCATTAGATTAACTAGAATTTCCTTTACTGACTTTTCTACTGCGCTAATGTCATCCGACATGCATGCTTGAGATCGAATATCTCAAGTTAATGAAAAAATACTCAATGCAATAGAATGGATGGCGAGGTCTTAATGATCACTGTGCGAAATCGACTAGTTCTCTCTGGGCTTAGATAATCACAATTGGAAAAAGTGTTCTTGGTGCAATGCTTGATGGGATAAATAGACAAACCCGTAAGGATTTCTTCTAACAGGTCGAAAATACTTAGTCAATGCAATTCGATATGTTATGGCACGGTCCTAATGGTCAAATGGAGAGATTTTGGTCCATAACTGCTCTCCTAAGCATTCAGGAGAATCAATCGAATGATCATAATGCCTCCAACGGTCATATTGCTCCAATATGGAGAAGTGCCACTCTGTGTTGTACTGATGTTTCGATGAAGTTCAATTTCTGGAAACCTTCCTTCTGCGAAGTCTTCTCTGAAACTTCTTGTAATTTTTCTAACTTTTATTTCCTCTTGTTGAGATTTCTAGCCTTCTTCCCTGTGATCCGTGTCTCGATATTCCTCTTTCCATTATGATTCTTATCTCCTCTTGGCATAGTAAATTCATGTTTTTTATGGTCTTTCATAGGGTTCAAGAGTGATACTTCTTCTTTTTCTGGAGTAGGTTCTCTACTTTCTTGTACAGATAGGTGTTTCAACTCTTCCTGTATTCTTTCAACTTCGAGATACAGATTCCTAGTCCTTACCAACTTCGACTTGCTCTCTTGTTCTGCTATCAAGTGTGTTATTCTCTTAGTCATGAAATCTGTTAATTCTTTCTTTTTCTTTTCTAGAGATTCCTCTTCTTGTTTTCCTCGGATTTGATCTTTCTCAATCCAAGTGCTTCCTAGAAAAATAGCAAATGGGGATCTGTTATCAATAAGCTTAATGAACTCAAATTATTCCTCTGTCAAAGTTCCATGAGCACTCATAGATGTCTGGGTAAGTCTTCCACATAGTGTTATTATCCTTCCTCTAAATAATCCTATTCCTCCCAATGAAGGAATCATAGTAGGCTTTCCCAAAATTTCCCAGGTTCTTTCTGTCATGATACTCACCTGTATTTCCTCATCTAGAACACAGTCTATGTCGAATTTTCATATTTGTGTTTCTATGCACTCTTTTTCTTTGAAGATATCTGATAAGTTGATATCTTTGTGATCATTCAGGGTTTCCTTCATTGTAGTAATATAGTCTTTGATTCTTTCTGGGGTTCTTCCATGGTCTTAGTTGCTTGGCCTTCCTCAAGGTTTTCTTGTCTCATATTCATCTTCTCAACTTTAGAAATCATTCTAGCGAAATCCAGAACTTCATGGTCCATATATTTACAACAAAGACAACTAGGTATTCTACCAAGGCATTCCTTAGCAATATCTCCCAGTCTTCTGCAACTATAACAAAGAGTTAATCCTCTCTTTCTCTTAAATGATCCCCAACCTTTCTTGTACTACGCATTAGGATCATAGTAGCTAACCTGCAAAACATTCTTCCTAGGATCCTAAATCCATTTGTTAGTCCAAACATTCTTTCTATGCATAGGAATAACATATCTTTCATTATTTCTATCAGATCTTCTTTCTTCTAGATGTGCCCTAGTTTTCCGACTAGAACAAAATTTATCAAACATAGCTAGATCCATACTCTTGAAACAAAAAATTTCACTTATCTTACCTTTAACAGAGCACAAAGCTTCCAGATCTTACCTCTTTTGACAAAATTTTCACTGATCTTACCTCTTTTCTTCATATGTAATTCCTTCCTTAGCATAGAGCTTCACAAGTCAAGTAGAATAATTCACACCAGGGCAATAGATCTATGCACAAAGATTTATTTTCTTCAGTTCCCAACAATCACAGTTTTAGGTCCTGACAATGGAACCATTTGTTGGCATAGAAGAAGACCCGGGGTTCAACGCTTAAAAAATGCACCAACAAAACCCTAACTACCGTCCCTTTCAACAACACCTGCAAAGAAGATGAAGTCTCACCCAAGGTAGAGGCGGGGGTGGTTGTAGGAATCCAATGTTTGCAACCTTACCTGGGACACAGATCTGTGATTATAATACTCTAACAAAGCACTTAGTAGTTAACTTTATTTAGTATTTATCCTTTGTTTACATAGCAAATAAACCCTAATTACAGAGAAATGTAGTATTCACCCAGATCTAATATATTCCAGAACTAAGAATAAGGAAACAGATCAGATCTAGCATCTTATTCATATCATCAAGCACTAAGCTTATCATATTCATCTAAGCATTCATTATTGCACTAATCATTAATAACATAAAAAATATAACAATCATAATGAACAGAGCAACCATGACATGGGATATACATGGTTCACCCCAGTGTGGGGCTACATCCACCAACTCTTCTCTTATTTATTATCTTCTATCAAGTTTCTTACAGTCATAGAGCATCAAAAACCCTACTCCACATAAGACAGGAGATCTGTGCACACCTCGCCAGATCCTCCTTCCCTGATCTAGATTCAAGCAAAAAGCCTTCCTATAGTCTACACATAAGCTTTTTACAATTTCTTACACTTACATCTGCAAGTTCTCAACATAGTGTGCACAAAGAATCATAACCATTTGCACTTAGATTACAATAGAATTCACTAGATATCTACTTACATCGCCTAGATTTCAATTTATACATTACAAAATGGGCCTAAACATGGGTAAACCCATGGGCCAACATCCCCATACCCATTACATAAGCCCAAAACCCAAAAATACCTAAACAAGGGATCGAGATCCCACGATATCCGCTTCGACTTGTGCTTCACCTTCGAAAACCTATCGAAGTCCCAAAATAGGTCGAACCCAGCTAAGGATCTCCAAGACTTAGTCAAGGGCCAACATGCCCCCAACACTCACCTGTGACTCATCCCGAGTCACTCTACTCTGGGTAATTATCTGTCAAAATCCTTGAGCTTGGCTCAAGTTGCCTAAACCTGCTGCTGCACCAAGGCCTTCTTCCCGATGAACTCTTGAATATCTACCTTGTAGACAAGTCCCTCTAAGAACTATTCTAGTGAAGTGACTACTTGTTCTATCTTTTCTCCTCGTCCTTGAATATCCTCAAACAATTGGAAATCTTCATCCTGGATGGACTAGAGCTTCTGTGTTGCTTCCATGAATCTTCTTTGTATGGCATGGACATGTTGTTGAGTGGTGCGTTGTTCTTGGGATATTTTCATCCTCTCAACTATTGACAGGAGTTTCAACTGTGACTGTACTTTTGTCGCTTGGTTATTTTCCTGCTGGACTTGTGACTCTAATGTCTTCAGTTCAGGGTCCTCAGTAAGTCACTCATAAGTATGCACACTTATACGGCTAAGATGTTTACATTCCCAAGCAAATTATTTGATTCTCTCAACTGCAATCTGGGCAGTTGTTTCTCTTTGGTCTCACACTTCCTGTGGAGTGGTTGGCACTATTTGTAGCTCTAGTTTTGTGACTCTCTGTTGAATCTGTTGAATGGCTTCAACAAGCTTCAACACTTGATTCTCTACTGGGTCTTCCTCCATTTCTCTAATCCTGTCACAGAGTGAAGTTCTCTATAGACTGCTTCTTTGACTCCAATATTCTCTATGATCACTATTCTTTCTCCTGCTAGATCTATGCTCTATCCTCTTCGAAATTGGTTTGGAGGTCATCCTTCTCCTGCTGTGCAACTCAACATTGCTTTATCACTTCCTCTTGTGCTTGCTTGAGGGCTATTGTGGCCTGTTCTTTGTCTTCCTGGACACGACGAAGGTGAGCTTCGATCGCGTCGGCTATTCTACGGAGTTGGGTAGGTTCATCTCCCAACTATGTTTCATCTGATGGAGGGGGTGCATTGGACACTATGCGGCTAGAGTGAAGGGCCTACTATACACCTCTTAGCTCTGTCTCAATTCTATCAAACATGGCTTCTTGCTTGGCTTCATTTTTTTGCAAAATGTCTTATAAGGCATCTGATACAACTGTGATAATGAATTCAAAGTCATCAAGCGTGAGCACAATCTTCATCTTGGTCTTACTATATAAGGACTTCTTCCACGATGTAGGTTTCATGGGGGAAACATTTCTTTTATTAGATGGATATGCCTCTTCAAGGGGGTTCCTAGGCGATGTTACTTCTCCATGCTTCTACTTGTCTTCTTCCCCTTCTTCCTCTCCTTTCTCCACTTCATCATATCCTCCTCCACTAGGTGAATCAAATGCAGTTTCTTCTGATGCGTTGTGTATTTATTGTTTGTCTTCCTTCTTTTTCTTTCTGCTACTACTTGGTGCATCATACTCTGTGCGAGTACCCACGAAAATTCCAATGAGGTCTGGGTCAGACAGTTCTATCTGGTCGACTAGTATAAGGAACTTTGTGGGCCATTCCTTAGTGACTTCTTCTAGGTCCTCCTTTGTGAGCTTGTAGTAGGACTAAAGCTCTTCTTTAATTTTGTCTGCACATGCAGTAATATAAGTAAAATGCCTATCTATGTGGAACTTCATAAGGGTCCTGAACCTATCTAGGGTGTTTTGCGTCATAGGAGGGAAATACTCAATGGTCATCTTCAGTTGCAGGTAGTATGTATCGAATACTGCATTCAACTGCCATTGTTTCCCCATATCACTCGAATATCGGAGCATGGTGAACTTTGCAATGAGCATTTTAAAAAAATCAATGTCAGGGAAGGTTGCACCTTCCGGCATATCCCAAATAGTAAACATAATGAGGATCAACATCCAACTAAAATGGAACTCATAGCCTTGATACTGAGCTTTGCGGAAATCCACTTCTAGTTGGTTGACTAAGTAACTAGCCCAGTTCAACTGGAGTCCTTCTATGCATTTCCCAGCGCGGTCAATGAAAAACCCTATGACCTGTGTGGGTCTGTTCTTTTGGACTATCTTACCAGCAATCAACTGGAATGCAAGCCACACTATCCCATTCTGAATGGAAGCTACCTTGCACCCTTGTGTCCTGTTCTCTACATCGTCGTAGGTATCTTTAATCCTCTGAGCCAAGGTGCGATCTGCAATATTCCCTGGGTAAAATTCTTATGGGTCAAGTCATTTCATTCTCAATTCGGTGATCCTATGGATCAACACCAGATCGCTGGTGATACGCATGTCCAATCACATATAACCACCATGGAAGCATGACAAAAGGAGCTTAACACACACGTTAACCTCTTGGTGCCTTCCAAAATGTGGTATCTTCATCACGTTCAAGATAGTGGACCTCGCGATGTCCATGGTCCACGGTGGGGGGGATGATCTTCGACTTCTTCCCCTTCATTCTGGTCAAATATCTATATGGGGCGATCATGCCAAAGCTATTGCCATCTCCCAGATTATAATCATTGATATTCAAGGTTGGAATCCTCTCCAACTGTGGTATGACTATGCATATTCCCTTTGGGAGGTATGCAGTGATTGTTGTGTAGTTGAAGTCCCTCGGGACACTGTCATTACTCACCACATCGGTCAGGGGTGGGATGTAGTTGGGTAGGATGGACAGGATTAACTTCGCATTCGTAAGTCATATTGATGATTGGTTCTTTTATCGGCCACAGCGTGGGATGGTCTATATCCCTGAGAAGTCGATGGAGAGGCTTTCACTCCTCTCATCAATGAAGCTTGAGCTCCTACCAATATCACCTTCTCATCCATTAGATTGACTACAATTTCCTCTACTGCCTTTTCTACTGCGCTAATGTCGTCTGACATTCATGCTTGAGATCAGATATCTCAAGTTAATGAACAAATAATCAATGCAATAGAATGTATGGTGAGGTCTCAATGATCACTGCGTGAAATCGACTAGTTTTGTGTGGGCTCGGATAATCACAATTGAAAAAAGTTTTCTCGGTGCAATGCTTGACAGGATAAATAGACAACACCGTAACGATTTATTCCAATGGGTCGAAAAAAATTAATCAATGCAATTCCATCCATTATGGAATGGTCCTAATGGTCAAATGGTGATCTTTTGGTCCATAACTTCTCTCCTAACCGTTCGGGAGCGTTGATCGAACGGTCATAATGCCTCCAATGGTCATATTTCTCTACCATGGAGAACTGACATTCTGTGTTGTACTAATGTTTTGAGGAAGTTCAAATTATGGAAACCTTCCTTCTGCGAAGTCTTCTCTGGAACTTCTTGTAATTTTTCTAACTTTTCTTTCTTCTTGCTAAGCTTTCTAGGCTTCTTCCCTATGATCTGTATCTTAATATTCCTCTTTTCATTTTGATTCTTATATCCTCTTGGCATAGTAAATTCACGTTGTTGATGGTATTTCATAGGGTTCAAGATTGATACTTCTTCTTTTTTTGTTGTAGGTTCTCTACTTTCTTGTACAAATAGGTGTTTCAAGTCTTCCTGTGTTCTTTCAACTTCAACATCTAGATTCCTGATACTTAGCATCTTCGACTTGTTCTCTTGTTCTGCTATCAAGTGTGTTATTCTCTTAGTCATGAAATATGTCAATTATTTCTTTTTCTATTCTAGAGCTTCCTCTTCTTGTTTTCTTCAGATCTGATATTTCTCAATCCAAGTCCTTCCTAGAAAAATAGCCAGTGGAGTGTTGTTGTCAATAAACTTAATGACCTCAAATTCTTTCTCTGTCAAAGTTCCATGAACACTCATATATGTCTGGGTAACTCTTCCACATAGGGTTATTATGTTTCCTCTAAATAATCTTATTCCTCCTAATGAAGGAATCATAGTAGGCTTTCCCAAATTTAGTTAGGTTCTTTCTGGCATGATATTCACATGTGTTTTCTCATCCAGAACACAGTCTATGTCGAAGTTTCCTATTTGTGTTTCTATGCACTCTTTTTCTTTGAATATCTTTGATAAGTTGATATATCTATGATCATTTAGGGTTTCCTTCATTGAAGTAATACAGTCTCTGATTCTTTTTGTGGTTCTTCCATGGTCTTAGCTATTTGGTCTGCCTCAAGTTTTTCTTGTCTCATATTCATCTTCTCAACATTAGAAATCATTCTAGGGAAATCCAAAACATTATGGTCCATAGCTTTACAACAAAGAAAACTAGGTCTTCTACCTAGGCATTCCTTAGCAATATATCACGGTCTCCTGCAACTGTAAAAAAAAGTTAATCCTCTCTTTCTCTTAAATGATCCCCAATATTTCTTGTACTGCACATCAAGATCATAGTAGCTAACCTGAAAAACATTCTTCCTAGGATCCTGCATCCATTTTTTACTCCAAACATTCTTTCTATGCATAGGAATAACATATCTTTCATTATTTCTATCAGATCTACTCACATCATGTAGGGACCATAAATTAATTAATCCCAAAAGAATTCATAATGTTTAAACAATAAGATTAATCAACAAGCAATAAGAAATTTCATTCAGAATATAAGAAGAAAAAATTTGAATTTATGAACAACAATCTATAAATTACATAACAATCACATAACCCAGTAAATTCACAAATAAAAATACCTCTACCTGATGCTAAATTCTCGCTTATCTGCTTGTCCTCCCTGCTGCTTTGTCCACTCTCTGCCTGATGCTCTGACCAAACCCTGCCCAAACCGACTAACCACCCAGTCAGCTAGGAGCAGCCTATCCGGCTCCCTAGCTCCAGGATACCGTAAGGAATCCTGGCCCCTGAGCCCAAAACCCCTAGAAACCCAGTGCCCCCTACAATGGTTCACCAAAACTTCAGAACCAAACTTCTCAAAAACTAGAAAAAATATCCCACAGAAATACAGACCTCCTCCCCAATAATGCTCCTCCCCCCAAATTTTCATAATCCTCTCCCGTAGGACTCTTCCCCACCATATCTCCCCCCATTCACTGACTCTCCTCTCCTCCATTAATTACTTTATCCTATTCTTTATTACCTTATCCCATTCCTTTATTATCTTATATGATTCCTTTATTACCTTATCCTTCCATCCCATGCTTCATTCCCCCCTTGCATATGTAAAGTCTTATAAAAATAATTTAAAATTTAGTAAGATCTTAATTCATTACCCTAACCTTTAATAAGTTAATTAATTAATCAATCAACAGTTATAAACAATTAATTAATAAATAAATAATTAATTAATATTATTAATAACTAATCATTGTTTAACTAAAACCTTATTAGGTCAGTTTATTATCTAATTAATTATACTTAATAAACCCTATGCGACTATTTAACCAGGGTTGTTACATACACCCACCCTTTAGGAAACTTCGTCCCGAAGTTAAGGTATTTTATGATACAAGGGAAAAGAAACATGGTTCACACATTCCTAACAAATAACCTTCACTATTAGTAAGTAAGCCAAGAAACTCATTCATACTAGTGTACATGTACAAGAAATGCATGTGTAGCTAGTACATACAAGTCTCATGCATGTATTAATAATCAATAACTATCACCCTTATATTAATTTATGTATGCATCCAATCCAATCAACAAGACTATTCTTTTATAAAATACAATAAACCAACCAAATGTTTATGAAATCCTTTAATTACAATTATCTAGTTCAACAATTTTATTTAGACAACTGTGGTTTAGTTACGCAATTATGAATATTCATATATACAAATTTTCTTTTTAGGAGGGAAAAAATTAAATTCCACCATCAGACAAATCTCCATACTTTCTCAACTATTTCTACTCATCCTTCCTCCCTAACTTACTTCCATCTTCATTCCTATCCTTCCTCTGCCGGACTATCTTGGAGCGTCAACTATATTGACCTAACTCCAAATAGAACCCGTAAGCGGAAGTGTCACTATCTTGACCAAGATTCCCTAGCAGGCAATTGACAGTCATCATCACACATATAGGGGAGCATGAGCTAACACCGTCCTCCCATGACTTTAGGTTTCGGAGGATACATGGTGGGAAATGCCTCCACCCCTCCTAATCATAACTAGGGTCCACACCCTACAATGGAATATACAGTGGCACTGTGTTGCTGGGATTTTTGTCATCGTTTATTCGGTTTTGGGCACTCTCATCACCTAAAATCCTGCACTAGTCCACATATCATAGAAATGCATCCAAACCAATATAATTTCACATACAAATATTCATACCATAATGTTTCTCGGCTAGTGGTCATGACATCCACTTTCATCATCATTATCCCTTG